>CAWUFW010017712.1:0-250692 GCA_963921515.1 Calotriton arnoldi | reverse complement strand
TAATTAAGGGGCTCATTACGATGGCGGGCGGAAGCACCACCGCCGTGCTGGCGGATGCAAAAAGCACCAGTTACCGCCGGCACGCAGCAGTCCACACGCCCGTCCAATTACGATGCGAAAAGTAGGCCAAACACCGCCGGCAAGCCAGCAACACCGTCCGCCATCAAAGTGCGCCCGTACACGTAGCGGCGCAGCCCAACTGACACACACCGTCCGACGAAACACGTCCCGCCCGGCGTATAAATTACGATGCCGCAAACAAACGGCTCCCACGGCTAAGAGACACCGCACGTGAAAGAGAGGCGGTAACACGGACGCAGAGCACGGACAACGAAGAAGCGGCACCCCGAGCATGAATCCAGCACTGCAGGCCCTTCCCATGCTTCTGCTGATGCACCACCAAGGACGCAACGTACCGCGGAGACGCAGGTAGGCACACACACAACAAGTGCACGCAAACAGCGCACACAGTGCAAGGGCGGAAAAAGCGGACAACCCCCCACCAGCGCGTGTACACTACACATCCACCATTGCATCCACATATGACACACAGGCCAAATCGTAACATCGCGGAACACATGTGTACACACCACCTGGGACTAGGAACCAACCACCCCGTCACGGCCCCAAAGCGCCGATGACGCCGCCACACATGCGCACAACGCAGAGGCCAACCGCAGCGCCATGCATGCGTCGCACACAGACACAGGGACACAACCAAGCAGCACACACATCAGCCCCACCCCGAACGCACATGACACGTGACAGGCCTGCCACAGACATGTCCCCAACGCCCAATTCACGGACAACACCCAACGCCACACAACCGACGCACACATGTCAGTGAAGTCACGCAACAGCAGGACACACCCCAGTGTAACAAACATGGCGTAGCACACAGCGGCGGCAACACCAACTAGGAGAAGCAGGGCCCCTTCGGGAAGAGGAACGCCAGTACCACACTGAAAAACCCATACCACCCTGCACATATGAACAAGACATATAAAACGGAACACCAAAGAGCCCGGGGACCGACAACAGGTGGCCCAAGAATAACATTCACACACAAGGCCCAACGCAGAGCGGAAAGGCAGCCTGCCGCCCACACAAGGGAGAGCAGACAGCACTGAATGACCTTCCATTCCAACACCGAAACCACAGCCCTACGACAGAAGCCGGTGAATACAGCCATTGTCCAAGAATAGACCAACACAGGCATGCCGAGGAGACCGACCACAGGGCAGATAGCGCATATCACAGAAGCACACAACGGACGGGGAAGAAAGAAGAAAACACTCCCCCATGTCGGCCACATGCAAGTTAATTGGAAGGAGTCACACAGCACTGACCTTGAACTGTCTGAGAAGCATGTGGGAAGAGGGCCCGTGTCCTCCAAACAAGCCAACAGAACACAAGTCCTGTCTCCCTACGACTACACAGAGCTCACAGCAACCCCGGAGCGTGCACATTGCAGACTGCACACACAGCCGGAGCACGCCACCTCAACGAACCGCTGCGAAATGGCAACCGCAACACACCTACCCAACTACGCCGAACAGCTCAAGCTGTACAAAACCAACCTGTGCCATACATTGGGATGCGATCTCCTGTCCCTGCTGAACGTAAGTTACCGACTGACTTACCGCATCACATTGTTCAGCTGCGTCATGCCCGTCTTCTACTGTCGGAGGTGTCCCTACCAGCATCCCGTCGAGATATGCCTCTCCAACCCGGCATGTCTGAAGGCGGACCTGCTACCACTACTCCTCCCTCTGGACGCACACGACAGGGCCTGCTCTGCCTATGGGGGCATGGCGTATGTGGCCAACATCGCACCCGCACTGAAATGGGACCACTGTGCCTCCACACGACGGATCATCGAGAACAGCTACATCGAATGTCACCCAGCATGCCCCATCATGGTCCTCCAAGGGACAACTTACGAACAACACCTTGACAGCCACCATCCGCTTCATTGGCTGGCAAACATGTACACCACCAATGACATGGAAGCCCTGCTGGACGGCATCGCATACCTGACAACCTGTAAATACGTCGGACCACAACGCAGGTTCCCCGAGTGACCTATGATGTCCAACCCCGCACCCATGCTTAGCTTCCGCACGGACTGGCCAGTCACCACCACAACAGCCATACCAAACGACCGGCAACTGTAACCACACCATCAACGACATCGCCATGACATCGGATATGACCGGGACATGCACACTGTTCCCCATCACATCCAGGAACACCGCATGCATCGTGGGAGGCAGTGGCATGGGCTCTGTGTATCGCACCCACATGGACGGAACTGCACGAACAACCAGGACACGACATGGATCCAGCGCCCATGGACACACACACCGCTCAGTGGACATGAATAGGTCGCCTGGAGTCTGTGGGTGCTGCACCCCTCCCACCCCCGCCCCGGGAATCCCATACCAGGACCTTTGCATGGACGACAAGTGCATACAACAACAACACGACCCCAGTGACTGTGACATGTCCAGTAACCACCACAGTGCAACAACAAGTGGCACGCCGCTGCATGCACGCAAGCACATGCCCTGATGTCATCTCACATGCACGCGTGCATGAGGAACAACCGCAGCAAACCTGTCACATGGAACTGAGATGGACTGTGCCCATGATGCCAAGCGGTCTGGTAGGCTACATGTATACCGTCTGTGTCAAAGTCCGCAGCTCCGCAGCTATACGTAAATGTACATTAGCACAGCCTTGGCCAAGCAGATGTCACTCTGAAGCCCACATCCCACATGCAACAGCCAATCACATGTAACCCCACACCCTATCCCATTTGCAATCATGCTCAGTATTTCCTCAACATGTATTCCGCTGCCAGTAGTGTCCACTATACTGCATCACAGAGGACAGAAGACTCAATATAACGTTTGAAACCAAAACTGTCTCCGCTGACTCATTTCACAAGTACGAATGAGAGAGGATGAGAGTATGTGAAGTACACGGCAGTCGTGACATGACCATGTAGTCCACTGGTATTGGATGTCAACGCAAATGAGTAGCACAACTGTGGAAGACACACATGTGTCGTGTGAAGTCGTATGGACGCAGTGCTCAGGTGGGTGGGTGTGACGGGTAGATGCGCACATGCCAAGTTGGAGCACGCCGTGTTGGGAGGGGTCATGAACAGTACACCACCGCTTCCCTGGGCATTGTGAGAGGACACCTGTCGGGGGGAGTGAACACGTGTGTGCACAGCAGCCGGGCACACGTACAAAGCGGTACCAGGCGCACCTCAGCCCACCCTCTGTGGACAAGCTGGATCCTGTTGTGCGCCCGCCATGCCCCTTGACAAGGCACACACAGCCCCAGTCGACCAGGTGTAACCCCAACATAGTCAATCCGCACAGGCGATACAGGGCACGGGATGGCAGTGGAGCATGGTGTGTGAGAGGTCTCCTCGCGCTCCTCCTGGTCATATCACGCAGGCAATAGAACCTCAACGTCTAGCATGGCACAAGTCAGATGGAAGTGTAGGGGGGACGCACCACAGCACGAGCAGCACTGACGTCACGGGAGGTGGCTCGCACCATCCCATCCATTGCCCATCATACCAACCACGCCACATGCCATTGCGACTAAGTGCAAGCGCGTGCGCCACCACCCCTGAGCCCTCCCCAGAGAGGCCAAAGAGTGAATGTGTGGGCCATCAGCCACAGACGGACGCGGCCTGGCCGCAAGGGCAGCCACAGCCACTGGGTGTCGCAGGTGGCGGATCCGGAAGGCGAAGACTGTGATGCATAGTCCATGCAGGCCGGGTCTCCATTTGGGGCACCACGCAGGTGGACGGCGTCCCGCCACACATCATACCCTGAGACAGCCCACTCGTGCAACTGGACCCACACATACACTCCTTGCCCTCTCTGGTGCGAGCTTGGGGCTGCCTGTGCAAGCGCTAGCCTCGCAGGTGAGCATGCATATTGGGGGGCGAGGGGAGGACATGAGGGCTGGGGCGAAGATGACTGTATCACTGTCAGTTAGTACAAGGGATGACCCAGATGTGGAAAGGAAGAGACGTGTCCCGTGTGTACTGCAACTAGTCGCCAATCCAACTACCCCCCATGTCCGGAATGTAAGCCCGCACCTAGGCCCGCCCATCCGCCACATCGAACATACCACCAGCACGACAACCTTCCCATTCGAAACACTGACTGGGGTGGCGACCAGTGAACAATCATGTGTAGCCTACCCACGCGTACATGTGGGCCCTCCATGATCCATGTCACCTGCGGCAAAGACATGACATGCGCAATGAGGGAAGTGAGGAGAGCTGTCCGCCCCACGCACAGAAGGTGCATCAGCTCCACAGACCCAGCAGCGAGTCCAGCAGGGGTCACATGTGCAGGGGCAGCTGTGCCTGGTGTGAAGGCACATGCATATAGACAGCACATCGACCAATGTGTAGTCTGCCCACATCCACAGTCCATCATCATGCGGACATAGGAATTGAACACAGGGCAACACATCTTCAGTTGGTGCACCCACCGTGACCAACAATGCGCAATCATCGACGTACCCGCCCTGTGCATGGCCCCCCACCCAACGGAGGCACATCCAGTGCCACCATCCCACACACACAAGCCTTCCACGGAACATGCTGTGTCCAATGGTCAGTACAGAGTCAGCGCCCATCTGGTGGATCCTGAACAGGAGACACATGCACACACATGCCAGCTCCCACTATGTACGTCTGCCACCTGGCACGTGCAATGTAACCTCTCACCTGTGACGTGTGACTGCAAGCACACAGCCGTCTTGGCATGGGGCTGTCAATGTGGACACCTGTCAATGTTTCGGGAGGTGTGATCCGTACAGTGCTGTACATAGGGTGCAGTGCTGACACCTACTACTGTCTCATATCCCCTCGTGCCACAGGTCCCACTTGTTTTGGCCGCTCAGCCTGTGCCCACATCGTCGTCGTCGTGTGCCATACTCATCCAGCCTCGGAAGCAGTTCCATGCTCAGCAGACACTCATGTTGCCGTGGCGTTGCCGCTTGACGAATATGCAGTCAGTCCCCATCAGCACGCCCCGCAAGTCATTGGGGCCTAGATCCCCATGTGCATGCACATGGCAGTGGTATGTCTCACTAGCCATTGCCATTGTTGGGAGACCTGTGTAAGTGTATTGTGGCCGTGCCGTCCCAGCTTGACAGCTGGGCTGTGGCTCATGTGCTTGCTCAGTCATGTCAGTGATGTGTATGCGAAATTGCTATGTGTTGTGTTGCTTTGACATGTGTCCTCTGCAATTTCCCTAGGCGGAGACCGAACATTGACCGCCCATACCAATTGCTGGTGGACATGGACGATACAGAGGTTATTAGGAAGTTTCGGCTGGACAGGCCAACCCTGCATCGACTGTGTGCCATGTTAGAACCCCATCTCCGTCCCCGCAGGGTGTATCCGACTGCTGTCACCCCCACGGCTAAGGTGATGGCCGCCATGCATTTCTTCGCCACTGGGTCATTCCAGCACACAGTGGGCAGTGGAGGAGGGATGTCCCAGCCCATGTTCAGCAAGGTGCTGAGGGATGTACTGGCAGCCATGATGCTGTACCGAAACAGGTACATCCGCTTCCCCAGGGCTCGTGAATTGGCGGCAGTGAAGGGTGCATTCTATGCCCTTGGCAGAATCCCACACGTCGTTGGAGCCATTGACTGCACACATGTTGGCCTTGTTCCACCACAGGCCACTGAGCACCTGTACCGCAACAGGAAGCACACGCACTCCCTGAATGTGCAAGTGGTGTGCCTTGCGGACATGGTGATCACCCACGTGTGTGCAAAGTTCCCAGGCTCGGCCCATGACGCACACATAATGCGCAACAGCATCTTGCCACGACTGATGGCCAATCTGCAACAGGATCGTGGCTGTATTGTCGGTGAGTATGTGGAGTGGTGTAGCGTGCTGGTTGTGCGATGCTGTCCCCTGTCCAGTTGGAATAGCAACGGTTCTCTGTGTCCCTCACACCCAGGTGACTCTGCGTACCCGAATGGGGCATGGCTGCTCAGTCCATTGAGGAATCCTCGCACCCCAGCAGACGATCGATACAATGAGGCACATGGGAGGACCAGACGTGTGGTCGAGCGTACCTTTGGCCTCCTCAAGTCCAGGTTCAGGTGCCTGGACCGCACCGGGGGTGCACTGGCGTACTCCCCACAGAAGGTGTGCCAGATAGTGGTGGCGTGCTGCATGCTGCACAATCTGGCCATTCGGAAGCAGATCCCCCTCATTGTGGATGACGGAGATCAACCAGGGCCCCAGCCCGCAGACCAGGACAGCTCGAGTGAGGAGGACAGCGGAGAGGAGGAAGCTGGGAATGTGCGGCAGCAGCTCATCGCCCGCTACTTCACTTGACGGTGAGTGTCCATGTACGACGGCTGATGTGGCTGTATCTGTGCAGGTGTGTGTGTGCTGTGTCAGGGTGGCCGTTTGTTCACTACGTGCTGTGTGTCAACGCTCCATGGCCAGGGTAGTATGCCACTGTTGGTGACTGTGGCATTGTGCCCTATTGCTCTGTGCGATGTGTGTACATTGCTTGTAGTTGTTGACATGTACTGTGTGATGGGTGTGTGACACACTCATTGAATGTGCTCCTGTTCTGTCTCCCACCCCTAGGTCCCTACAGGCCCTCCGGATTCCATTGCCATGCCACGCATCAGGTGCCTTTCCGCCCAAGGTGGCCGTTGTATTCCGTACAAATAAAACACAGGGCACAAACAGCAGTTAGTGAAAAAGGTGCATTTATTACAAACTGTGACATGTGATTGTGTGTAAGGTGATGACAAAAGTGGTGCGTGCAGTGACAATGAGCTGTCGGTCATGGCTGCGTGATGCTCAGGGTGTACCCACTGGTTCTATGTCCATAGTCCAACACACACATGCCATCCAGATGGCTGTGTGGAGTGGGATCGTAGTCCAAGTCAATGCAGTGGCTGGTCAAGGAAGGCTGGCGGAAGGCTGGCTGGCTGCCTCACTTGCGACTGGAGCGTGCGAAGTCCTCCCGGGAGATCTGTTTCCTCTTCGGACGGCCCCTTCCACGTTTGCGAGGGGGGTGCCTGCTTGCGACATGCTGGTGGTTGAGGTGTGCTCACTGGCTGTGGACGCAGGGGAACTGGACACTGCTGCTCGACCCTGCGCCCCGGCAGGTGGTGGCGGAGGGGGAGCTGCTATCCCTGGCCGTGTCCTCACCGCCACCACCAGCTGGCCCATGAGGTCCACGAGTTGACCTATACGGGCGTCCATGGACCTCAGCACCCCCAGCACCTCCCGCGTGTCTGAAGCAGACCTGACCCATTGTTCTTGGGCCTCCTCATAGGCCCCAAGGACTCTGGCCATTTGAGGCAGGGCATGGCTCCCAGGGGAGGCTGGCGTTTCCCTGACCCTGCTCCTCCTACCAGTCCTGCTGCCACCGGCCTGCCCACTAGCCACATTGCTCACCACGGTCCTCGCTGTGGCTCCCAGGGTGGATCCAGTCGGCCGGGCCACCACCTGCGCTGGGGCTGGTGCCAGCGAAGACGTGGTGGTGGTGGCGGCGGTGGTGGTCGGTGCGGCGATGGTGGCGGTTGCGGCAGTGGTAGTGGCCGCAATGACCGTGGGTGTGGCCGCAATGACCGTGGGTGTGGCCACAACGACAGTGGCAGCAGGGGGCTGGGACTGTTCAGCAGCCCTGGATGATGGGTTGGTGGGTAGGAGGGGTCCTGGGGAGCGGCTGGGCCCTGCCACACCAGATGGGCCTGCTTGGTGGTCCGTGTCCGAAGAGGAGGTGAGATCCTCCACATCCGTGTGTCCTCGTTGGGGGCTTGTGGGCTGGCTGTGCTGGCTGCTGTCTCCATCCCCAGCATCCGGCAGTTCGTCACCTGTGGAGAGAATGAGATCTGTTATTGTGTTGCACCTGGCGAAGTATGTATTTGTCGTCTGACATTGGCAGTTCGTGCAATCTCGTACATGGGTTTCCCGGAGGCGTGTGTGTGGCTGTGGCATTTGTAGTTGTGTGTGCTTGGCAATGGGACTGTGTGCTGTGCACATGTGGCATGGGACGGATTGGCCATGCCGATGGGTGTGTTGCTGTGCCCCTACTCATTGTGACTCTGGTGTATGCGGGCTCCTGGCCCATCCTGGGTCTGGTTTGTACTTTGCTTTTGGGGTTCAAATGGAACGCTTAGGAACGCATATGGCAACATGGGGGCCATGCCCCAGATTCGCATTTGGGAGGGAATATGCTTTTGGGGTTCAAATGGAATGCTTAGGAACGCATATGGCAACATGGGGGCCATGCCCCAGATTCGCATTTGGGTGGGAATATGCTTTTGGGGTTCAAATGGAACGCTTAGGAACGCATATGGCAACATGGGGGCCATGCCCCAGATTCGCATTTGGGTGGGAATATGCTTTTGGGGTTCAAATGGAACGCTTAGGAACGCATATGGCAACATGGGGGCCATGCCCCAGATTCGCATTTGGGAGGGAATATGCTTTTGGGGTACATGCTGTGAGCCATGGGTGCCGAACGTGACATGTGTTGTGGCAGCATGACAGTGCATGGTTTGAGGTGTGTGCATGCTTGACATGGCCTGCATATTTGCTGTCTGTTGTGATTACTGGACATGGCATTGGACGCATCGTTATGAGTGAGTGATGGTTGTGTGTGAAAGCCAACGTATTGCAGTTGTCCCATCTCCTTGGTGTGCGTGCTGCCCTGTGCCATGTGCATCACTGCAGTGCTCGTGGGGGGTGTGGCCCATGTTGTGTGTTGTTGCTCACAGTGTGTCGTGCGCTTCATTGACTTCTGGCACATGGTTGGTCATGGGCATGTATCTTAGCGTGACTGCTGTATGTGTGGCAGCTGTGCGGATGACATGCCTTTCATGAGACTGGGGCTGACGGATGGGATGGATGGTATGTTGTATGTGCATGGTGTGTCTGTGTGTTTGATGGGTTCAGTGGTGTTCGTGTGCATTTCTGTTGTTCCGCTCTGTTGCGTCTAGTGTTGTTTGTCTTACATAGGCGTAGTTGTGGGGTGTGTGGTTGACAGGCAGTAGGGGCTACATGGACAGGACTTCAATGGTGTTTCGGTTGTGTGTGATGAGTTGCACAGTGGCTGCCGTGTGGTACTATTTTCAGTGTGGCTTGTGTATGCAGACGTGGCTCCTTGGGTGTTGCTATGTCTGTGATGGGTCATGTGGGGTGTGAGTCTGTTGTTCATGTCCGTGTGCACATTGTTCACTTGTTCGTGACGGTGGGCGGTGCTGCGTTTTCGTCTGCTACGTGACATGTCCCATGTGTTGGTCGTGTGCCGGTCCTCATGCCTCCAGTTATCCAGCCCTGTCCAGTTTCCCACCTGCAGGTTGTTCGTGCGTGCACTGTACTGGATGCCACATGGCTCTAAGCGGGGGTGCTCCATGTTGCAGGTCTGTGGGGGTGGGGGGTGTTGTGGGTCGTGGGGGTGGCTGGACACCCACTGACACCGATTGCTGTGGACCGTGATGTCTGCCTTTCGGCTGTCGTTGTGCACTGCGGTGGCTGACACGTGGCTGTGGGGTGTGGGGGATGCTCCTCCTTGCTGTGCTGTGGGACTAGGGGCCTGGTGTGTGTTGTACTTGGGCTGTCCACCGTCCCACCCACTGCACTTTGTGTTCCTGCCACTTACCTGTTACTTGTCGGTTAGTGCAGCTATGGCGGACACATGGGTGTGGTGGGTGCTCGTTGTGGCGCTTCTGGCATACTTGGGGACCTGTTGGTGGTTACGTGGCTGGCTGAGTGTACACATGTCCCCACGTATCTTACAGTTGTTCGGTTTGGGCTGTGTGTGGTGGTGTCTGTTGCATGTGTGTGTGATGTGTTGTGTATTGTGTGCTGGACATGGGGGTGTTTGTCCCTGGGAGCTGTGGCATGGTGGTAGTGCATGTGAGTACATAGCGGTGTGCTGGTATACATTAGTTTGTACTTACCAGCCTCCACTCCCCCTGCTAATCCGGCGAGGATCTCGGGATGTATGATGACTCGCACCTTCTCCTCCCACGCTTTGAAGGTCTTGAAGAGCGCGGGATTCCCTCCGCCAGTGACGGCAGCCAGCTCTCTGTTTTTGCCCTCCTTCTTCTTGACCAGGCTCTTGACGTCATTCCACCGTTTGTTAATTTCGACTCTGTTCCTGGGCAGGGTCCCGACTGCATTGACCTGGTCTACGATCCGGTTCCACATTCTGTTTCTGGTGGCTAGTGGTGTGTGCTGGACCATGTTCCCATAGATTTGTGGGTGCACCTTGATGATCTCGTCGACCATGACCGTCAGCTCAATGGGCGTGAACTTGGGCATTCTTTGTGGTGCCATGGTGTTTGTGGTGCTGGTGCGGTGTGTGTTGTGTAATGTGCAGGGGGTTTGTGGTGCCGGTGTTTGGTGGTGGTGGTGGTGGTGGTTGTGATGTGTGCGTTTCTGTGGTGTGCTGCTGTCCTTGCTGTGTCACTGTGTCCTCTCCTCTCCTCTCTGGTTTGCAATGTTGCAAGGGGTTGTGGTCTGTGGGAGTGCTGCTTTTGTACTTACCTATGTGGGTGTGTCCTCATGGTCTGTTGTTTTCAGGTGTGTTGTGTCTGGGGTTCTGGCCTTTGTAGTTTTTGTTTGTCCGGGGGGTGTTTTTGGGATGTGTACTGTGCTTGTGTATTTGTGCGTGCCTTGCTGTGTGGACTTGTTGGCCATGTTGTGTGCTATTGGTTTTGTGAGCGGATGGTTTCTGTGCAGGGACGTGGGCGCCATGGCTTCTGCCGTGTCGATTCTCATCGGCGTAGTTTGCGCTGGCGGGCGGTATATTTGTAGTTTTCCCGCGCTCATGGCGGTGCGATCGTAATTTCACGTGCGGTGTGTCGGCCGTGAGGGCGGGCGGTTTTGTGTTGTCGTGCGTGTTTCCGTCCGTGGCGGGCGGTTTGACTCCGACTCGGGCGATGGCGGGCGGTATTTTGTGTGTTTTTCCGCCGATGGCGGTTTCGGTTTGTGTAATCGTAATGGCGTGGTCGGTGTTCAGACGGTGTGTGCGGGCGGATTTTTGCCGCTTCCATGCCTGGCGGATTTATTTACGCCGGGTATCGTAATGGGCCCCTAAGTTTTAATAATTTATATGTTTTTTGTTATTAAAAATATGTTATTGTTCAATATTTATTATTTAGTAATTAATATTTATTAATTATTATTTATTGGTATTTATTATTAATTTATTGGAAATACATTTTCTATTGGTAATTATGGGGGTCATTACAATAGCGGGTGGATCGCCACCGCCCGTATGGCGGTGGCGATCCGCCCGCCATTTTCCACCGCCCGCCTACCATTTACCCCGCCAAATTACGATGGCGGTGGGGACGCTCGGCGGACGGAAAGTCCGTCCGCCGGCTTTCCGCCGGTCGTACAGGCGACCGTGCGGAAACGGGTTTAATATGGTGGCGGTGTCATGAGACACCGCCATCCATATTAGGATGTAGGCGGTGAGGAGCCTTTTCATGGCGGCATTACCGCCATGAAAAGGCATGCGGTATTCGAATTTGGGGGCCCGAGGCGGGCCCCCAGGATGTTGGGGGGGTGGGGGGTGCACATGGGGGGTACCTATGGTACCCCCATGCATTTGCATGCACAAGGTGGCAGGCACCGCGCGGTGCCTGTCACGTTGTGCATGCAATAGCACAACATGCATTTTGTACATTGCGGCGGGTGCTGCTGACAGCACCGCCCGCCGCAATGTACAAAATGCGGGATGCGCCCGCCAGTGTGGCGGGCGCATCATAATGTGCCTGGCGGGACCGCCGCGACTTCGGCGGGCGGTCCCTGGCTCCGTTGCGGTGGCGGGCGCCCGCCATCGTAATGGACCCCTATGTTTTTAATAATTATTTATTGGTATTGGTAAATAGTTTAGAGTTATTTAATAATTCATTAATTATTTAAAAAAATTAATTTATTTATAAGTATGTTATTTGTAACTTCTACGCTATCCAACACTTCCCCTACTGTTGCACTCTCTGGAGTTGGAATAGTAATTTTTACCCCTACGCTATCCAACACTTTCCCTACTGTTGCACTCTCTGGAGTGGGAATAGTAATTTTTACCCCTACGCTATCCAACACTTTCCCTACTGTTGCACTCCCTGGAGTGGGAATAGTAATTTTTACCCCTACGCTATCCAACACTTTCCCTACTGTTGCACTCACTGGAGTGGGAATAGTAATTTTTACCCCTGCGCTATCCAACACTTTCCCTACTGTTGCACTCTCTGGAGTGGGAATAGTAATTTTTACCCCTACGCTATCCAACACTTTCCCTACTGTTGCACTCTCTGGAGTGGGAATAGTAATTTTTACCCCTACGCTATCCAACACTTTCCCTACTGTTGCACTCACTGGAGTGGGAATAGTAATTTTTACCCTCACGCTATCCAACGCTTTCCCTACTGTTGCACTCCCTGGAGTGGGAATAGTAATTTCTACCCCTACGCTATCCAACACTTTCCCTACTGTTGCACTCTCTGGAGTTGGAATAGTAATTTTTACCCCTACGCTATCCAACACTTTCCCTACTGTTGCACTCTCTGGAGTGGGAATAGTAATTTTTACCCCTACGCTATCCAACATTTTTCTTACTGTTGTTTTTTTGGGGGTTGTAATAGTAGTTTTATTCCCTACGCTATTTAATATTTTTTGTATTATTTTAGTTAATATAGTATATAATTAATTTTCAAAATATTAAAAGTAAATTTAATTTTTTTAATTTGTTATTATAATCATTTAATTTTTATTTATGTTATTATTTTATGTGTATAGATGTATTTGTAATTTATAATATTTTTTAATAATTTATAATTTATTAAAATAATTATTCAAACTGATTATAAAGTAAGTATATATATTATATATTATATGTATATGTTTAATTAATGTTTTATTTAATTATATATGTTACTTATTAATTTTAAAAATTATAAAATATTTTAACTATGTTTATTTTAATTATAAGTATTATTTAGTTTATTTTACATATTATTTTTAACAAAAAAAAACGATATTTTTGATAACAATATTTTTGACATCAATATTGTTTTTTCGATATTTTTGTACTTACCATGTTGTAGATAGGATTTCGATATTATTGACATCGATATTTTTGTTGCGATATTTTTGTAGGTCGATTTTTTGACCTTCAATATTTTGTCAGTGATCCGGTGGTTACACCTAAACAGGCAAAAGCATTAGATGACCAATAAATATTTGATTGGGCTGAGCCAAAACTTTATTGACAAAGTTTCAAGCAAATGGCTAAAAGAGCCTGGTTGAAGAAAGCCAAGGGTTTAAAGGGGCAGACACAAAGCCCACTCTGTATATTGTTAGCAAAAGGTCTGATAGGCAAAAGTACGGTCAAACCCCAGACCTAAAAAGCCCTTGACAGGCTAGAGTACTTTTAGCTGGACTCTCATAGTGATTTACACATCTAAGTTCAACTTACATGTGTAAATGTTTTTGAGTGCAAGTTTAGGTCTGGCATTAGCAAAACCGTCATTTTCACTTGTTGATAAAGCTACTCCTATGTAATGTTATCCCAGAATAAACCAATCTGCTTCAATGACTTGGGATTGTGTGTTTCAGGGTGGGGATGCCTTGAAAGGTTTATTGATACCCACAATAAGTTTGATTGTATTTATAAACGTTTCCCCATTCTGGAAAACATTAGAAATTAACTCCTGTCAAGATCAGACATAAATCTCTTTTTCCACATGGAAAAAGAAGCCTTCAAAATTGGTGTGGGAATTCTTTTGGATTTCCCATTTGTGAAGAAAGGAAAAAGTGTACAAGAGCAATTGCAATACATTTTCGCATGTGTGATTGTGCACTGGGTACAATTGCATATGCAGAAATGCTTTCATAATAGCATACATAGAAATTCTCAACATAGTTGTGTTGTTCTTGGGCCTCTCTGCAGGGTCATCTCCAAATGTTTTGCCTTCACCCATCATGTTTTCTGAACCTGTTTTTGTTGGCTTTTAGGACTCTGTGCTGTTTACCATCGCTAACCAGTTCTAAAATGCATGTGCTTTCTCCTAAAAGCATGGTAAACTTAGATTACATTCAATTGGCACATTAAATGTACTCATAAGTCCCTAGTGAAGCAGTACTACATGTACCCAGGGCCTGTAAATTAAATGCTGTTAGTGGGCCTGCAGCACTTACTGTGCCACCTACTTAAGTAGCCTTTTTAAACATGTCTTAAGCTTGCAGCCTGTGTACAGTTTTAAACTATTTCAACTGCCAGTACAACCTGGCAAAATAACCTGTCTTTGTAATACATACAAGTCAACCCTAGGGTAAGCCCTAAACAACCCATAGGCCGGGGTGCATTGTATTTGAAAAGCTGGACATGTACCTTCAACTTTTACATGTCCAGGTGGTTTTTCACTAATGCAAAGCCTACCTCTTCCCTAGGCTAGCATTGGGTTACCTTATTACATTTAATATGTGATAACATTTGTTTGGGAAGAGATAGAAATATCATGTTTGGTCTCTCGGGAATTGTAATTTAAAAAACTCTTCAATGTTAAAGTCAAATTTTAAGTTACAATTCTGAAAATGTTTCTTTTAAAAATTTGAAACTTTCTTGTACTTACCATTTGGCCTGCAGCCTGTGTTCTGAGTCACATGATTAGGTGTAGTTGGCATCTGGCCTTTGTGTATTCCTTCCAGATATCATCACAAAGGGGGAGTGGGCGTTGGCGGAATCCTGACTTGATGGGAGCGGCGGTGCTGTCACCTACCACACTTGCACTTCAAAGGAGCTGCCTTAGCGCGCGCACACAGAACTTCACACTAGCCTTTTGTGACTCCAGACATCCTGGGACCAGGGCAGGGGAAGGAAATTCCAGAACCTGATTTTGAGGGAAGTCTAGAAGTTTCTCCTGCTTCAAAACTGGCACCAGGTATAAATATTGGACCCTCAGACCAACTCTTCAGTGCACTCCTGGACCTGTAGATACTACAGAAGAAGGACTGCTTTGCTGCCAGAGGGCTGCCCTGTTGTTTGAGGCCTATCCTGCTGCCCGAGAAGGAAGACTGGACCTGCTCCTTTCATCTCAGGTTACCTAAAGTGACTCCAAGGGTCAGCTAACTGACCTCCTGCTGAGAGCTACAGGGACACAGCAAGCTCCAGAGGCCTCCCTGCAACTGTTCAACTTACCTGCTGCACTGGACCTGCCTGGATCTGCAACTGGACCTGCCTGAGCCATGTTGGCCTGTGCTGGAGCGAGTACCAGATCACCAAGAGGTGTCTCTTCAAGTCCTGGACTGCGACCGCCAATGGGAAGCTCTAGTGAACCCGACTCTTAGCGCTACAGCGACTACCAGCAACAACTGACAAAGCAAGATCTTCACTAACCTGGTCCCTAAATCCGGCCATGTGAGTTTCCCCACTCTAGCACAACTGAGTGGTGCTTTGTGCTTTTAGGCTCTATACATACCTGAATCTTGGAAATGCCATATCTCCAGTTCTAATATTTAGATTTTTGTCATTTTGGTGTAAAATAATTTATTCAATCTTACATTATCTTCCTAAATTGTTGTGGGATTTTTCTTGTGTTGTGTTTTCCCTTTGTTACTGTTTGTGTGCTGCATAAATACTTTGCACATTACCTGTAAGTTAAGCCTGACTGCTTTGATGCCAAGCTACCAGAGGGTTAAGAACAGGTTAATTTAGTGATTTTTGTGGTTCACCCTCATAAGAACTGTGGCTGCTACTTGAGAAGGGCTCATACCCCCCTCAACTCGCAACCCACATTTCTCACAAGTTGTAGAAGTTCTCAAGAGACTGTTGCAGTTCCATAAGAATTCTTTTGGCATCATTTGAGAATCACAGAAATTTGCACAGTTACACACAAACATTGGTGCAAAACTACAATTGTTGATTTGCAATGTTTGGGGGAATCAGGCTCTTTACAACACACACGTCTGCATGGATTATGATCTGCCTTTATCTGTACTTGTGGCCTGATTTTACATGTATGCAGATGAAACCCAGCTCAAATTTGGCCTATCGTCTTGCTCACATTTTAGGAAGCATAAGTCAGAATCCTGAGGCTCTGGCCAAGTTCCTGTCTATTACACTGTGATGGATGTCTACCAATTATCTCTAGCTTAATACACCCATAAAGAAACTCCTGCTTGCCACATAAGATGGTATTGGTTGGAGCCATCTCGTCTAGTATGTAGTTATGGGTCCACAGCCTTATTGTTCCAAAGGAGTTCATAACCAACCACAGTACTAACATTAATTCAAATCTGGCTTTGGATACCATAATGGCCAAAGTTGCTTACACCCTTTTTCACTGAAAATTCTTAAAAGCATACCCCCCCTTCATTGAAATTCACCTATTCATTTCTGTGATAAATTCTCTGATTCAGTTCTGGTTAGACTATGCAACTTTAATCTATGTGACCTCTTGAGTGAAGAGGTTTGCTTTTCTTCAGTTGGGGCAGAATGCTGCTGCCTTTCTGGTCAAGAGGATCTCAAGATGAGTGCACATTTCCCCAGTGCTCAGATTATTTTACTGGCTTCCCATCCAAGCTATGACAATTATGCATGAGGTTTTGCCTCAAAAGACCCTGAATTCTGGCCTCTAAATTTGAGTGGTTCATCCTAAATCAATGGTTGTGCTATTCCAACCAGTTTTGTCCTGTGGTCCCTAAAGCAAAATCTGTGATCTATAATTATAGGTTTTTTTCTATTTCTGGGTAAAGTAAATTCCCTGTGCCCCTGAACCACCCTTGTGATAGGGGCCTAAGACTAAAGTTAAAGTTATGTTCTAGAACTATGCTGAGTGCAACCCTAGTAAAAAATCCACTAAACAAGAAACTATATTGGGCACTTCAGTGCTAATATACATCCCTTTGATGTTGCCAACTTCATCCTCTCTACGTGTTAGTCTGCGTTGCAGTGGGACAGCACCCTAGGCTGTAATTGCTAATAATAATAATCATCTGGCCAATAATCTAATGGGTTGCAATCCCCCACCTTCGCAGGTGCCATTGTTCTTTACGGAGAGATATCGGGACAATAATTTAAGTTTCCGGTTAGTATGGCCCCATAAGTTTACGGTAATCACCATGTTCATTGCCCAGAATGGGGAATAACCATACAGACCCATGAATTCTAGATGGAAAACAAGACATTTGCCCAGATTACAGGGATTTGGTACTCCTCAGGGACACCCTTCAGTGTGGCCTGAGATGGGGGAACCTCCATTACTCTACCCACCAGGGTGTCTTAAGGGGATAGCCCTTCCCCCATGACCTCCCAGCATAAAGTAAGCCCAGAGACTTGTGGCAAATGTAGGCCGTTAAGTTTTTAAATAGCTAGTTAAGAATATGTCTATACTGTGAAGTTAAGTATATACAGGTAAGCATTTCTAACTGCACAACTACATCTATGTACTGTAAAAAAATGTATTTTCAAGGTACAAAGATGTGGCGCTACAATAAGTAATTCCTCTCCTACCTATATATACTTACCTTGTCAATATACTGGAGTCAATATGTTTGTACGTTATGTGAAAACCTCAATAGTGCAGTACACCCTGGAAATGAACTTTCTGAAGAGACCAGTATATTGTTATTCCAATAGTCAAGACCTGCTTTAGCAGGTGCTCTTGTAAGCTCCTTGCTGTGGTTGGTTTAAAGTAGTGGGAGTGTTAGATTCATGCAATTGGTTTGGTAATCTTTGAAAACTGTATATACGATAGTTCATAATGTTTGGCTTTTTTGTTGGAGCACCTCTGTGTTTCAAAGCTCATGATGGCATAGCCATGGCTTTGGTGGGCCTTGGTATGATGTGAGGGTGAAATTAATTTAAAGGCTCATAATGCTATATGTTGTCATATTTCAACTGTTTTTAGGATTCGCGAGGCTACATTTTGGGATTTCGATGGAAATTAACTCATATTGTGAATATTTCTGTGGTGCTTCATGTTGATTTCACAGCTGATTAGTCCTCTTGCTTAGGCTTAGTTGGCAACCTTCTCTGATGTACTGTGTAAATCACTGTAATTTACTGAAAGTGAAGGTTCAAGTCTGTAGTATCAGTTGAACATAGAGCAGAATTTAAAGAACATGGAAACCACATAGGCCATCAATGAAATAATTTTTGAAGGTACATATTCATGGAGGTTCTCATGAACAATTTGGTGAAAGTTAATGGAAATCAAACAGAACTGGTTATGGCTATCCCTGTTCTTACTACATCTGCAAGCTCTGAGGTCAGGGACTGTATCTTGACTGCCTGTATTGCTCTGTCCTGACACCGCCGAAGGGGACTCTGTGTCCTACGAGACATTGAGCCAGGAGGCGCCAATTTGAGAGCAGGGCAAGAGGCGGCCCATTCCCTGTCACACTACAAAGCATGTCGCGCAATCCCGTGGCACGGGACGCGTGCAGGCTGTGCCCGGATGGAGCTGGGGCCGAGGGAAGGCACCCGTCAATGGCCGCAAGAGGCTGGGCTGGACCACCCTCCTTGGTTTGCCTCTGAGATACTTCAATTCCTGCTGTGAGTCAGGTTTTATATCCCTGTTATTTTTCAACCCTCCAAAAATGGTAAAACGCAAGTTACGGTCATGGAAGGAGAAAGAGCCTGGTCTCTGCAGACGCAAACGGGTGCCACTTTGGACGCTTTTCTTAATCGGGCTCTCAGTGTGGTCTCGAAGGAAGTAGAACTAGTTGACAGACGGCTATTCTTGAACCTTGGGGAAAATTTGAGCTTTGTCACCTCGCAACTTAACACCCTACATAGTGATATTAATGGTACTTCCTTGGATGTGGGGGTGAGTCCACCGACCTCACAGGAGCCCGTCTCTTCTGTTCAGATTCAAGAGGAGGGAGGGCCTAGGCCAGGCCCAACCACAGTGGTCTCTGATCTTTTATTGAGCTCTGCCATCAGTGAACCCGTGGCGAAGAAGAAAAAGAAGGGGAAGCTAGGCCCAAATCTTACCAACTTGAAAAAAATAAGGCCGCAAATCTGATCCATTAACAGCAGGGCCCATACATTTTCAAAAAATGGTGTCTCCCCTCACCAGTTACCCTATGTCTCACAAAGAACTAAAATCCATACATTTTGGAACAGATAAAAATGATGTTTATTACTGCTATAACGCCCATCTTGGACAGAATTGGTGCACTAGAAAACACGATCCTGGATATAGGATCTGGATTAAAACACCAGCCACTGACTAACCCATCGTCGCTTCCTCATCTCTCTTCACCTGAGGCAACACCAGACAGTATAGGCCGGTATATTGTTAATGCCCAGGTCTCTTCACGCCGGAATTCTAAGAGGGCAACCGGCATCCCTATCCCTTCTCCAGCAAAGACGGATTCAAGTATTGCAGTTCCACAGGAAAGATCTCAGATGGGAAATCAGGGTAACCATAGAGTGACCCCTTCCAGTCTAATAAGTCGACAGAACGCCTTGGCAATGAATAGATGCCCCATTGGAGCACGCTATTCCCAGCAGACATTAAATCTCCTGCCAGCATGCTGCCCGTGTGTGGCAGTTATTGTAGGAGTACCATCTGTACCGGAGGGAAGGGAAGAGAATTTTCCAGACTTAAAAAAAAAAAGCTTACCACTGGTTGTCAAGAAAGTGCATTTTCCATCAAGGAATATGATGATATTCTTATGCTGAGGTGGGTAGGTTGGGTGGGCCCGTTGAGAAAAATGCTAGAGGTGGACTGCATAGTACTTACTTGCAGAAATCCAGAACTGGCCTGCCGACTGATAAACTCAGGCTACAGGCAAGGCACAAATAATATGCCTGATACCCTTTCTATTGTACCACTGTTTGATTTGTGTACAATCACAAAAGCCAATAGATTTCAGCTACTTTCTGACCTGGATGCAAACGATTGACTCAAACTTTATTCAGATCCCCAAGTCGAGAACACTTTAGTACAGGACTGTGGAATTTACCCATTGGTCCCTGTTTATACTCATGCTGATTTTGGACTTAATGATCCTGTTGCCAATCCTTTGATTTGGAATCTTGACGCTGGGATTCCTAGAACGGATTTACTTATTTTGACCCAAAGTGACAATGGGATAAGAATGAACAGTGTGGGCTTAAAGCGCAATGACACTTTAGCCTTTTTTTCTTGGAAAATGGTGCGTTTTCGCTCTTAGTTATGTGATTCTGAATGGCTGTCTTTTATAGATCCCTTTGATGTCATTTGTTGCCAGGAAACTTGGGTCTTCGACAATGTGTCAGTAGTTGGGTTCAGCTATTTTTGTTCTCCAGCAGTCCCTTCAACCGCTGGCAGTGGCAAGGGAGGCCCGGTTGTTCTTGTTTCAACTAGGATTAAGAATCGTTTTGTCATAGAGCTAATCACGGCCCCATACTATCAGATCCTGAAATGTACCTCTACTATAGAGCATAATATCCTCCTAGTCAATTTTTACTGTAATTTTTATACTTCTCAACCTGTGACTATAGTGGAGGATTTGGGGTCTGTTATCCTGCGTTTGATAAGTAATGAGTGTAACGGTCTTTCATTATTGTGGGCAGGTGATTTTAATATTGCTAATTGTATTTTTAGCTGGAGTTTTGTATTTTTAGCTGGAGTCTGTTGTGTGGGATAGTAGAAGTGCAGGATGTTAAGGTGGTACATTTTCACCATTCTCCCTATAGAGAAGCATTGATAAGGATAATGCTGATGAATAACCTACGTTTTGCATCTGAAATATGGGGTGACTTATTGACCACACTAGGACTTATGTAGGAAGGGAGAAGAGAAGTGCTATTGATCACATACTAGTATCTGCTCCCTTGATTTCCTTTGTAAGCAATTATGAGATTTTGGGGCATATTACCAAGGTAGTGGCGGAGAGAGGCGTTAACCGTCTTGGCTTAACGCCTCTCTCCGCCACTTCGGAACCGCCAGGCTGCACCATATTAACAAGGATATGGTGCAGCCTGGCGTTTCCCCCTGCGACGGCGCTAAGTTACACAACTTAGCGCCAGCGCAGGCACCCTTGCACCAGAGTGCAAGGGTGTCTGCGAGCAGGGAGGTTTGTTTATGTGTAGGAAGGAGCTCCTTCCTGCACATAAACAAACCTAAAATGCCATTTTGTAACTTTCATGTGTGCTGCTTCGTGCAGCACACATGGAAGTTACAAAATGGCATTTTGAAAAACGGTTTGTTCATGTACAGGAAGGGACACCTTCCTGTACATGAACAAACCATGGCATTTGCTTTTTCCATGTGTGCTGCACAAGGCAGCACACATGGAAAAGCAAAACGAGGAGAAATAAAGCATTTCTCCTCGTTTCGCCGCCTTAAGACCAGGATTTTTCTGGTCTTAAGTTCGGCGCTGCCACCTATTATCGCCAAACTTGATAATAGGTGGCAGCGTCGACTTCAATGGGTGCTGCGGTGGAACGCCCACCGCAACACCCACTGCACGCCCCCTTTCACGCTAAGTTTAGCATGAAAGGGGCCCTATTATCAAGGCAGCGTTAAGCCACTTAACGTGGCTTTAAGCCACGTTAAGTGGCTTAACGCTGCCTTGATAATAGGGCACTGACCCTATCGCCACCACAACGTCACAAAAAGTGACGTTGTGATGGGGATAGGGGCTTGATAATATGCCCCTTTGTCTTCTCCTTTTAGTGATCATCGACCATTTAGCCTCATATTTTCTTTTTTATCCACATCTGCCCCACCTTCTAGAAAGACTGCACCCCTAACCTTCTCTCAAAACCAAGGGCTCAGCAGAAAACAGAAAAAGGTAGATCCCTCTAAAATTCATTCGGAACTGATCTCGTCTAGCTTTGAGGAGTTTATGCATTGCATAACCGATAGCACAGAACTTGGGATAATTCTGGGCTATTTTGAGAAAATCTGCACTTCTATCTCAGGGTTGTTAACAGATGTTAAACCTTTGAGGGACTGCCCAGGACACTCATGGTTTAATAAAGACTGCACCAAGGCTCTCAAACTCCTGAAAGAAGCAATTAATAAAGTACCCTGCAATGCTGTGGCGGTTAGAGTAGCGAGGCAGAATTATACTGTTGTGCTTGAAAAAAGGAAAAAAGAGATAAGAACCCAGGCATGGGAAGCTCTGGAGTGTGCTACCTCCCTCAAAGACAGCAAGGCCTTTGGGGAGATAGTAAAGTTACCCTCCGGCTTCCTCAGGTATTGACAGCCTTATTTTAGAGCAAGACTGGGTCTCCCATTTTTCAAAAATATTTACTGCATAGTTAGGGGAAATGACTTTGGTGCTTCACAAGATATTGCTTTTAATTATGAGGATCTGGTGATTTTCAGCAATTCAATAACAATTGGCGATGTCCGTAAAAGCTATTGTCAGCTCAGCCTCAGGAAAAGCTTCAGACTCAGATGGAGTTCCAGTTGAGCTTTTTAAGTATGATCTAGAGACATTTGGGCCCCATTGATGTTTTCAGAGCTCTGGTCATTAGAGGCTCTTTTGACTCCTGGAAGGAATCGGTGCCAATCCCTATTTATAAGAAGGGTGATAAAAACGACCCGCAAATTACCTGCCCATTTCTGTTATTGATTCTTCTGCTAAGATCTTTGGGAGAGTGATCTCGGGGAAACTGGAAGCCTGGGCAAAAGACAGAGCCTTCTTTACGGAGCTCCAATACGGGTTTCGCCAGGTTCTCGGCACCTCTGAACAAGCACTCATCCTGTCCCTCATATTAAATAGATATGTCAGGGCCAGGAGAGGTGCCATGCATATTGTCTTTATGAACCTCTCCTCTACCTGTGATTTAGTGGACAGAGACAAACATTTGGACATTATGGGGTGAGCTGGGATTGACCCCCCCCAGTTTTGATGGTGTTGAGAAGGACACATCAAGACACTACCATGAGGGTCGTTCTACACAGAACTGGGATTTGGCATCTTCGGTTACAGTTACTCGGGGGAACCAGACAAGGCTGTATTTCTGCCCCATTTTAATTTTAATTTTATATTAATTCCCCAGATGCATTTTTAAGGTCCCTAACTACCGATATTCCTAAAGTTGGCAACCGCTTTGTTCCTGAACTTCTTTATGCGGACGATGCAGTGCTTTTATCGCGCACCACAAATGGGCTGCACACTGTTGGATGGGTTTTATACCTTTATGAGTGATCTGAAGCTGAAGGTCAATCATAAGAAATCTTATATTTTGAATAGTGGTCATAAAAACACCTGCTCTAGGAAGTTTGTGGGAGGTACGCCAATAATGAAAACCTCATCTTCTAACTATTTGGGGATTTTATTTTCGGCGAATGTGACCTGGGATAGACTTGTGAATCAGAGGTCAAAACTTTCTGAAGCAGCATGCGAGGCACTTTTTAGATTGACCAAATACCTGGGACATTAACCCTCGAAAGAAATATTGATGTCATATCAAAGCAAGTGTCTGTCATTGGCCACATATGGAAAGGGAGTATGAGGCTATGCCTCGGTGTTGTCCTTACAGACAGTAGAGAGTAAATTTGTGTCTAAACTTTTAGGTCTCCCGAGATTCATTACGAGTCTGATTACACACAGTGAAACGAGGCTTGGTTTCCTGGAAGATTTGGTGAGGCTAGCTCCTATCATGTTATGGGTTAAAATATGGCTGTCACAGGATTTGAAATTTAAGCACGATATTGTTGAAGATTGTTTAAAACAGAGTAATGCACAGGCCATTCCGTGGTTAAATTATGTTATGTTATCCTTGTAAGAATTGGGGTTATCAGATTTGTGGGCAAATACAGGAAATATTAGTGTTCTCACAAAGGCGCAGATCAAGCTGAAGTTCTTAGAACGCAAAGAAAAGTTAACAATGGAAAAGTCTTGTGACATAATCTCAGTCCAACAATACATAGCTCTTTCTGCGTGCACTGGTATGGAGCCCTATCTCTTGTGGATTAGAGCTCCTCAATATAAATTTTTATCTTTCACGTTTTCGTAGGAATATGATTAATTATTTAGGGGCGTTCCCTCCACAGGTTCTTGGTTCGCCCCCTTGTCATTGTGATGGGATATCCTGCCAATTGACCAAGCACTTTATATTATTTTACCCACTCTATGCAGCCTATAGATTTCTATTTTTGCGGTCAATCCTCAAAGAGAGGGCTTTTAACTAACCCTGGGCGGAGTTCGCTTAGTCGCGCTACGCGGAATTCTGTGAAGCCGCAAAAAAACTCAGCGAGCTACGCAAATTTCCGCAAGCGCGCGGAGTTGCTTGTTCCGCCCGTTCGCGATTAGTTTTTCCTGTTCGGGAACGCGTATTGCGTGTTCGGGGGCGCTTTTTGCGTGCTCGGGGGAAAATATTGCGCGGTCGCCAATGGGCGCGGCCATCTTGTTTTTCACTTTTTGCTATGGTTCTGGGCCTGATTTCTATCCTCCCTATATCTTTTCAATCCTTTGTTTCTAGAAACCTTTTTTTGATCTTTTTTATTTATTATCTATCCCTCTCTATTCCTGATTGTATATTTTGTGATTTTTCCTAATTTTTGTGTGTTTTTTACTGCGTTTTCACTCTTTTTCTATTACTTGCTTTTTTCATTTCTTTTACTTACTTTCTTAGTTCCTACCTTTTCTTTTCTGCCCCCGCCTACCCAGAATCATGGCAAAGGGCCAGGGGAAGACTAAGAGGAGGGCTCAGAGTGAGAGCCGCGAACGACTTCCTTGCGGAATGCGGCACCCACAAGGGGTGCAGGCGCGGGCCTTATTTAGTGAGGCGGAGGTGGCCACACTGGTTTTTTTAATCCAGCGCCACCTCCCCTTAACCCTGGCAGCAGGCGGCAGGCCTGGGTCCGGGAGCGTCACCGGCGGTGGGCAAGGGTGCGCCGGGCAGTGTTTCACTGCTCTGGGGTCCGGCGCACCCATAACCAATTGACGCACCAGTGGTCTGATATCCTGGACCGGGAGCATGACCTGCTGGACCTGCTAGGTGTTGAGGTCCCGGGGCTTGGTGAGTAGCTATTTATATTACTATATTGTGTTCTTCTGTTCTGTGTTATTATTGCGAATATTATTTTTTTCGCAAATAGCTAACATGCTGCTGCTGCTTACATGCAGGTAACCTATGTTTAAAAATCTTATATTATGTGATTGTTACTTCCAGACAGGTGCTCGGCGCTACTAACTAATCGTACTTGTTTGCAACCTTGCGCTCACTTGGGCTGGTTATGTAAGAGAGGTTAGAGGATTTAAGTTAGGTAGGTAATCCACTTAGGAAAGACTCCAGTCCTTTCCTTTGTCCTGTCAGGCTGTCCAGTCTCCTGTCACTAAGATAGTGGTAGTAGTTAGTTAGTTAGTATAATTTGGTAATTTAGCGGCCTGCGTCGTGACTTGTGATGCGTCCTCTCACATGATTTCAGTCCTAGTAGAACCTTTTGTAGTTCTTATAGTGAGTGAATAACAACCAACCAATTTGGTGTATGCAATATGCGTGCGTCCATCTATGTATTAAGAAGAATAAATGCAGACTTAGTAATTGGCCCGTCAAAGGAAGTTGTTGGAGTTGAGACTGCGAGATGATTGGGAATGAGATCTGAACTTAGAAGCAAATATAATTTTTTTGCAATTCATTCCAAAGTCAGGAATAGACGGGCTAGGTATGTTTAGGATTCAGGAATCGGAATTGAACTGTGGAATAATAATGATCGGATGGTACTCGACTGCGATACATACTAGTCGACTACTACTAGTCTAATAAGTCAATCTGATTGATTTAGCATAGGTCAATGTTATTTCAATTGCCGTTTCCTGTCAAAAAATATTTTTAGAGCAATTATATTTATATATTTAACACAAATCATTTTTTGTCTCTTTACATGATCAGCATCCAGGGGCAAGAAGAAGACTGGGGCAGATGGCTCTGCTGCTGGCCCCAGTAAGTCCTTCTGGTGTTGTAATATATTAATATTGCCCTAACTTTTACCGCTCTATTATTTCAATTTCCTAATTTTAATTTTTCCAAAATCCTCTTCAATCTATCGGTTTCTAAATTCTTGTTTTTGCTCCATTACCTACTACTAAGTACTACTAACATTGTTTCTTCTAGTGTCTGTTTTTATTTTTACATCAAATCAAACTGCATCTGACTAACCTCTGCTCTGACTAGTCTGTATTAGACAGTCTGTCTGTAGCTTGCTTTCTTCTGGGTTTCACTGAGCTTTCTCTCTCCCCTTATGTGGATTGCCTAGTAGTGGTACTGTAAGACTCAGAGAACCCATTGGTCCTAGGCTACTACTAGTACTAGTAAGGACTCCTTACTGCACTAATGTGCTGTGCAGACTGCAGATTGCATGCCCAAGATAAGTAAGGTATATCCGCAGGTTTGTGAATTGTGAGATGAGAAGGCTTTAGTTTCTTGTACTGTCTCATCAACATGCTCAATCAGTAATGGTGCTCACTCACGTTGGACAGGAGCAGGACCCCCAAAGTGGTGTATTTTACTTTTTCTAATCCAGGCCTAGTACTTTTTTAGTAGCAGCAATTGATGGTGAACACTGAACAACTGTTACCGTGCACCATGGCTGGAAGGAAGTATGAGGAGTAGGAGTATGGCACCATTATTTTCCAACTAAGAGAGACCTCATGTCCGCCCAGTTGGCCACTCTTTCTTCTTTTCAAAAAATGAGATGCACCAATAGCTGTAGTCACTGAGTCCAGTCCTATGGGTTGCCCTCTTCTTGAGAGGCTTTTCAAAAATTGCCACCAACAAAATGCCCAACTGGATATTATTTCGTTATTTTTGATAGGACATACTGTCTACTGTACTCTAGTTTCCGAGTTGTAGATAGTGATGTGTGTGGTGCATATGTATTATTAATTATGTATTTTCAATCTTGCTAATGAAAAAAATAAATAGGGGAGGCATATATGGCATCTAAAAAAAATGGATTTTTTTTTTCCAGGCGTACCGACCACCAGTGCCGGGGCCAGCAGTGAGGGCCACCATGCCACTCCGGAGGGAGCGGATGTGGCAGCCACAAGGGCTGAGCCAGCAGCAGTGGCGGGCGGTGGTAAGTCATATTCCTTACTTATTGAGAATGATGAATACACTTGCTGCAAGGGTGTACACTCAGTACTAGTACACTGTACTTCTGCTGAGGCTAAGTTGTTGTGAACACTGAACAGTTGAAGAAGGCACCCTGGCCTTTACTTAAACATTAGCATTAGCGGCCGGGGTTGAGTAACTAATGGCATATTCTATCTTCAACTCAGCAAAGACAGTTTTATGCCGAAGACAAACAGTCAGACGACATGTATGACTGTCAGTGAAGGAAGGGGCCCCGGGATGCATAGGTGGCGGATGATGATGATGATAGGAATAGGATGCATGGGTAGTTGAAGGATGAGTGAAAGGTGACAGAGAAAGCAGAAAGGATGCCTGTCTGGGTGGGTGAAACTGTATGGGTGAAAGGAATCCTCCGGGGGGGTTTGAGGGGTCAAACTCTAAGGCAAGCAAGGACGCATGGCATGGGTGGTGGTTGGTTATATCTAAATGTATGTTGTCGGTGAAAGCCGGTTTATGATAGCCATGTTTGGATGGATGGAGGCCTGGATGGTATCATATAGTAGGTGAAAACAGAGTCAGACTGGATGAAGAGAATGTAAAAGAAAATTAAACCCTGCCAGAGTACCAAAGCCAAGGATGAAGAAGATTAAGAATAAAATAATAATAATACTAGAAGAGCAATGCACTGAATGTAAATGAAAAAACAAGCCCTGGTAAAAACAAGGACTGTTTTTTTGCAAGGTTTTTGATTCAAAGGTTTAAGGTTGTACTTGTATTTCAGAATGGAATACTCCCTTGACTCGCAGTAGTTTGCAAGCACAACATATATATTGTTCATGACTATTATTTACCCTACCCATACTCGCCTCCCTCCGACTCCGAGGCCCACTTCCGCTCCAGTCCCCTCCTTGTGTCAGCCATGGGTGGCCTATCGACTGCATGGTAACTAGTACTTACAAATCACTCAGTATGTCATCATCATCATCACGTGAGTGACATGATGTCGTACCGCCGTTTCTCATCATCCATAAGCATGTGGTCATTAACCATCATCATGTGCCTTATTGCAGTAGTCTAGTCTAGTCAGGGTGAAAGTGAAATTGTCTGAGCATTTGCCATTGATTTAACAGAGTATGGCCGTAATGGAAATATATAATTGTGTAGTACAGCTGCCCCACATGCAGACAGTAGTAAAGTACATGAGTCTGCGACACGAGTATGTCTGTCTAGGCCAGGGCACAAGCTGACTGAGCTGGCATGCCTACAAGATTAATTGTGCTAAACAAGAGAGAGAAAAAGAATACTTTCACTCTACTCCATACTTAGTGCCTGAAAGTATAATCATCACATCCAAATTTTAGGGGCAGAGGAAGGGAAGTGAGGAGGAGAGGAGGATACAACAGCTGCTAGTGCTACTGCTACAACTGTGCCACTATAATTTTTATGTGTGTAATTTAATTATGTGTTACTGTTTTGCTAAGAGTATTGGTTACAATTCTCTTTTTTTTCCTTTCTTGATATAGCTACTCCTTCCCAAACCACTAGGCAGGAGTTGGCGGCCAGGGCCCGGCAAAGGAAGCTGGAGGCCATCCGGGATGAATATCGCCGGCTGGTAGTCCTGGCGGAGGAGGAGGAGGCAGCTGCAGCTTCTTCCTCCAATGCCCCGGGGCCCAGCCAGCCCCCTGTGCCTCCGGTGGTACGGTGCCGTGTTCTGGCAGCCACCTGCCGCCCATCACCAACATCTACTGCTGCCCACCCCTGTTGTTCCTGCAGGAACTTTCAGCGCCGCGTGCTCCTCAGGGTGGCGCGCCTGGAGGCCAAGCATGAGGAGGACCTGAGAACTAGCCGGCACCCCCGCCGCTAGACGTCATCATCATCACCGACCTCAGTCTTTGACTCTTGCCCCTTTTTAAATCTTTTTTTTGGTGGGTGGGATGTTGGGACTAGTTGGGGAACCTTGGGGTTTACTTTTTCTTGAACTTGGACATGGACATTTATTTAATTTACTGGACATTGGTTGGGGTTAGGGAGAGGGGTCGGTCAGGTGTTGTGGGTTTTTCTTCTAGTTTATATTTGTTAGGGTAATACATTTATAGTTTTCTAATACATATGATGCATATCTTTTCTGGGGTGGGTTACTCTTTTACGTCACCTTGTTTGTTTTTGTTTCCTCCTTTTGCTGCAGGGCCGCAGCCAGTTTTTGAAATATGCCAATAGTGTAACACACCGACAGATAGATGCAGTACCCTCACTTGTCCTACTACTGTCAATCTCTCCTCCTAGTCTATGCATTCTGCAACTAAAACCCCTTTGTAGTATGTACTCGGAAGGATGTGGGTGTGTGAATTAATTAATTTCCATAGTACATACATTATTGACTCCCCCACACTTTTTCTCTTACCTGTGATTGATGTTTAGGCGAAGCAATGGCTGCATGGTGGTGGTTTGGTTTCCTAAGGTGCCATGGTGGGTGGTGGTAGCAGTAGTAGACAGTTGCATTTTCAAAAAAAGAAAATGAGACAAGTCAGTCACCTGAGGGAGACTAGGGAACGAGTAGTAGAAGTACAGTAAGTAGTAAGTACACAAGAAGAAGACTGCCAAACAAGAAGAAAGTGATGATGAATGATATTGATATTAAGCAATGCTAAAGTAAAATAAAACATAATGGTGGCAGGGATAGCCTAGTACAAGTTACAACAAACTGAAGTAGTGGAATCGACCTATGAAGTGGACAAGCGTAACCTTTAGTGCTGGAAGGATGATAAATCCATGACGGCAATTAATAATTAATAATGGGTTAATATAATTATGTTCCTCTGGAAAAAAAAGAGAATAGCCAATACTACTGAGCATGGGTGGGCAGCTGGGCAGTCTAATCTGTTGCCAGTGTGGCCGACGATATATATATATATATTTTTTTTTTATTCCAAAGACCCCCGTTTGAAGGCGCACTCTCAAGCAGCTGATTAACGGCACCGGCTTCTCCTTCACAGAATTAGTTCCGCCTTACGCGTTTCAGAGCGTTTCTGCTCCTTGTTCACAGGCATTTCTAAATGACGAAGCAAGCAGTCAGGGAGGCTTAATAAAAAATGATATGCGGCAGACCGAGCCGCGAAGGCTGCACCACCTATTCAAAAATTGGGACCATGGAGACACAGAACCCTTCAAAGTCTCCAATTGGTGCAAACAGCAAAGAGTACAAAAAACACACAATACGGCGGTTCTTTCATTAGAAACCCACTGGAGGGTAAGAACAATATCATCAATATGAGTGAATAAGCAGGACCTACTAAAGGTTATTCACATCGTCATGGGGGCTTGTAACCTACTATAAGGATGTACTACTACAAACACTAGCATGCAATTCTGGCTATAATCATCTGCTGCCCACTGGAGGGCGTATCAAAGTGCACGCTGTTAAAAGCCTCCCTGACTGCTTGCTTGGTCATTTAGAAATGCCTGTGAACAAGGAGCAGACACGCTCTGAAACGCGTAAGGCGGAACTAATTCTGTGAAGGAGAAGCCGGTGCCGTTAATCAGCTGCTTGAGAGTGCGCCTTCAAACGGGGGTCTTTGGAATAAAAAATGATATGCGGCAGACCGAGCCGCGAAGGCTGTACCACCTATTCAAAAATTGGGACCATGGAGACACAGAACCCTTCGAAGTCGCCAATTGGTGCAAACAGCAAAGAGGACAAAAAACACACAATACGGCGGTTCTTTCATTAGAAACCCACTGGAGGGTAAGAACAATATCGTCAATATGAGTGAATAAGCAGGACCTACTAAAGGTTATTCACATCGTCATGGGGGCTTGTAACCTACTATAGGGATGTACTACTACAAACACCAGCATGCAATTCTGGCTATAATCATCTGCTGCCCACTGGAGGGCGTATCAAAGTGCACGGTGTTAAAAGCCTCCCTGACTGCTTGCTTGGTCATTTAGAAATGCCTGTGAACAAGGAGCAGACACGCTCTGAAACGCGTAAGGCGGAACTAATTCTGTGAAGGAGAACCGGTGCCGTTAATCAGCTGCTTGAGAGAGTGCCTTCAAACAGGGGTCTTTGGAATAAAAAATGATATGCGGCAGACCGAGCCGCGAAGGCTGCACCACCTATTCAAAAATCGGGACCATGGAGACACAGAACCCTTCGAAGTCTCCATTTGGTGCAAACAGCAAAGAGGACAAAAAACACACAATACGGCGGTTCTTTCATTAGAAACCCACTGGAGGGTAAGAACAATATCGTCAATATGAGTGAATAAGCAGGACCTACTAAAGGTTATTCACATCGTCATGGGGGCTTGTAACCTACTATAGGTATGTACTACTACAAACACCAGCATGCAATTCTGGCTATAATCATCTGCTGCCCACTGGAGGGCGTATCAAAGTGCACGCTGTTAAAAGCCTCCCTGACTGCTTGCTTGGTCATTTAGAAATGCCTGTGAACAAGGAGCAGACACGCTCTGAAACGCGTAAGGCGGAACTAATTCTGTGAAGGAGAAGCCGGTGCCGTTAATCAGCTGCTTGAGAGTGTGCCTTCAAACAGGGGTCTTTGGAATAAAAAATGATATGCGGCAGACCGAGCCGCGAAGGCTGCACCACCTATTCAAAAATTGGGACCATGGAGACACAGAACCCTTCGAAGTCTCCAATTGGTGCAAACAGCAAAGAGGACAAAAATCACACAATACGGCGGTTCTTTCATTAGAAACCCACTGGAGGGTAAGAACAATATCGTCAATATAAGTGAATAAGCAGGACCTACTAAAGGTTATTCACATCATCATGGGGGCTTGTAACCTACTATAGGGATGTACTACTACAAACACCCGCATGCAATTCTGGCTATAATCATCTGCTGCCCACTGGAGGGCGTATCAAAGTGCACGCTGTTAAAAGCCTCCCTGACTGCATGCTTCGTCATTTAGAAATGCCTGTGAACAAGGAGCAGACACGCTCTGAAACGCATAAGGCGGAACTAATTCTGTGAAGGAGAAGCCGGTGCCGTTAATCAGCTGCTTGAGAGTGCGCCTTCAAACGGAGGTCTTTGGAATAAAAAATGATATGCGGCAGACCGAGCCGCGAAGGCTGCACCACCTATTCAAAAATTGGGACCATGGAGATACAGAACCCTTCGAAGTCTCCAATTGGTGCAAACAGCAAAGAGGACAAAAAACACACAATACGGCGGTTCTTTCATTAGAAACCCACTGGAGGGTAAGAACAATATCGTCAATATGAGTGAATAAGCAGGACCTACTAAAGGTTATTCACATCGTCATGGGGGCTTGTAACCTACTATAGGGATGTACTACTAAAAACACCAGCATGCAATTCTGGCTATAATCATCTGCTGCCCACTGGAGGGCGTATCAAAGTGCACACTGTTAAACGCCTCCCTGACTGCTTGCTTCGTCATTTAGAAATGCCTGTGAACAAGGAGCAGACACGCTCTGAAACGCTTAAGGCAGAACTAATTCTGTGAAGGAGAAGCCGGTGCCGTTAATCAGCTGCTTCAGAGTGCGCCTTCAAACGGGGGTCTTTGGAATAAAAAATGATATGTGGCAGACCAAGCCGTGAAGGCTGCACCACCTATTAAAAAATTGGGACCATGGAGACACAGAACCCTTCGAAGTCTCCAATTGGTGCAAACAGCAAAGAGGACAAAAAACACACAATACGGCGGTTCTTTCATTAGAAACCCACTGGAGGGTAAGAACAATATCGTCAATATGAGTGAATAAGCAGGACCTACTAAAGGTTATTCACATCGTCATGGGGTCTTGTAACCTACTATAGGAATGTACTACTACAAACACCAGCATGCAATTCTGGCTATAATCATCTGCTGCCCACTGGAGGGCGTATCAAAGTGCACGCTGTTAAAAGCCTCCCTGACTGCTTGCTTGGTAATTTAGAAATGCCTGTGAACAAGGAGCAGACACGCTCTGAAACGCGTAAGGCGGAACTAATTCTGTGAAGGAGAAGCCGGTGCCGTTAATCAGCTGCTTGAGAGTGCGCCTTCAAACGGGGGTCTTTGGAATAAAAAATATATATATATATATATATATATATATTTTTTTTTTCAGACAAAGGACGCGGCACTCAAGGCTTTGGTTTTGCTTAATTTAATTCAAGTTCAGCACTCAGACCAACGCGTTTCAGCCCTCTCGGCTTTGATCACGGATCATGGTTCTGGGCCAGGATCCGGCCCCTACGCAGAGCACCCGCTGACGAGCGCGCTGGATCAAAGGATCACATTGCAGGAAAAAAAAAATATATATATATACTTAGAGCAGAAGAAGATCCTCGCCCTGCCTTGAATTAGTGTTGCTTACTTGCTTTCACCACATCCGCCCCAGCAAGTGTGTGATCAATTATTGGTGTAAATTTAATTTAGTCACATCTCGATAAATCACACAGCCCGGGGGAAGAGGGTTAGGGTTTGATGAATGGTTGGGAAGGGGTATTTGAGGGAAAGGTTTGACAAAGACAAACATTACACATGGACAACACACAATCTTGGCAGACGACCATCATATTCATAAATCTGTTAAGGGAGAAAAAGGAAATGCATGCATGATGTGGTTAATGATAAGTAGTACTAAGTAGAGTAGTAGACAGTACAGGGCAGCAGTATATTATTAATTATTATTATTATTATTATTATGCAATTGCCTTGCCTTTCTGCCCTCAGAGAGACCCAAATTACATACATTTTATTTATGTTCTGTTGTACTGGGCTTCCTTTTAAAGCTAGCAAAGAAAATTAAAAAATAGCTGTAGGGATATAAGCAAAGACTAAGAGCAAACATAATAAACAACAACACAAAGTCGTAATGATTGAAGAGAAAAACTGAATCAAATTAATTAAAAGATGATGAATGATACTAAGTTACTGTATGTTATTATTATCCTTGTAAAATTGGGAAGTTGCATCTCGGTATTCCTCTTGGTCCTCCCTTCCATGGACGCTCCGTCCGTCAATCTTGGGTGCCACTGCCTGCCTGGCGGATACGGATTGGTAAGGTAAGTGTGAGTTGTTATTCCCAGTATAGCACAGGGTAAAGGCCGGCCTGTAAGTGTAGATGGAAAAACAAAAGGGATATTGAAAAATCAAGGAGAAAAAAATGCATAAATTACGGATGAGTGCAACAAGATCACTTTCAGAGGTGGCATGGCTAAATCATGTCTAGTCTGTTTCCAGCATTAACCAGGCTACAACAACAACAGGACAGAGTAGGCCCACGGCACCCACACAACCTCCACTTAGCTTAGATTTTGACTGAGCCAGACAGAGCACACATATACAGCAACATAGCATTTTCCAAATTAAGTAACTAAATCAGTGCACCGCTGTCAGTCATACCACTACACTCGACTCCACCACTACACAGACATGTAGGTCTGCTGTGGTTGTTGTTGACTTGTTTACCTTTTATGCCACTTCATGAAATGCCCCGAGTTATTCCATCAATCATCTCTGATCCTACTGACTGACTGCGAAGAGTATAGTATGTGGTCATAATCATCATGGTGTCCAACTTAGGGGCCGATTCCGATTCGGGCCGGAAATCTCTCCGACCGAGCCGGACCCGGAGAGAATTCCGACCGAATCGGACTCTGGCAGTCCGACCGGACGAGTACGATGCGTTCGTAGGCTATCGGACTCGATTCGGTCGGACTCCCATTGAAGTCAATGGGAGCCGGTCGTACAACGCGTACGCGGGCTCCCATTGACTCAATGGGTGCGAGGCGAACAAGGGCGCCCCCTACAGCGTGTACGCGGTGAAGCACATCGTGACGTACATGCACAGGTAGGGGGGATCCATGGGTCCCCCCTGTGTGCGACTCGCGCGGCCACGCATACAGGGGGGTCCGACGCGGACCCCCAAAGTTTGGCTCCGACAGCTCTTTCGAGCCGGACGGCGCGAGTCGGTCGGACTGCTCGCGGTGCGCATCGTACTTACCCGGCCGGGGAACGTCTCCATTGCGCGGTGCGAGTCGGGTCCGTGTGAGTCGGTCGGAGCGTGTTGAAGCCGCGTACGAGTCGGTCGGCGATTTCGCGGGCGCTTGCATCGTACTCGCTCGGCCGGACCCGCGTACGAATCGGTCGGGAAACAGGGCTCCGAATCGGATCCGGTAAAGCCGAATCCGATTCGGAGCCCTACCGGCCGAGATCGGAATCGGCCCCTTTAGTCTGTAGTGTACCGAGTGAGTCCAGATTCCATATTCAAAAATGCAATGGATCGCCCTGCAGTAGAAGTACAATTTTGTTATTAAACAACAAGAAGGGAAACATTGACATGAGTCACTTTTAGTGTTTAGATTAAATACTAGTACACTTCATGCACAACAACAACACAAACACCAATCACTCAGAGTCAGCGTCCAATGCATGCCATCATTACCTGTTCTCATCTTGGGGCAGTCCCTCTCGGCTCGGAAAGGAGGATAGCTATAGTCATGCTCTTTTGGAGGGACTCGACGAGGCAGGCACACATTTCTTGTACTATTGAACTATTCTCCATCCAATGTCTGGCTTGAAGAAATGGATTTAGGGCGAGTCAGGATTAAGCAGGACTCGGAGGAGTGGACTTCTTTAATAAATGCACAAAGTTCAGTTGCAACTCCAATACGGCAATAAAAAGACAAGACGGCGGTGATGGATTTGTTGTGATTCGAACCAGAAAGACAGAGAGACACACAAAAAATAAAAGTAAATAAGGAAGAAAGAAAGTAACAAGTTGAAAGCCTAGTTGTAAGGGAAGTAGAGCTCGTCCTCAAACTCTGGTGGTTCACCCAGAAGTAGGTCATCTACCACTCTACTTCCATCACCTAAGTCACTGTCTTCCTCTTCCTGCTGTGCTTCAGGTATGGTATAATCCGGTGGTATAAAGTGCTGATTCATTTTGATCATGGTTAACCTCTCCACGTTTTGGGGCGAGAGACTGGTCCTTTTCACTGTTACAATGGCACCAGCAGCACTGAAAACACGCTCAGATGAGACACTAGCGACAGGGCCAGCCAGATAGTTTATCGCCAGCCTGCTAAGCACTGGCCAATGGTGACTTTTCCCATACCATTACAGCAATGGGTTTTGATCAATGTAGACCTCTGTTGGGTCATCTAGATAGGCCTGGACCATCCGCTCAATGCTCAGGGGTGCTCCGCTTTGCCCGGCCTCTTTTGCCTTTGCATTTGCATCAGCACTGGACCTAACAAACCATTCTGTGCCGATTTTACTGGGGCTGATGATCCTGTTCTTGCTGTTGTTGATGTTGGTGGTTTTGACTGCTGTGAGCCAACTGCACTGCCCTCAGGCTCTGAAGTTGAACTTGACGCCGGCTGCCCTGTAGTACTTGTGATACAAAAGGGGATGATGGACGGAACGTCTGAGCCAATCAAACACTCACCCCCAGTCAACTGATCTGGGTTTAATCCATCATCATTCTTTAGCTCACTCCACCACCCCAGTTCAGACATGGCCATATGCAAATCAGTACTTGTGGGCTGGAGTAACGTGCCTCTAATTTCCAGCCGGTCTTTTTCAAAGCGACTGGCTACAGCAGCTATCCAAGTTTTGCACTTGGCAACATCCACTTGTGAAAAAGGAATTAATGTGTTAGTGTTCAGTACTGCTTTGTACCGTGGATCCAGAATTGTGGCAGAAATGTAATGGTTGGATGACACAATCTCAGTTTGCACCCTTGTATTTTCAGCTAAGCGAAGGGATAAGCTCTCCACCAACTCATATGCTTCTTTTTTCCTCCACACCTGCGTACATTGCAGACACCCCCTTCAGCTGTTCCTGTAGCATGTGCAACAATGGGATAGCTTGGCCCATAGTACAGTCCTCCTTGCTGACTTCACGTGTGAAGAGCTCGAAAGGAAGTAGCATCTCTGTCAGGCATTTAACTAGGCCCCATTGGTCCATCTCAACGGTCATGCCTTTCACATTAGCATCCCCTAGTCTTCGCATGACATATTCATTGATTGGTCTGTACTGCTCAAACAGACGATCAAGCATGTAATAAGTTGAGTTCCAACGTGTTGGCACCTCCTGGATGAGTGCTTTAAATGGCACTCTATACTCACGTTGAATGATCCTCAGCTGCTTCCGGGCTTTAAAAGAATGGCTGAAATGTGTGCATATTCTTCTGCAGGTGGTCAGTAAGTTGCTGACTCTGTATTCTTTTTTCAGAAAGTCTTGAACAATGATGTTAATGCAGTGCGCCAAACACAGGACCCTGAAATAGCCACCATTGCCCATGGCCTTAACTATATTACTGCCATTGTCCGTGGCAACAAAACCAATGTTGAGCCCTCTTGGCTGCAGCCATTCAAAGACCTTGCTGTTAAACTCTTCCAAAATGTTTGCAGCAGTATGAGATTTCTCCATGGCGAACATGGCTACAGTTGCATGTTTCCGAGTGGCATTAAAAATCTCAGCTGTGTCAACACCTGCAGATATATTTTCTCTAACCCCAACAAAAGAGATCCAGTGTGCAGTGATGCACATGTAATCAGTGGCTTGTCAACTGGTCCACATGTCTGTTGTCATGTGGATACTGTGAACAGCACTCTGCCGCAAAGCTTGTCCAAGCAATTCCAGCACGTCGTGATGTAGTGCTGGAACAGCAACTCTGGCAAAATAGGACCGGCTGGGAACCTTCCATTTTGGGAAAATGGCTGTCACAAATTCAAGAAAACCCACCCCTTCAACAAAAGAAAAAGGGAGAAGGTCCAGCGCTAACATTTTAGCCAGCTTCGCATCGTACAAATGTGCCGTTGGGTGGTTGCGTTCGTACTGCCCCTCCGACCTAAGCATGCTGAGATTGGTAGGCTGGATTTTTTTCCTTTCTGGTGCCACTGATGCAGGTGACTTCTTGACGCCAGATGTTGTTAGGCTCACCACCGCACTTTTTTTCGTTGCAGTACTCTGTTGCCTTGGTGTCTCACTCTCAGCCTGACTCTTACTCTTGTGCCACTGAGATGTTGCTGAGGCTGATAAGGATGTGGGCGGTACCACTGCACTGCTGGGGACAGGGCTACTTTGTGTTCCAGAGAAAATGTCTCCCTCTTGTTCACCTTCCACCGCGATCGTATCTTCTATTTCTTCATCACCACCAACAGCAATGGGTGCAGTTTTACTTTTTTGACCTTTAAGGTGTTCCTCCCACTGGATCAAGTGGTGTGTTTTCAGATGGGTTGTTTGGCCTCCGGTACCATAGTTTGTACCAAGCTTACCCTGACTAACACCTTGTTTACAAATGGAGCATATAGCAACGTTCCCCTCCTTACTGCTAACCGAAAAGAAGTCCCAAACTGGGAAGGTGAACTTTCTGGAGCTGCTGGAGGTGCCACTTGCAATGCCGGATGAACTGGAGGGTGGGCGTGGAATTTGACTCTGTGCACTACCACTACCTACTTCTACTGAGGTGGTTGTGCTGGATGTAGGTCGCTGCTGGGCCTTTGCAAAAGCAAATATTGAAGCTGGTGGAGGTGGTGTTGGTGTTACCTATGTTGGTGGTATCCGTGCCACATCCCTCATAGCAATTTGGGATGGGGTAATGTCGGTCTCACTCTCCACTGGGGCGGGACTGATGTCCATGATGACTGGATCGTCATCATCCTCCTCTTCTACATCTACCTCCATAACTCTCAGGCTTTCTGGAACCTTCCTTTTCCCTAGCCATGTCTCATGGCGTCTCTCACTCTCAGACTGAGGTGGTGGCTTCCAAGTGGCATCTAGATCATCAGAAGGGGGGCTTGCAGAAGAACTCGATGGACTAACCCTCCTTTTCCTTGCTGGGGGTTTCTGGAAGACAATGGATCTTCTGAAAGAGTGGCTTGCTCTTCTTCCTCTGCAGGAAGCTTGATTTCCTGAACAGCCCCTACTTCAGGAGGAACAACTACTATTGTGGGCGGTGGTTACAGCTGTTGTTGTCCACTTATCTGAGTTTCCTGCGTTGATTGGGTACTACTTTGCGATAACGATAAGTCAATTTCAACATCGCTGCTCGTTGGCGTTGTCGTGATGAGACTGGCTGCCTCTGCGACAGACATGGGCTTGGGCCTAGGTTGGTGGGGTGGGTCCACTGATGTGGGAGTGCTGCTCCCAGCCTGATCCCCAGACACTGCTGCTACAGGCGCAATTTTTGGTTTCCCAAAAAAGATCTTGGTCGGCACACCAGAAGTGGTAAGTGGCACTTCCTTCTTCTTCTCACTGGCAACTTTCTTGGTACTGGAGGACCTGGTACCTTTCTTTGGGGCCATCTTCTTCAGATGTCAGCAGCACGCAGTGGCACAAGTTGAAGAGATGTCTGTGGTCACACGTCAAGTGATGTCGTGCGCAGCAGGACTTCTGTCTGGCAGTACAATGGGTGATGACGCCGCCTCCTCTTTTGTGCACCTATATGCAAAGAAGCAAGAAGAACATCAGTAAAACGTGGCATTTATTGTTGTGGTTCAATTTACTACTAGTACAAACAAACAAATATAATATATAACTTAGTGTGTGGTCACACTTGTTAGTGTTATTATTATTAATATTATTAAATTGTATTAACTCAGTTATTAAAAAAACATAACAACAGTGTAGCCATTTGTGAGCCTTTGGCAACAAGGGCTTTCATGGTGTACTGTGTGTACACTCAGGAAGGATAGGAAAGAAGAAGAACAAAAACAAAAATACAAATACAAATGTAATGGAACCTGTTTGGCATTGTGAATGTGATTGTGCATCACGTAGGATGCAGCATCATTCAGGAAGCTGCAGCTGGCAATGGGGATGGAAGCAGTAAGCCAAGAGGAACAAAGGAAAGACATGCAGGCCTATGGCAAAAGCAGCACACTAACTACCACCACAAAATGGCCACCAGCCACATGGTCACTCACACAACAACAAGCAGGAGGCCTGTAAAACAATGAACTCAAGCAGGCCTATATGGCCAGATAAAGGAGGCATGCTAAACAACACAGCTTTAATGCAACAATGCAAAAACGAAAATCCACAGGGCTAAAAAAAGGTTTGCAAGTTACACAACAACCACACCACCACACACATCCAACAAAGGCATTTATTTAACACACACGAAAAAAGGGAAATACCCCCAAAAAACAAATTTTGCAATTCAATCAAATGCCATCCATGCCCTAAATGATGTTTAAATTCAACAGCCACCACAAAAACAGTTGTTTCGTGCACCCATGAGTAGCTCTGGGCCTACTGGCTAAAAGGCCTATTGGCAGACTACTGGGCTAGTGAATGAAATAAATGTTGCAAATTGATTGCAAAAGTTGGAGAAAATGTAGTGAACTTTGCAACATGTTTCCTTTATGAAAGAAAACTAGTAGAAAAATTACATACAAAAAAAACAATTAGGACCCTACTGAAACTACAGGCCACCCACAACAATAAAGTTTAAAAAAACGATGAAAAGTACAAAAAAATGTAGGTGCAATGCCCCAATCAAACAAACAACACAAATTTCCCAGCTTACTTGTAAAATCTCAAATCCAAAAGTCCTCAAATCCAAATAGATATATGATGCAGCAGACACAAAGAGTGATCCTGCCAGCTCCAAATCCAAGTGAAAAGGGAACAGGACATGGACAAAGCACTGGGAGGAGCCTGCTGGACAGGAACAGGAAGTTGGAGACTCTGGGGTACTTCCTTCCTCTTAAAAAAAAAAAAGTAAAAAAAGAAAAAGGACTCCTTGCACAAAAAAGTACAGCCAAATGTCAATCTGAGGAGTTTTTTTCATCCAAATCATCATTTTGAGAAGGTTTTATGCTGCTCGAGAGATATTCTTCTCCAGCTTGCAAATTCTGCGTGTTTGGCATTGCGATCTTCACAGAACTTCTGCCGAAAGTCTTGCGGGACCGTGCGGCCGGCTACCAAATCTCGCGGCGCACGCGAACAGATAGGAAATCTCATCAGCGAATGCAGGCATCCCGGTAAGTCGCTCCAGCGCGCACGAAAACGCATTTTGAGCGCGCAAACAAAAAAAAAGTCCTCTACGTTGCGGAGCGCGGAGTTATCGGTAACTCCGCGTTCTCCGCGGAGTTGCCAAAAATCCACAAACTCCGCGAACGGAGCGGAATTTTCCACCCAGGGTTACTTTTAACTTGCATCGTGAAGGTCTGTCTTTTTTTGCAGCGTTTAGAGACCCCAGTGATTTGTTTAGCTGTTTTAAATTTTATTATTCAGGCCCTGAGCTTGAGAAAAAGGTATGCTTCATGGAGTGAAATGGGCAACGTGAGGTTGCATGATTTGTTTTTATCTGCTATTTAATTGTATTGTGCTTCTCTTTTATTATATATTGCTGAGTAGGTGAAACATGTATGTATTATGAATTTAAAGTGGTGATGTGGGTTATAAGATCTTATTTGATATTTAATTGTATTTCTTATGTTTTAATATCTTGCTGTATATAAAATGTTTTTCTTTTATGAGCTTTTATGGTCATTTATCCGACTGAATAAAGACTTATTGAATTGAATTGACTGCCCAATATGAAGCCAACAATCCTTTGATTGTCAAGATGAATCGCCCAACAAATTTGGGGGGCACATAGAAACATGCCCATTCCCCATGTTTTATATTCTGTGTGATGTGTGGGCAAGAAGGAGATACTCAATAGGTCCACCTACGCGAACTAAGACAATGTGAAGAACCAATAGGGAAAATTCTAGGGATCTTTGCTGCACTTGCTGCAATGGGCATACCTTAGCGTAGTCTGCTGAAGCAAGGGAGGAAGATGACAGAGTTGAAATTTCTCTAAAGGCTTCTGTTCTGATTGAAAATCAAATTCTTTACGCTATGTGTCGAGGCATAAAAACCCATGTCATCCACCTCTGCTGAAATTAATATATTCACTTAAAAATAACACAAGACTGACTAATCATCTCCAAGCAGGAGCGGCCCGTGCAGGTAAGAGCGGTGGGGCCGGGTGGGGGGGGGATTTCGTCAGACAACGACGAGGGAAAATTAATTATTTATTTAATTTCCCCTCGTGGTCGTCTGTCAAATCCCCCCCCAACCCGGCCCCACAGCTGTACCGCTCTTACCTGCACGGACCGCTCCTGTTTTCAAGTACCTTGAAGGGGTCAGTGGAAACCGTGTAAAACACTGAAATTGTATAAAAAATAAACTGTTTTTCTACCATTTGCAAGTTCATGCTTCTATTGTAATATCAATAGAAATGTACACACAACCGGCTATTCGAGATCACAGTTGATGCCTGAGGCAATTGGCCACAGTACCGCAAGAATACTGAATAATGTACATCATCATCACATTTTGACCATGGGGCACACCCTGCAATACTGTAATGTTATAAATGTGCTGCATGCCAAGGAAACATAGTACAGAACACCAAACTCATAATGAATCTTTAAGGTATTTTTAGCAGTCCGCTTATACTGCTGGCAATGGTTTGTGTAGTGACTTGTGCCTGATTGCATCTCCTCTCAGATAATACCTTGAGTTGAATGAAAGTAACACATGAGGAATGGCAGCATATTTATTAAATCATAACATCTCCCCTTATACTTTAAAGGTCACTATGGGCACCCACTGAAGCCATACCCAGTATTACTTTCCCTCAACCCTCAGGTAGTGTCTGCTGTGGAATGTGTGTGGGTGTCGTACATAGTAAGAATGCAGTCGAACTGTGTCAGGTTTGCATATGTTGTCTACTCCTGGCTTGATCTTCCAAATTTGGAAACCTGTATTTTGCTGTTCCTTCTCTAGACACAAAATCCTGAGTACCTGTTTTCAATCATAAACCCATGGCAGAATGAGAATAAGATACCCACGGACAGGATTCACAGTGCTAATTTCAAAGATTAAACATGATTTAATTTTGGATTTTCACTGGTCACACCTAAACCTAGAAGAAGGTACGGGTACTCACAGAAAAACATGTGATTCAGATCTGTTGAGGCTAAAATATTGGGCATAATGAAGAGAACGTACATTTGAAAAACATGGTAGTTTTTTGCGACAGTTGAAATTTGTCTCATACTGAGGAGAAATGATACACTCCCAGACTTTGCAGAAATATGACAAACCCTTTTTCTTGAACCCCACTCACCATGTCCAAGATTGAAGGGTGAGATTGCCCCTCTCTCTTACCTTGTGAAAAGGGAGGCCCAAAAAAAACCAGAGCAGTAGATGGTCTATTAGCTCACCTGCTCCTTAGGATCCTGTAAAAGTGGTCAGGTCACAGAGGAGTGGGTCTGCTTTCACCCGTCCTGCACCATTTTCATAATTAGCAACAGAACGCAGGTGTGGTGATAGCTGGCTGGCTTCTTCTGGACCTGCTCACTTCTGCAAGTCCTAGAGGAGCGGGTCAATTTGCACCTGCACTTTATTCTTAATTGTGACTAAGATACAGGAGTGGGTGCAAGCTAACCTCTTCCTACTCTCTCTAATTGCAAACAGGCCAAATGAGCGAGTGGCAAGCTGCCCCCAATACTGTTTTTTTGTGAAGCCCTGGCTTCTGCAAGGTGTGCGGGCAAGGAGCGAATTCTCCCCCTCACCCTTGGTTAATTGAGGAAAGACTAGGATAACTAAGATACTCCTTTTTGTGTCATCATGCTAGACTTGGCGGAGGCCATCTTTCATGAAGGAAACACCCTCTTTAAACATCATAGCTCTCAGTACAAGTTAAAGGCTAAATTCTCATTTGAATTATGAGTTATGTCATAATTACCACAACCTCGCAGTTTTCTCCTCATGTCTTTTGGCAGGTAATGCCTGCCAAAATATATAAGGGAAAAAGCCCCTGAAAAAAAGGCAATACATCTCCCTTATCTAAGGGACATCCTCAAGGCAGACCATCGCCAAGAATTGATTCGGCTGCATTTTGCAAAGCACTGTCGGACACACGTCCCACTCTCTCTACAAACTTGTCTGGTGCGCGGGAGAGTTTCACTAACTGGATCTCTCAGGCAATTGAGTTTTTAACCCCGCTCCATCTGAACAGACGAGCAAGAAACGCCCCCTCGAAACCTTGGTATTCTAGTAAGCTTAGGGAATTAAAACAGTCCTGTAAAATATTGGAACGCAGTTGGAGACAGGCCTACTGCCCCTTGGCCAAAATAGCGCTGAGGAAAGCCCAGCGAGTATACTATGCTGCTATCAGAGAGGCTAAAAGTTGCTTCTATGCGGAACGCATTGCCAAGTCTAAAAATAACTTGAAGGAAATTTTTGCTATTGTCCAGAGTTATTTAATGCCCACCGCTGAATGTACTTCCCTTCCTGCCTCCACCGAATGGTGTGAGAAGTTATCAAGTTTTTTTATTGAGAAGATCCAGGCTATCCAGGACAGTCTGGGGACTAACTCCCACGGGCAAGCTGGGTTTGTCAGTCCGATCACCTCTGCTTCCACCCAGCCAGTTTCCCTCCTGACGGGGTTTTCACCCATCGCCCCGCTTGACATACTCTCCATTCTTAAATCACTTAAATCAGGCTCGCCGACTGGCCCAGGCCAGGCTACTTGCCGAGGCAGCGGAGATGGTTAACCCTGAGGTGAATACCATCATAAATTTATCCCTCCATACTGCCACAGTCCCACTGAATTGGAAGCAGGCTAAACTGCTACCGCTTTTTAAAAAGCCCTCCCTTGATCCCAACACACTTGCTAGCTATAGACCTATATCTCTCCTTCCGGCCGTGGCAAAGGTGTGTGAGAAAGCAGTTTTTAAACAGCTATCCACCTTTGTTGAGGCATCTGGCGCCCTCCACCCAGCTCAATCCGGATTCAGGGCATCCTATAGCACGGAGACAGCCTTAGTCGAAATATCTGAGGCAATAAGGGAATGCTTGGATGCAGGCGGCAGAGCGGCTCTGATTTTATTGGACCTCTCTGCCGCCTTTGACACGGTGCCCCATCACCAACTGCTTGCTCGCCTCTCAAGTATCGGGATCTCTGGCCGGGCCTGGGATTGGCTCAAATCCTTTCTAGAGGACAGGACCCAACAGGTATGGCAGCCCCCGTTCTTTTCGGCCCCCAGACAGGTGACTACGGGAGTACCGCAGGGGTCTACTTTGAGTCCCCTGCTTTTCAACATCTATGTCACTCCCCTGATCTACCTAGCAGAGGAGCTGGGAGCGAAGATCATAGCTTACGCCGATGATACCCAGCTCCTCTTCACCTGGAAGAAAAATTTCCTGGCCCCGGACAAAGTGAAAGACTGTCTCTCTGCTGTTTTTAAATGGCTTGCACTGGCGCAGCTGAAGTGCAATGAAGACAAGTCAGAGGTTCTCCTGTACGGATCCTTTCCCCCGCATTTTAGGTAGGCTATCTGGCCCACTGAATAACCCCCGCCCAATTCTGTCGGCAATCCTGCTAAGAACTTGGTGGTCTGATTCAGTGAAGACCTCAGGTTTTCTACGCAGATTAAAAAACTGGCGGGAATGTGCTTTGGCACGCTGAAATCCCTCAGAAAGTTTTTTCCCCTGCTGCCCCGGCCAGCTAAGGAAATGGTGACTCGTGCTCTTATCCTGTCACGCATTGACTATGCCAATGCCCTATACATTGGCCTGAGCGGTTACCATTTAAAAAGACTGCAAACCATACAGAATGCGGCAGCTAGGGTTCTGCTCGGTATCCCAGGAAGATCAAGCATGAAGCAACATATACGGGACCTACATTGGCTTCCTGTGGCCCGCCGTGTCCAGTTTAAAGCTCTCTCTTTGGCGCATGGAGCTCTACACGGAGAGGGGCCACTCTATCTTAGAAGACGCTTTACCTTCTATGTTCCACGAAGACATTTACGCTCCGGTGCTCATCGTCTGGCAGTCATCCCCCGCTTCCGCCTCACTCGCATGGGCGGCAGCTCCCTATCTTTTAAGGCGGCTGAAGCCTGGAATTCCCTTCCGAAGGAACTGTGCAACATCCAAGATACCAGACTGTTCAAGAAACATCTCAAAACCCTGCTTTTTAACTAAATCTTGGTATGTTCAGCCTCCCCCGCTTCCTTCTATTAAGCACTCCGCACCGGGACACTCTTGAGTATCCGTGCGCGCTATAAATGCAGTATAACATAACATAACATAAAGAATTCAGTGTGTGCCTCAATTTCAGGTAGAAAACTTGGAATGTTAGGTATTAACCACACATGGTAACTACATCATAAACACCTCACCCTGGGGAAATAATATTTGCCATGTGTGGTAAATGCCCCACCCTATTCCACCCAACTTGTAATAAGGGCAGAAGGGAAGCTCTATTGTTAAATTCTTCTCTTTCTGCTCTGGCCTTTGCTGCAGTAACTAAAGAGTTTGTGTCCTTGCTTGATGGTGCCGAAGCATGTGACATATTAGCTGAAGACCCAGCATAGGCAGTGGTACTGCTTGGACTAACACAACTGCTACTCAACCAAAAACTTATATCTGTATTTAAAATTCGCGTGAGACATCCACATACTGTAATGTACAACATTAAGCATCTACCCTTGAAAAACATCCTCTAAATGTGTCAATATAGAGCAGCTATGTTGAGGTCTTGTCTCGTAATATGCTTGTGTTCAATGGAGTTGCAGTTTGCAGAAGCCTAGAAAATCTGCTTCTTGTAGTGTGCTTTCTGAAATTCCAAAATGAAAGAAAATTGATGTGCACCATTGTAGAGTTTGCAATGCTCAAATTAATTCCATAAAGTCATTAATAAGGTCATCAATGACCACATACTATGTCACAAGTGATGTCATCAGCATCTTATTATAAGATTTAAAGTTGAGTTATTTCCTTCTGTAAGTGAAAGTTTCCTTCTTTTAATTCTATCGGTGAAAGTTTTTTCTAATTAATCTCCTTGGGTGTTTTATGCAGTCTATGAACGTGGTTACATTAACACAAGTTTTGCTGTGTGTGCATCAGTTCACACACAACTGCTCAGCCCTGGTACAAAGGAATCCCATGTGGCAGGCCAGTGATGAATCTTTGTGGAATGACTTGAGGTCCATGCTGTGATCTCACGGCTGTACACGATTACTGTTCATTGGGGGGAAATGACTCGCACATGTGCCTCAGTACTATTGCAAAATTCCTGCTAGTTTTTCCCATTGTGCCGTTTGCCACATGGAAGACTTCCAGCTTTTAGTAATTGTTGATTCACAGCAAAGCAAAAGTCTCGCTGTTTTGCAGTTGGGTGTATGTGGCAATTTAGCTATATTTGGGGAAGAGGGGAGCAGCACGCACCACAGATACCCGAATTGTGTTTGAAAAAGGCTGCTTTATTGAGACAGGTGCACATCACAACATAACCTGGGCCTTTGTCTTACAAAACAATAATCTCACTATACATCTTTAATTACCTATGATAAGCTACTCCCACCCCTAATACACCCCTCCTCCATGACAATATTAAAACCTCAATAAAATACTTGTATCAGAGCTGATCAATTGTAACTGAGACCTCTAACATCCCTTCCGTTTTCCTACCTCAATTACACTCTGAATCCCATTGAACTTCCTACCTAACCTTGAACTTCCTATGTCGTCCAGGCGTGAACTTGCCTACCAGTTCCCTTTCAGTCTGAACTGCGCTGACAAACAATGCACCTGAATCAAGTGACAACCTAAACACATCTATATCCCCTTGCGCACATGTCGCAAGTTAAGCAGGTCAGCCTCCCACTGGAGGGCCACCCAACCTATACAGAAATTCAGAACCATTATAACAGGGACGGGGGTGGGACAAAAAGGAATCCTGCCTAGGTACCAGTCACCGTGTCACCAAGAGAAAATGGTGGCTGGTACCTTAAAATGGGGACCTATATGTGCGTTGGGCTACAAAGTAGCCCAAATGGCGCCCAAACCCCGGTGCAGTCGCTGGACTGCACCATCTTCCCCAACCTACCTAACCTTGAACTTCCTATGTTGTCCAGGCGTGAACTTGCCTACCCGTTTCCTTTCAGCCTGAATTGCTGCTGACAAACAATCAACTTCTGTAAATCATGGCAACTTCTCAGCCCACCGCTACCCAGAGAAAGAGGAAGGGAGAGGGAGCTACCCGGTTACCCTGCTCCTCTCCCTCCCCCAGCACCTTTCTCTCACCCCCACCTCCTCCCCTAGTTTCCCAATAAGACCAAAGGGAAATGTCCCCCTTCACGAAGTGCCTAGGACTTTGGTGAGAGCCAGTTTCACCTGCAGTAGGTATAATTCCATGCCTATAAATGAGAGATGTACCCCATCACCCACATCCTCATATCAGAGATCCAAATGTTCTAACCTGCCAATCCCTGTGTCCCTGCAGAATGCCTCATCTCTTTGTTTAGGTTCCTCCTCACCTTTTCTATGGCTGCTGGCCTAGCTGCCCCATGACAGAATCTCCTGGGGATGAAATTAGTCCAAATTGTGTGGCATCTGGCCCATGACTTACGTATGTACCTCAGGTCCTCCTTCATAGCCTTAATGAGTGCCAAACCCTTCTGCATAACCTGGTCAGTTTCCCCCAGATGAAAAAGAAGCACATCTCGACATTTCCAACCCACCAACAGCCTATTTAGATAGGAGATGAGCTCCTTCCATCTCATCCCCCCTTTTCCTACCCAAGTAATAGCATACAATGATTTATCAAAACCCGAAATTCCTGCTTTGGCAGCTGTCCCTGGCTTGGAGCTCCGCCCACTTCACAAAGGAGTGACCGACTATCCACATGTTCATTCATGTGTCCAGGAACAGAACTTGTACCAGAATATACAGAAATAAAGTTGACAAACTGCGACCTTACTTCCCCCCCATTTTCCTCCCCACTAACATTTCTGCGAAAGCAGATTGACGACCATCTGCCCAGCTCCATAATGTGCCTTTGATCTCAACCCTGACGGCCCGCTTCTGTCGCTGCTTCGATCCTAAAGGAGTGTATCCCAAAGCTGGACGGTTCCAGCCCTTCACCCTCAAGGTTGCGCGCCATACTGCCAGCAACTGAAAATGAGTCATGAGCTTAGCATCCTCATGTTTAAACTCCTTCCCTACCCTGGCCCCCCGGTGCTGTAAGGCCAAAGCCCACCATACAGGGCAGATGCTTCTTGCAGGGTAACTTCTCAGGAACACAGATCTCCCTTCCTTCCTTTTGTCAGTCTTGGACTTATACGGCCAAACCTGCACGCCATTTTCCCAGCAATGAACCTCCTCCCACAGCTGAACCCTACTTCCCTTGACCCCCAGTACCTCCGATAATGACCGATAATGATCGGATGTGGCATCCGAGTCTACACCCGATCTGCCTCCATGGCCAGCCCATGGAACCTCTCCCACTGCGAACGAGACAAAGCATCAGCAATGTCATTGTCCACCCCCGGGACATGTCTGGCTCTGAACGTAAAGTCAAGACTCAAGCAATGCAGAACGAACACCCTTAAAAGTTGCCACAACTGGGGTTCCCTGGCTGACTGTTTGTTAACCACGTGCATGACTGACATATTGTTCACACGAAACAGAACCACCCTGTTGGCCAGCTGCTCCCCCCATAGTACCACCGCTACTACTAAGGGAAGAAATTCTAGAAAGGCAATACTCCGCTTACCCTCTTTCCACTGCTCTGGCCATTCCTCAATTCCTCAGAACAACAGTGGCCCTGCCAATACAGGCCAAAGCCAAACCCCCCCCCCAGCATCTGAAAATAGCTGTGCATCCTATTCTAGATCTGTAAAGGCTGCCAATGGGATACCGTTGAATGACTGCAAGAAAGCCCTCCACATTCTCAGGTCCTCCTTAACTCCCGCCGACAATCTGACATGATGGTGCCATGATGGTGCGGAAAGACCTGGCCAGCTACAGAATGTCCTCCCTGCTCTCACCACCCTGCAGGCGAAGTTCAAATGACCGAGCAACACCTGCACCTCCTTCACCATCACCTTCTACCTGCCCAACATCATGTTTAGCAGGCCCAGCATGTTAAGCTTTTTGTCGTCAAGTAACCTTAAGTAACCTCGCCACCATGGCTACGGAATCAATCTCCATCCCTTTAAAGGATAGGACTGTACTGGGCCCAACAGTCTTCTCAGCCACCAAGGGGCCGCCTAGGTCACCCAGAAGTGCTTGGAAGCTACCCAGCAGATGCTGGCAGTCTTCCGAACCGCGTGTGCCTACAAAAAAGATATCGTCCAAATAGTGTGTCACGTGGTCATGTCCTGTGTGCCATGTGAAAAGCCACTACAGGAATGTGCTGAAAGAATCAAATAACGCACATGAAATGGAACACCTCATTGAAAGTGCTTTATCCATGTACCATTTTCCATCAAATTAGAAACCTAGCAGCAGAAAAGCAGCAGGGTGTACCAGCAACAGACGGAAGGCAGACTTAATGTCGCTCTTAGCCATCAGTGCCCCCTGTCCAAACCACTCCACTAATGTCAGAGCGACATCTACAGAGGAATATGTCACTGTCACTTGCTCAGAAGGAATAAAGTCGTTCACTGACTGTCCTTCGGGCCAGGAAAGATGCTGTATGAGCCGGGACTGGCCAGGCTCCTTCTTAGGTACAACTCCTGTAGGGGACACAATAAGGTATTCAATCATCCGGTCCTCGAAGGGACCTGCCACCCTACCTTCTAAGATCTCTTTGTGAAGTTTCTCCATCACTACTGGTGCATGTTCCCTTGCTGATTTCAAATTGGCTGCCCAGTGATGCGCCCTCGGCCATTGTAACCAAGTCTACACCCGTTCGTGAACCCTTCCAGCAACAACCTTGCATCTTCTGTCTTTTCGTACTGAGCAAGCCAAAAAGCCGGTCTGTCCAGCGTAATGTCCAGCGTAATGGGCTAACATGCCCTTCCTTCCAGATCCCTGTCCAGCCCTACCGGCCTGGAAAACTGCAGCCGGACCCTGCATGGCCCCCTGCCTTCCACCTGCTGCCTCCTGTGGCTGCCCGTACCTGGGTGAATACCCATACCTAAGCAGGCAACCATTGGGTGTCTGCCGGAGCACTTCGAGCACTCATGTCGGAACTTACAAAGTTCCCTCATGCGCAGACCTTTGTTAAAGTCCCAACAGGCCCCACTTTGGCTGGTTTGACTTTTCCTTGAGCCCCGCACCCCTCCCTGGCTTGGGCGCCCCTGAAAGGGCTTGTAAATGATCATCAGGCCAATACCGGTAAAAACAGCCTTGCTGTATTTTGCTGGGCCCATTGTGTGTTGCCATAGATCTGTGTCCAACTTTCCTCATTGTGCACCCGGGTCCACTGCCATGCGTGCCCTGAACTACTCGTCAAACTGGACTCATGCATAGCCCCGTTATTGAGCTAGGCATTTCTCATCACATCCATATACTTGAATAGTGCCACTGACATCTCTGGATATCACTCTTGGCCTCTTTGAGAGCTCTAGCTCCTCTTCCTTAGACCTCAATTCTCTATGGAGGAGTTTTATCATCTTGACATACTCCCCCTTCCATATATTCTCCTTTTTTGCTGGCATAAGGTGTCCCCAGTGGCTTGGCCATTCCCATGTAGGGCAAATTCTTGAATTTAATCTCTTTACTCTACAGTTTGTCACCCGGTACAACCTGCATTTCACTCTTCGTCTCCCCCCCAGCCCCTGCTCCTACCCTTTTGGCCTCCTCCTTGCCAGCTGTAGCCCCTTGTTCTAAAGACTCTTGTTTCTTCTCCACCAGCTGCACTATGGGATCCTCAGTGCCCATACCAGTGTCCCGCACTTACTTCCCTTTCCTCAAGCGGGCCTCCCCGCAGTCTTGAGGCTCCCTTGCCTTTGTCCCAATGGACACCATTTACGTGCGGTCTTCCCCGCCTGTTATGGGCATCCCAGCCTCCAGCCCCACTGTGGGTATCCTTTGACGGGCCTCCCCGTGTATTTGAGACTCCATGGCCTTGACCCCCACTGATACCTTTGTACGGGCTTCCCTGCGCCTCGTTAGCTGTGGTCCCCATATAACTCGCACGGACCGTCGTGGACCCATACTTCGGTACCTTACCTGGCGCCATGATCAGTGCCCGCTTGGGGGCCCGCCGCTACGCCATCGCCTGCTGTCTCCATGTCCGGTCATGACTCCCTGCGTTCTGCTGGTCCCTTTTGTCCTGCAACGTACTAGATGCCGATGGGTTAGTAGACCCCCCTGCATCTTCCTGCCACCAGTTTCGTACTTATATCTGATCCTCGTATTCGCCCCTCAGTTCCCCTTCCTCCAAACTGCCCTCATCGTAATCCAGCAATGTGTTCTCAGTCTGCCCCAGCTCCCCAAGCGCCTCACTGTCCCTCCACCTGGGCATGGGCTCTCAAGTCTGCAATGTCTGGTAATGCGCCAACCTACCGGGGGAGGCCGTACCATGTCCTCCCGACTCTCCAATGATGCAGGACGCATAATCCCTTACTCCAACGTGAAGGAGGGTGCCACCAATCCTTCCGCCCATTGCACCACTGAGGTCACACCAGTGCTTCTTGTGGCCATGATCTTGCCGTTCCCCCAATGCTTTTCAGCTAGCCGCACGGGGATTCGCTGTCTCTTCGCATCGGGGCTGATGAGCTACACATGGCTCTCCTGAGTCTGGCCCCACAACAAACCTGCTGACCTGCAAGATAGAGACGTGGTCCGGTGTGCTGGGAAACTAGCTCATCCAGCTCAAATGCCTCCTTTGCCCTCTGCCGCCCCCTGCCCACTCCCTACCCCGGGGTCCCCTTCCCCCGCCGCTAGAGGCCTCCCATATACCCTGCCCAGGTGCTTGACTTCCATGACACTCTCCCCTGTCTGGACCTATGCGCCTCCTTCCCAACACTGGTCAGCCCCTCCTCCTCCTCATCACTTCACACCAATTCAGAGACCACTAGCCTGTGGTGCGGGAGGGTAGGAGGTGACAGGCCCATCCCACTCTCCTCTCCCAAGGGGCCCCCAAGTGCACCACCCCCCGGGGCCCTTCTCCAGGCTGCCCTGATTCCTGTTGTCGCCTGTTCAAACCAAGTATCATAGCCCCAATCTATGACATTCTAGCCCCTGCCCTTTAGGGGGCCAACCCGTTCTCCTGCCAGACATGCTCCTTTGCAGCCTCCTCTGCTGCCCACTCCTTATACACTTCGCTAAAGTCCACTGGTTCCTGTACCTGCCTATCTGCCACACTATTCCTCATCAATCTAATCATGTACTCCCAGATTACCTCCTGTCCCTGAAGGCCATCCTGCCTGCTGTGGGCAGCAGTATGCTGTGGCCCCATCTTCTCCCTCACTCTACGGGATGCAGCGCAGGCATCTGCAGTGGCCCCGACCATCGACCGAATCTCTGCTGAGGCCTCGCGACTTGCCATGCTGAAATTGTGGGCAATTGTGGTCCCATCTGGGTTTGAAAACATCCCCTGCACCCCAATTAAAAATGGGACAAGAATTTAGGATCTGCTCAATGCCTTGAATCGGCCAAAGAAAATTGCTTTTGTAAAATGTGCTGCACATAAACTGATACCGGCTCTTGCAGCCACCTTAAATGCACCTGTCAATAAGGTACTCAACTCCTCACTGGAAACTGGCATTGTGCCGCCACTCTGGAAGCAGGCTAAAATGTTGCCTCTCCTGAAAAAACCAAATGCGGACCCCAACATTCCCACTAACTACAGACCCATCTTCCTTCTTCCGACCTTCTCCAAAGTATTGGAGAAACATGTTAACAAAGTACTCATGGAGTATGCAGAGAAACACACTCTCCTGCACCACACGCAATCCGGCTTTAGGGCCAGTTACAGCACCGAGTCTGCCCTGCTGGAAGTGATGGAACATCTTAGAGACAAGCTGGATCATGGGGGCAGAAGAATGCTTATTTTGCTCGATCTGTCGGCGGGATTCGACACGGTGCCCCACGGGATGCTCCTAGACAGATTGAGGAACATGGGCATTGAAGGGAGAGCATTAGCATGGATTACATCCTTTTTGGAGGCCAGAGAACAGGTCATCTGGACCCCTCCATTTCAGCCTCTATGCCCAGCATGCAGGTTGGAGTCCCACAGGGCTCCTCATTAAGTCCAACTCTGTTCAATCTAATCATGTCACCTCTAGCATCATTGGCAGAGGCACAGGGCGCCAAAATAATCTCTTATGCTGATGATACACAGCTGATTTTTACATGCAACAAAGGTGAAGACTTCAATGGGGATGCAATTAGATCCTGCCTCACTAAGGTTTTTAAATGGCTGAAGGAGAACCAGCTCAAGTGCAATCCTGACAAAACCGAGATTGTCTTCCTCGGCCAACCCGCTGTGAGCAACTGGAGCCAGTGCTGACCCACAGATCTCTCCCCTCCCAGGACTGCTCAATCTACAGTCAAAAACCTGGGTATCTACATCAATAATGAGCTCTCGATGCGGTTCCAGGTTCAGTCCCCAGTGGGAACCTGTTTTGGCTTACTGCGGATACTGAAGAAATTCCTGCCGCTTCTCCCCCAGGATTCCAGGAAGACAGTGATGCAGGCACTGATCACGTCCAGATTAGACTATGCCAATGTCCTCTATCTGGGACTACCGCACTATCTTCTCCAGCGCCTTCAGGTAGTGCAAAATTCAGCAGCAAGGGCGATTCTCAAACTGAAACCCAGATTGCATATGGCCCCCCATCTTAAGTCCTTACACTGGCTCCCAGTGAGGGAACATATAAAATTCAAGGCCATGGTTATTTTCTTCAAAGCCTTCCATGGCATGGGCGCCGCCTACCTGAGAAAAGGAGCTAGCCAATACACACCTACTAGAGCACTCAGATCGTCCTCCGCCAATCTGGCCTGCATCCCCAAAACACATCTGGTGCGAAGCGGGGGTAGGTCCTTCGGCTTCTTAGGAGCCCACGCTCTGAACAAACTGCAGGCAGCTCTGAGAGCATCAACTGTTCTCTCCCACTTCAAAAAACAGTTGAAAACATGGCTTTTTAAGAACTATGCCTACTAGTAGAGCAGCCATTTGTGAACTGTTAGTGCCGGGACACTCCACCTGGAGTAGCTGCGCGCTCTATAAGTACTGGTCATTCATTCATTCATAAGAGTGGAGACTACATGATTTAATTGAAAAATAACTTTGAAGATGAGATTGCACAATGCTGTGCTCTTATGTCTAGAACATTGTCATCAAATAAGAATTCTGAAACAGAAGTTGAACATTTAATTTGTTTTGTCAATGGCAGTTCAGACACTTGAAGTTCTTTGAAAGTTGCAAGTGAGGCATCACAGGATGAAAAGGAAAATTGGGAAAAGGCATGGTGTACACTAGACAAAAATGAAATTTGGAGATCAATTGACAGGAGGGATGTGTTGTCAGATTCAGTGCTACTGCATATGACAAGGTACATGCATGGACCTACACACATGGAACGTGATGGGATGATTAGTACATTTAAAAAGTTTTGGTCTAATCCTCATTTCCAAAGGACTGCAGAAAATTAACACCAAAGATGCGTAATAGCAGGTAACAGGTATCTGCGTGGAGGAGGACACCAGTTACTATGAGTCACATGGGGAATCAGAAGATCCTTTCTCAAGGCTGCAGGTGGATTTTGTAGTGGTGCCACACTGCAGTAGCTTTAAGTACATCTTAGTGATCATTTCTTTGTTTTCTAGGTGGATCAAAGCATTTCCAATGAGGAGATGCCCCTCTCTGACTGTAGCCAAGCTATCATTGAGGGAAATAATGCCAAGATTTGGCTTGGCAACTTGCATGGAAGCAGATAAGGGAACTCCTTTTAAAAATGAATTAATGATGGTGCCTCGTGTGGCACCGAAGATCAAGCAAAAAGTCCATTGTAGTTACAATCATAAGCATCAGGAGTAGTGCATCGGAGTATCAGAAAGCATCAGGAGAAGTGGTAATGGTTCGATGAAAGCAAAAAAAAGAAAGTGTGTTCTTCAACATCATTGAAATGGCCAGATGCTCTCTAATTCTACTCAATATGAGAAGCACCCCAGAGTTATCACTGCATGAAATTATAATGGGGAGAACCATAAGGATTCCTGGCATTCCATCAGTTAAGCTTGTGAATATTACTGCTGGATCTGGATTACTGCAAAGGGTTGGCTGATGTGGTACACTCTATCTCTCAATAGGTGAAGCTTGTTGCACCTTCAGCAAGCAATGAACCCTTCCACAACCTAGAACCTGGAGATTGTGTTGCAGTGAAGAAGCATGTTTGGAAAGCTTGCCTTGAGCTTAGATGAAATGATACTTACAAAAGTCATATTGGTGACAAACACTGCTGTGAAATGCAGAGGATTTCCGTATTTGATAAACACATCTCACATGAAAAGCGTGTGGACTGCCGATAAAGAAGCTGTGATATGAACTGCTGATTCATAGAGTAAACCTCGAGTTCACTAGGTGGATCCAGAAGGGGTAGAACAGAGTTCAGGAAAAACAAAGAGAAGAAGAACAAGAAAATCAAAATCAATAAAATTAAACCTTTCAAAATTGAAATAAAAGAATTGATGCTTCCTTTCAAACTGATGCTCCTATTCAAACATGTGAATAAGAAAAAACTCGAACCCCCAGCAGCAAATCAATGTTCCTGGTGGTGAAAGAGTTGCAAGCCAAGGTACAAAGGAAGATTAAAATGGGACAAATGAATCAGAAGACGAAAGCTCAATTCAAGCTCAATCAGGAGGTGACCACATCAACCTCTATCTCCAGGTCAAACAAAGGTGAGTCTGCCCACTTGGGTAGCTGGGTGACAAAAGCTTTATTATTTATTAAACCTTGTTAAACAGTTGTGGCTAAAAAAAATCCATTGATAAGCACTGTCACTCCTTTACTCAACTGACCATATACTAGCATGAGGCTACATGACTGTCAAATAATGGAAAAGTCCTACTGACAGTTTGCCATATGTATGAAGCACTACAGAAACCAACGGGAAGCCCTTAAGCTACTTTAACTTGTAAATTAGCCATTAACATAAGCCTCGCCTTTAACAGGTCTGACTCTAAGGACTGATTACATACTAACAATGAATAGAGCACTTTAATCTGAGCTTCAAACATTCAACAAAACCCAAATGCACCATAAAAGAATAGTACACACCACTGCCTCATCAGGACAACAAAGAAGGCAGCCATCGAGGAACGCATCAACGCCAACACACACAACAGCAAAGAACTCTTCGCCATAGTCAAAGAATTTGCCAAACCCAGCACAGAGAAAGCAGACATCCCCATCCCAAGACCTCTGTGGCAACCGCACCATCTTCTTCCACCGCAAGATCAAGGAGATCTATGACAGCTTCTCAACCCAAGACCCACCCACCCTACCCCCAACCACCGCACCCAATGGATCCAGCCCCCAGCAGCCCTTGACCAACTGGACTACCCACACCTCTGACGACACCTTCAGGATCATGAAGAGCATCCACTCCGGAGCCCCTCAGATCCCTGCCCTCACCACATCTTCAACAGAGCCGACACCTCCATCGCTCCCGAACTCTGCTGCACCATCAACTGCTTCATCAAGTCCACAACTTTCCCAGAAGACTGGAAACACGCAGTGTTAGAAATGGGATCTCTAGTTGGCAAGGGCTTGCACCTTTGTCCAAGTAGGGACCCTTCTTCCTAGTCAGGGTAAGGGTGTTACACTCGTGAAGTAACCCCTGCTCACCCTCGTGGTAGCTTGGCACGAGCAGTCAGGCTTAATTCAGAGGCAGTGTGTAAAGCATTTGCACATAACCAACAGTAATACAGTGTAAGCACTACAAACGGACACCACACCAGTTTAGAAAAATAACCAATATTTTATATACTCAAGACAAGACCAATTACGACAAAAATCCACAATACTATACTTTAAAAATGAATGCTTGATAAGGTAACTTCTTCTTTGCAAGAATAGTTCAAAAACAAAGTTCGTACGAGTCGGTAGCTCCGTCCGAGCCTACCGCGATGCTGAAAACCACAGAGTCTAACAGTTCCAGCCGACCGCGTCGATTAGGGCCAGCAGAGTCATGAACAGACTCGGTCACAGTACCTTTCTCGTTGTGGCTGGTACGGAGTGTACGAGCCGGTCGGCGTTCGTCGCGGTTGCGGTGCAAGACGGAGCGATGCAAGGTGCGGTGTCCCTCGATGCGGTGCAGGCAGCGGCTCGATGAGCGTCATGCAGACGGAGTCGGTGAGTCCCAGGCGTGCGATGCAGGGCGAGACGATGCTCGATGCGGTGCTGACAGGTTGCGATGCAGGTGACCTAGCCGGAGTGCGGGAGCTGGCGTCGGACAGCGGTGCGAGTCGGAGCGGTGCGTCGCAGACGTGCGAGCGGCGCCCCAAATGCGGTGCGGTCTCGACTCTTGAGCCAGTTGCAGCGACAGCGTCGGTCTGGTCCGGCTGGCACAGTGAAGCGATGCGATGCGAACTGCGGTGCCCACAGGTCACGGTGCAAGCAGCGGCTCGATGTTGGCGGCGTTGGACGTCGCCCACGGTGAGACCAGGGTTGCGATGCGAAGCGGGGCGATGCGGTCTGCGGTGCAAACAGGTCACCGGCCAGGGATGGATTCGGTTGACGGAGTCGGTTGCAGTTCCCTTCCTCTGTGGCAACTGAAACAGCGTTCCAGAAGCGGTACCCAGAGGCTTGTGAAGTCTTTGTAGTCCCTGAGACTTCTTAACAGGAGGCCAGCTCGGTTCCAGGCCCTTGGAGATACTCAGCACAAGTTTGTAGAAAGTTCAGTCCAGTCCTTTCACTGCCCAAGACAGAAGCAGCAACTGCAGGCCAACCCAACAAAGCAACAACACAGCAAAGGGGCAGTACTCCTCCTGGCAGCTCTTCCAGCTCTTCGTCTTGGCAGGTTCCTTGATTCCAGCGAGATCTAAATTCATGGGGTCAGGGCCCCAATATTTATATCCCAAATTCCTTTGTTCTCTGAAGGCAGAGAGGCCTTTGCCTAGTCCAAACCAGTTCTGGAGCACTTTGTTGACAAGTCTCCGTCCCTTCTTTCAGTGAGTAGGCCAGGGACATCAGACGCACCACAGGAGGTGGAGCCAGCATTGTGGAGGGAAGGCACTGTCCTATTCAGGGCCCAGGTGCGACCCCTCCCACCCATCTACATGTAGATCTTGCTATTCAGCCCTGTGCTGACTCACCCTGTCTCCTGGCATCCCCCAGCCCCTGTCACTCACACTCCAGACAAGGAATACACAACCTCGCAGAGGCAGGCTTGGATGGTTAGACAAGAAAATACCCACTTTCTAAAAGTGGTATTTTCAAACCCAGAATGTTAAAACCAACTTCACTAAAAGATGCATTTTATCATTCTGAGTCCAGGCATACTAAACTCGAATTTCTACCATGTTCCCGGGGTCAGTTAGGATTATAAGCTGTAATAATCAAAACTGCCCGTTCTGGCCTAGGGGAACAGGTAGCCTTGCAATAGTGAAAAACGAACTAGGCTGTAATTCACTATCAGGACATGCCGCACACACCAGGGCATGTCCTACCTTTCGCATACACCGCACCCTGCCCACAGGGGTACCTTGGGCCTACCTTAGGGGTGACTAACATGTAGAAAAGGGAAGGTTTAGGGACTTGCAAGTGTGGGCACTTGCCAAGTCGACATGGCAGCCCCAGGCTGCGCACAGGCTCTGCGTTGGCAGGCCCGAGTTACACTTTACGGGCTGTTTGCGTGGGTGGCACAATCCAGTGCTGCAGCCCACCAACAGCATTTGGTCTATAGGCCCTGGCACTCGCAGTGCACTTTACAAGGGACTGACACATAAACCAAATAGGCCAATCATGGAAACACCAATCCATAACGCATTTTATACAGGAGCACTTGCACTTTCCCACTGGACAGCAGTGAGGAAAGTGCGCAGAATCATTACACCAGCAAAAACAGAGTCAAAACCGGGAGGTCAGAAAGCAAAAGTCAGGGGAAACACGCCAAAAGATGCCAAGTCTAACACATGTCCCCTCCAGCTGAAAGTAGGGAGAACTACCCAACCCCATGGGAGTTCTCTTCACTAAGGCGGAAGAACCTGGACAGACCATCTGCGTTGGCGTGTTCTGTACCAGGACGGTGTTCCACCGTAAAGTCCATTCCCTGTAGGGAGATGGACCACCTCAGCAGTTTTGGATTCTCACCCCTCATTTGCATCAACCATCTGAGGGGCCTGTGGTCTGTCTGAACCCGGAAGTGAGTCCCAAACAGGTATGGTCTCAACTTCTTCAGCGCCCTGACCACAGCAAAAGCTTCCCTTTCTATGGCACTCCACCTCTGTTCCCTGGGAAGTAGTCTCCTGCTAAGGAAGACTACAGGCTGATCCAGGCCCTCTTCGTTCAGCTGTGAGAGCACCGCTCCCACACCATGCTCTGAAGCGTCAGTCTGCATGACAAATTCTTTGGAGAAGTCAGGTGCCTTGAGCACGGGCGCCGTGCACATGGCTGCCTTCAGGGCATCAAAAGCTTTCTGGCAGGACTCAGTCCAGATCACTTTCCTGGGCTGCCTCTTAGAGGTCAGCTCTGTCAAGGGGGCAACGATGGTGCCATAGCCCTTAACAAATCTCCTATAGTAACCGGTGAGACCTAAGAAGGCTCTCACCTCTGTCTGGGTCTTGGGGGGTTCCCAAGCCAGGATGGTGTCAATCTTGGGTTGTAGGGGCGCCACCTGGCCGCTTCCTACCTGGTGTCCCAAGTACACCACAGAACCCTGCCCGATCTGGCACTTACTGGCCTTGATCGTGAGGCCTGCACCTTGCAGAGCCCTCAACACTTTCTCAAGGTGCTGTAAATGTTCTTCCCAGCTGGAACTGAACACAGCAATGTCATCCAGGTAGGCGGCACTGAAATCCTCCAGCCCAGCCAACACCTGATTGACCAACCTCTGAAAGGTGGCAGGGGCATTCTTCAACCCAAAGGGCATCACCCGGAATTGGTTATGACCTTCTGGGGTTGAGAATGCTGATCTTTCCTTGGCCCCATCGGTTAAGGCAATCTGCCAGTACCCAGACGTCAAATCAAACGTGCTGAGGAACCGGGCAGCTCCCAACCGATCAATGAGCTCATCAGCTCTGGGGATGGGGTGTGCGTCAGTCCTGGTGACGGCATTGAGCCCACGGTAGTCCACACAAAACCGGAGTTCTGGAGTGGCACCGGGCGCCGCAGCCTTTGGGACCAAGACCACTGGGCTGGCCCAAGGACTGTGAGAGGGCTCAATCACCCCTAACGCCAACATCTTAGAGACCTCCTCCTTGATGCTGGCTCTGACCCGGTCAGTCAACCTGTAAATCTTGTGCTTTACAGGAGGGCTGTCACCAGTGTCCACGTCATGGGTACACCAGTGAGTAACACCGGGGGTCAGAGAGAACAGTGGGGCGAACTGTCCCAACAACTGGCGACAGTCCCCCTGCTGCTCCTGAGTCAGAGTAGGGGAGAGGATCACACCCTCTACTGACCCATCATGCTCCTTGGTAGACAGGAGGTCAGGGAGAGGCTCACTCTCCTCTTCCACCCCATCATCTGTCGCCAAGAGCATACTCACTTCGGACCTCTCGAAGTGGGGCTTGAGGCGGTTCACGTGAAGGACCCTCAAAGGGTTCCTTGGAGCCTGCAAATCCACCAGGTAGGTGACGTCACTTTTGCGCTCCTTTACCTCATATGGCCCAGTCCAATTGTCCTGCAAGGCACAAGGTGCTACTGGGGCCATGACCCACACTTTTTGCCCAGGTTGAAATTCGACCAGAGTGGCATTCTGGTCATACCATCTCTTCATTTCTTCCTGGCTTGCTTCTAGGTTCGCCTGAGCGAGTTTCCTGAAGCGGGCAGTTTAGTTTCTAAAGGCCAGCATGTAGCTAAATACATCCTGGGGAGTTTTCCTGGGAGCTGCCTCCCAGCCTTCCTTTACCAAACTCAGAGGTCCTCTGACAGGGTGGCCATACAGGAGCTCAAAGGGGCTGTACCCAAGAGACTTCTGAGGCACCTCCCTGTACGCAAAGAGTAGGCATGGCAAGAGGACGTCCCACTTACGCCTCATGGGTTCTGTTAGACCCTTGATCATGCCTTTCAAGGTCTGGTTGAATCTCTCCACCAGACCGTTTCCTTGTGGGTGGTAAGGAGTGGTGAACTTGTAGGTTACACCACACTCCTTCCACAGGGATGTCATATACTTCGATATGAAATTGGTCCCCCTATCAGAAACCACCTCTCTGGGGAATCCCACACGGGAAAATATCCCCATTAACGCCCGGCCCACCACTGGCGCCGTCATTGTCCTGAGAAGGATTGCCTCCGGGTACCGGGTGGCATGGTCCACCAAGACCAGGATGTACCTGTTGCCCATGGCTGTCTTGGGATCCAGTGGCCCCACAATATCCATCCCTACCCTTTCAAAGGGTGTTCCAACAACAGGAAAAGGTTGGAGAGGAGCTTTGACCTTCCTCCCACTCTTACCACTTGCCTGGCAAGTTTGGCAAGACCTGTAGTGTGCATCTGACTGCCTTCGCATTTGGGGCCAAAAGAAGTGGGTGACAAGCCTGTCAAAGGTCTTGTCCTGCCCCAAATGTCCTGCCAAAGGCACGTCATGAGCCAGACCCAGTAGGAAGGTTCTGAAGCGCTGGGGTACCACCAGCACACGGGCTGACCCAGGCTCAGCAACCTTAGGCTCACTGTATAGGAGACCGCTCTCCCAGTAGATCAGATGTGACCCGGACTGATTACCAGCTGCCTGGTCTGCAGCCTGCCGCCGCAGACCCTCCAGAGTAGGGCACTCATTCTGCTCCCTGCAGAACTCCTCCCTGGTGGGACCCCCTTCTTGCTGCCAATGGGTCAGCTCAGAGATGTCTCCCAGTTCGGCTACCTGCTCCCCTGTAGGCACCGGGGCGTCCCCCTCGAGGTCCGCCTCCTCCCGGTCCGTGGGAACTTCGGGGGCCGGTTTCCCGCGCCCCTGCCCTTTCTCTTGGCAGGGACTTGGGCCACTGTTTCAGGCTCCAAGTCCTTTTGATCACCCTTCCTGGCTGCCATTGACCGAGTAGACACGCATGCCCACTCTGGCAACCCAAGCATCTCCAAGTGAGACCTGAGCTCAACCTCCTTCCATGAGGACTGCTCCAGGTCGTTTCCTAGCAGACAATCTACAGGCATGGTAGGGCTCACAACAACCCTCAAGGGACCTGAGACCCCCCCCCATTCAAAGGGAACCTGCGCCACCATACACTGGCGCTCTGAGTTGTCGACAGCAACTACTTGGTGGAATGCTCCTGGGACTACTTGCTTCTCAGACACCAGGTGACACCGGACTGAGGTCACGCTGGCTCCAGTATCTCTGAGAGCCTCTACCCTGTTCCCATTAATGGTCACCCAGGTGCTATATTTCTTTGTGTTAGGGGGCACCTGGTTTCCTGGGACCATCTCACTGTCCCCTAGTGAGACAAGGGTCATTTCTGCGGGATCCCCACCCTCCTGTGGGCACCCCTCCTCCCCAAGCGCTACACTAGCCAACACTTTGGACTGCCCACCGGTGGGTGGCTGTGTCCCCTTCGGGCACTTGGGGTCCCCCTTAAAGTGACCTACCTGGTCACATGCATAACACTTGCGGGGGCCGGTCTCAACAGGCTTCCCTGTGGAGACCCCTTTCTTCTTATCACCGGGGGCTGGGAACCTTTACCCTGGGTACTAGTTTGGGGCCCTTTAGAGAACTCCTGTGCTTTACCCTTGTCCCCCCACCTTTCTGCTGGGGACCCTGCCCAACTTTGGCTGAGTCTCCCCAAATGCTTTCTTGTGGACCCTGGTACTCACCCAGCGGTCCGCTTCCATAGCAAGCTTCCTGGGGTCAGTTAGCTTACTATCAACTAGGTGCTGGCGCAGATCTGCAAAACATAGACTAGACAAGTGCTCCCATGCAATCAAGTTGTAGAGCCCCTGAAAATCTGTTACACTACTGCCCTTCACCCAACCATCCAGAGACCTGCAGAACACATCCACACATTCCAACCAAGTGTTGACATCAGACTTCTTACTGGACCTGAACTGATCCCTGTACTTTTCAGGAGTAAGACCATACTTCGTGAGAAGGGCATCCTTCATGTCAGCATAGGTGAGGTGATACCCCTTACCCAAAGCTATCAGAGCATCCCTTGCTTCTTCAGGGAAAAGTGGCCACAATCCTGCTCCCCAATTCTCCTCAGGGACCCCATTCATGTGTATGGCTGCCTCATAACCCTGAAACCACCTTTGTATGTCATCCCCCTTCTTGAACTCCTTGCCTACGTTCTTGGGAATGTGCACAATCCTGTCTGCCTTTCTGGACGAATTGCTGCCACCATCTGAGCCTGACTTACTCCTAAGTTCTAGCTCCTTCAGTTCTCTCTCATGCTCTAAGAGCATCTTCCTCTCCTCTATGGCCAATCTCTTCTCCTCCCGCTCACTCTCCAGCCTGAGCTTCTGCAGCTCGAACTGCCTTGCCTCCCGCCTGTCCTCCAGCTCCTCTGGGGACAGACTGCTGCTGCCTGACCTGGCGGGTTCCCCCTACCTAAAAGCACATCCACCCTGGAAATAGGCTCCTCCACCTCCTCACTGAGATCACCAGGCTGCCCATTGGCATGTCTGGCTGCTACCGAGGCCCTCAGCGCCTTTTGTAGCTCCTCCTTCCTTGTGAGGCCTTTAATTTGGACTTTCAGGTTTTTACAAATCGCTCGTAACTCCTTTACGGCGTAGGATTCCAACCTGTCCTCTTCAAAGATAACTTCCAGAGATGCAACGGATGATGCAATTGATTCAGGCATGACAAAAGTCGTGAGTTGAAAACTGGCAAGATCAAAAATAGGCCAAAAGAAAAAGAACCAGTATGTGGTACGTAATGGTCTGCGATATGGTAGTAGTGCACACCAATCACTGTAAGTCAAGTGCAAACACAAGTCCTATCCCACCGCTGCCACCAATGTTAGAAATGGGATCTCTAGTTGGCAAGGGCTTGCACCTTTGTCCAAGTAGGGACCCTTCTTCCTAGTCAGGGTAAGGGTGTTACACTCGTGAAGTAACCCCTGCTCACCCTCGTGGTAGCTTGGCACGAGCAGTCAGACTTAATTCAGAGGCAGTGTGTAAAGCATTTGCACATAACCAACAGTAATACAGTGTAAGCACTACAAACGGACACCACACCAGTTTAGAAAAATAACCAATATTTTATATACTCAAGACAAGACCAATTACGACAAAAATCCACAATACTATACTTTAAAAATGAATGCTTGATAAGGTAACTTCTTCTTTGCAAGAATAGTTCAAAAACAAAGTTCGTACGAGTCGGTAGCTCCGTCCGAGCCTACCGCGATGCTGAAAACCACAGAGTCTAACAGTTCCAGCCGACCGCGTCGATTAGGGCCAGCAGAGTCATGAACAGACTCGGTCACAGTACCTTTCTCGTTGTGGCTGGTACGGAGTGTACGAGCCGGTCGGCGTTCGTCGCGGTTGCGGTGCAAGACGGAGCGATGCAAGGTGCGGTGTCCCTCGATGCGGTGCAGGCAGCGGCTCGATGAGCGTCGTGCAGACGGAGTCGGTGAGTCCCAGGCGTGCGATGCAGGGCGAGACGATGCTCGATGCGGTGCTGACAGGTTGCGATGCAGGCGACCTAGCCGGAGTGCGGGAGCTGGCGTCGGACAGCGGTGCGAGTCGGAGCGGTGCGTCGCAGACGTGCGAGCGGCGCCCCAAATGCGGTGCGGTCTCGACTCTTGAGCCAGTTGCAGCGACAGCGTCGGTCTGGTCCGGCTGGCACAGTGAAGCGATGCGATGCGAACTGCGGTGCCCACAGGTCACGGTGCAAGCAGCGGCTCGATGTTGGCGGCGTCGGACGTTGCCCACGGTGAGACCAGGGTTGCGATGCGAAGCGGGGCGATGCGGTCTGCGGTGCAAACAGGTCACCGGCCAGGGATGGATTCGGTTGACGGAGTCGGTTGCAGTTCCCTTCCTCTGTGGCAACTGAAACAGCGTTCCAGAAGCGGTACCCAGAGGCTTGTGAAGTCTTTGTAGTCCCTGAGACTTCTTAACAGGAGGCCAGCTCAGTTCCAGGCCCTTGGAGATACTCAGCACAAGTTTGTAGAAAGTTCAGTCCAATCCTTTCACTGCCCAAGACAGAAGCAGCAACTGCAGGCCAACCCAACAAAGCAACAACACAGCAAAGGGGCAGTACTCCTCCTGGCAGCTCTTCCAGCTCTTCGTCTTGGCAGGTTACTTGATTCCAGCGAGCTCTAAATTCATGGGGTCAGGGCCCCAATATTTATATCCCAAATTCCTTTGTTCTCTGAAGGCAGAGAGGCCTTTGCCTAGTCCAAACCAGTTCTGGAGCACTTTGTTGACAAGTCTCCGTCCCTTCTTTCAGTGAGTAGGCCAGGGACATCAGACGCACCACAGGAGGTGGAGCCAGCATTGTGGAGGGAAGGCACTGTCCTATTCAGGGCCCAGGTGCGACCCCTCCCACCCATCTACATGTAGATCTTGCTATTCAGCCCTGTGCTGACTCACCCTGTCTCCTGGCATCCCCCAGCCCCTGTCACTCACACTCCAGACAAGGAATACACAACCTCGCAGAGGCAGGCTTGGATGGTTAGACAAGAAAATACCCACTTTCTAAAAGTGGTATTTTCAAACCCAGAATGTTAAAACCAACTTCACTAAAAGATGCATTTTATCATTCTGAGTCCAGGCATACTAAACTCGAATTTCTACCATGTTCCCGGGGTCAGTTAGGATTATAAGCTGTAATAATCAAAACTGCCCGTTCTGGCCTAGGGGAACAGGTAGCCTTGCAATAGTGAAAAACGAACTAGGCTGTAATTCACTATCAGGACATGCCGCACACACCAGGGCATGTCCTACCTTTCGCATACACCGCACCCTGCCCACAGGGGTACCTTGGGCCTACCTTAGGGGTGACTAACATGTAGCAAAGGGAAGGTTTAGGGACTTGCAAGTGTGGGCACTTGCCAAGTCGACATGGCAGCCCCAGGCTGCGCACAGGCTCTGCGTTGGCAGGCCCGAGTTACACTTTACGGGCTGTTTGCGTGGGTGGCACAATCCAGTGCTGCAGCCCACCAACAGCATTTGGTCTATAGGCCCTGGCACTCGCAGTGCACTTTACAAGGGACTGACACATAAACCAAATAGGCCAATCATGGAAACACCAATCCATAACGCATTTTATACAGGAGCACTTGCACTTTCCCACTGGACAGCAGTGAGGAAAGTGCGCAGAATCATTACACCAGCAAAAACAGAGTCAAAACCGGGAGGTCAGAAAGCAAAAAGTCAGGGGAAACACGCCAAAAGATGCCAAGTCTAACACGCAGAGATAAACCCCCTGCTGAAGAAACCTTCTGCCAAACCGATGGACCTCAAGAACAACAGACCCATCTCTCTGCTCCCCTTCCCAGCCAAAGTGATCGAGAAAGCCACAACAAAGCCCTTGAATGGATCCGCTCCTTCCTCACCGGCCGAACGCCGAGAGTCAGACTTCCACCGTTCAAATCAGAACCCACGGAGATCAGCTGCGGAATTCCTTCAGGGATCTTCCCTGAGCCCCACCCTCTTTAACATCTACTATGCCCCGCTTGCAACCATCGTCAGAAGCTACAGACTCAACATTGTCTCCTACGCTGACGACAACCAGCTGATTCTCACCCTCAAAGACAAACCCATAGCCACCAAGAGCAACTTCCACGATGGGATGAAGGCACCAGCCAGAAACTCCAAAAGAAACTGCAGACCATCCAGAACGCTAGACTCATCCTCAACATCCCTCACTGCAACCACATCACCGGCCACCTGAGAGACCTTCACTGGCTACCTGTCAACAAGAGAATCACCTTTAAGCTTCTCACGCATGCCTAAAAAGCCCTCCACAATGCCGGACCTGCATACCTCAACCACTGCCTCTCCTTCTGCACCTCCACCATAGATCTCCGCTCCGCCCAACTGGCCCTGGCCACCGTCCCATGGATCTGCAAGATCACTGCTGGAGGAAGCTCCTTCTCCTACCTCGCTGCGAAGACCTGGAGCTCCCTGCCTCTGCACCTCAGGCAATCACCATCACTGCCTCAATTCAGGAAGGGCCTCAAGACCTGGCTCCTTGACTGAACCACAGACCCAACCCCTCCCCCCAGCGCCTTGAGACCCTTACGAGTGAGTAGTCATGCTTTATAAGTCCCTGATTGATTGAGTACTATGTAAAAAAGAATTCAGCTGGGCGATTTTACTCCATATTTGGAGTTTCCTCTAGCAATAGGAGGATTTTCAGTTCCAGACAAACTCCAAATTACTTCCTTTCTTTATAGAAAGTGATGAATAGTCACCCCAATTAGAGTGACCACCTTTCACTGGCTCTTGAACGTTCACTTACTAATGCAAGCGATTGCAATGGTGTCTGAAATCGCAACTTGACATGGCTCCTCTATGCATGCATCTGCAGCAAGTTCATGTGCAGCAAACAATGTTCGAAGACTAAAGCTATATTACTAACTAGCATTCAATGACTGAACATCTCTAAATAAAAACAAGGCATATAGGGTAACCGTGCAGCAGGATATAATGGCACAAGGCACATAGGGTAACAATAGAAGCATTTGATAATAGGTAGATGCACAGTATCAAGGAATTATACTTCATGATATGATGAATGATGGTTTGAGAACAGCAGCAAAAATCATATATTTGGTAGTGAATGAAAGAAAGCAAGAAAGTTGCTGGTGCATTGAACAGTGAGGGCTGAAAGCAACAGATTGACGATGCAGGTGAGCAATAGTACAGATAAACACTCATACAAACATATTGATGGGCTGAGTATAAGATGAAAGAGTCAAATAGAGTTAAGAGTAAAGTTGCTAAAGTGAGGAATCCTGACTCAATTGGACTAAACCTTCCAAGACCAAATGATAAATATTGTGTGGGGAAGTAGATTAAGAGAGTGGGAGGAAACAATCAGGAGACTAAGCTCATCAAGAAGCTGGAACACAGAGCAGGGAGCTGCACTGAGATGTCACACATACGTCAGGTGCAGATATTTCTCAAGGAGTATGTTCTTGAGAGGAGATTTAAAATTCTAAAAATAAGGGGCATTCTTGATATAAAGAGAGAGGATACTCCAGATACTGAGAGCGCTGCTAAAGGAATATCTATGAAGTGTGTAATTTTACTTAAAACATCAAGTGGAAGTGAATTTCTGCTTCTCAAACAGAAGTCTATCTCAATTGATAGCCATTTACTGTAGACAAGCGCATAGGTGATGTGGTCCCATTCCTTAGTTTTTGTCAGGAGGGCGGAGCTATACTCCACATAGTAGAATACCAAAGCCTGCAACTGCTAGTTTTAAATACTAGGGGGAGAGGATATATTTTAACTTCTTGAATATATTGAGATGGAGTATGGGAGACATGGTCAGAGCCTGATTGTGCCCCTTGAGGTTTAAATTAGAGTCAAGAAGATAACCCAAGAACTTAGAATTGGTAGCCACTTTTGAAGCAATTGATGTAGAATTTAAGTATTGAAGACAGAGGGGCTTATTTATGAACCCTTGCGTCACTTTTGCGCCGCCGGTGCGTCACTTTTTGTGACGCACCAGCAGGGTAAAAAATGCGCCATATTGCGTCATATTTACAAAGTGACGCATCTAGGTAGATGCGTCACTTTGTAAACCCCTGCGCCACATTATACCTGCACCAGGTATAATGTATGCAGGGTGGGCGTTCTGACGCAAGTAAGCCTCGTAGAAGTGACGCAGTGAAATCTATGAGATTTCACTGCGTCACATCTAGGACGCAAATGCGTCAATATCTTACGCCTGCCTCACAGCAGGCATAAGACTGACGCAGGCACATTTGAAATGGGACTTGCCCATGTGAAATGACCCATTGATGGAGATGCGTCACTTTAGTGACACACTCCAGCAATGCGTCATTTTTGCGCCTAGAGATACATCAGAAATACTGACGTATCTGTAACTCCGTGCGACATGATGCGTCATACTGTAAATATGACACATCCAGCATGTCGCAAGGAGGGCGCAATGAAAAGTGGTGCATCACTGTTTTCACGCAGCGATGCGTCACTTTTCATAAATGAGGCCCAGAGTATCTCCATTTCTGGGTCAGAATTGGGGAAAGGAGAAGAAATTCATTCTTCAAAGCATTGCATGTTACATGATTTTGCGCCATCCAATTGTGAACCCTTAGCGATCAGAAGTTTATTTTAGAGAATGGAGTTAGAGGAGTATAATTTGAAATAAACCTCTTAAGAAGTTCACACAGGGGTTCAGCATGTAACACTTCAGAGGTGGGGGTGAGAGCAGAAAATTAGGTATGAATTTTGACCATTTGAAAGTGCTCTGACAGATAAGAGTGAAACCATTTCAAGATGGAACCCTCTATGCTGATTCTATTTTCATATGATCCATGCCAATTTGTACCTCTACGGTATCAAACTCCACATATAAATCTAGTAAGATGTAAAGACAACTGTGGCATTCATCAAATCTGTGGAGGACATCATCATTCAACGTTAGTGTCACCAGTTCACTACTTTGACCCACCTGAAGCCAATTTGGTACATGCTCAGAAGACAATTTTACACTTATTACTAAGTAATTTGGAGGAGACATATTTTTCAGTTCCTTGGGCAAGAAGGGGAGATCAGATATGGGTTTGTGGTTCTCAACGTTTGAGAGATCCTGTTAGGTTGTTTAAGGAGTGGACATGACGTGCACAGCTTTAAGGCAGTCAGGTACAGCACCATTTTGAAGAGACAAGTTGGTGAGGACCAGCCCAAGAAGATGAACGGTTTAAACAAGGTCTTTGGCCATAGAGGAAGGTACCAGGTCGCCAACAAATGTATTTTTTTGGGGGACATCATAGAGATGGGCATCTTTGGGGATAAGAGAGAAAGAACTCCAAAGAGATATTTGCTTGGTGTGTGCCCGTTGCGGCGGGTACTGATCTGAGGTGGCAGAGTGGGGGGGAGGGGGTAAAGGGAGGAAATAAAGAAAAAGGACTTACCTCCTTGCCACTCCCCCCACGTTGTCTCTCCTCGGCTGAACAGGAAGCAGCCATGCTCCCCTGAGCCAATCACAATGCTGCAATGCAGCTTTATTATTGGCTCCCCTAAGCCAATCACAAAGCTGCAATGCAGCATTGCGATTGGTCTGAGCGCCGTAGTTCGACGTTCAGATATGGACTGGGGGCTTGGGCATGTTCTCTACCCACAATGTAATGCAGCCTGGGTGGAGAACATGCTAAGTGTGCATGACTGTTTGGCTGGCCCGAGATGGCCGGCCAAAACATCATGCGCACTTCAATGTGCCCACCACTCCTTCCCTGCCCTGCTCTGTGAGCAGAGCAGTCCCGCCATGCCCCCATGGTGCCACAGCAGGAATAAATAAAATGATAATAACATCTAGTTGTTATTTAATTTTTCCTTTCTTTCACTGCTGCAAAGCAGTGGGGCGACGCTCCTCCACCTTTGCGGAGGAGCTGCCACTGGTATGTGCTTGGATGACTTGAGGAATCAGGAAAAGTGATATTAGAGACTTCTACACTGCTTGAAGATATCTTATAGAGACATAAAGTGCCTGTGTAAAGTTTTTTATTGCATCTGGAAAGAGTGAGGCAAATTTTATATACCTCGAGTCAAATCAAAATCGAGCTTTATTTGAAATGTATGATACCTTCATAAAAGAGAAAGCACGTAAAATATAACAAAAGTTACACAATTAAAAGGAATAAAAACAAACGGTTTAGTTAAAAACATCATATCCAAAATGCATGATAAATCTAGGTTGATACAAACAGAGCCAAAAATATATTAATTCATGAGTTAACTGATATGCGAAGACTTCCTCTGGTTGAAAACTGCTGATAACTAGGATGTCATGATACAACAAAGCAGGGTGTAGACGGTGGCTGTAAAAACAAATATGCAGGACTACATTGTGCAAATTTATGCTCATGTTAGGCAGGGTAAAATAATTCCCTTCCTCAGGGTCTTATAGTATTTACGAAATAGCACTATATGCATTGCACTCTGATCAGACACACTATCACAAGGACATTTAATGAGAGACTAAAACCAATGATTAACAGACAGGTAGGTTATTAGTCGATGAAATATATTCAACTTAAATCTACTAAGAAAAAAGTCTATGTCTAGCATTCTTTACATACACTAGATAAGGTTGAATAACATAAGAAGTCAACATCAATTGATTCTGGAGGACACTAGGTTTAACAAGTTCAGACGTGAGTCTGAGGTCCTCAAAGAGAGACAGGACAGTTTGCATGTGTGCTGCACTATAGAGCACACATCCAAGGTGGGAAAAGTTTTAAAATTAGCCTAAGCATAGTATTTTGTACTGGAAGTATCCCCTTTCAGTACAAAACCTATGCTAGACTCATGCAGACACCTTTGCACTATGGAGCAAAGGTGTGTGTGTGTGGTGCTCAGCAGCCTAAATGTGGGCCAGTGTCAGGGAGTGAGCATGATGGTGCACTATCATAGTAGATATCTCCCAATCACGCAACGCAGCAGAGCAACTTTGGGTGCTGTGCTGCGTTGTATGACAGTTTTGAAAATTTGGGTGTTCGTACTTACAGGGTGATAATAAAAAGGTGTCCAGGGAATGGTGAAACTAATCCAAGATTATGAGGTTAAAGTTTAGAATGTCATGTTGCACTGTAAATATGAGGTCAAGGATAAAGCCATTGCCAATAGTAGGTTTACTACAACTTTGAAGGATTTCACTCTCTCACGGAAAATGATCTATCCCACACGATATGAAGATTGGATAGGTTTGTTATCTGTTGATTTTGCCACCTGGAAGGAATTTTGATATGTTAGAATGCAGGGAGAGTAACCACGACGCATATAGTCCTACTCTTCCAAAATGATTAATTGCGACACTTGTTATTCCCTTCGCATATATCTCTACAAAAGGGAAAGGGGATAGCAGATTATGATGTGATGTCAGGAATAAATATAAATTAGGAGACATCATATCATGATTGATTCCAATTGATTCCAATTGATTGATTGATTAATCATGATTGATTCCAATAGGTGTTCAGGTGTGTGCTCTGACTCTCCTATAACAACTGTTGTGTACCTAATTTAGGTATATGTGGTACAGCTACAGTACTCTGCAGCAGACAATATAGGTTTCAATGTTGAAATACACTTGCATCCAAGGGAATCCTCTCTATCACCCAAGTAACTTCTCTCCATCATACAATTGTTGGGATGTAGAACAAGCCAATGTATCCATGTGTTTTTGAGCCAAGATTAGTTTCATTTGGTGTGCCTTCTGTGCACCGCTAACGCCCATGATGGGTCCATCCTGTGTATGGACATGCACCTGGCGCCATTAAATGGTGATTTGCATGAAGGAGAAAGGCAGGGCCAGCAGAGACATGTCAACCAGAGGGAGAACACCACATACTCCTGCAGTTGGGAGAAGAACTATTTGAAAATTTGGAAGAGGGAAACAGTTGATCAACAAGTGTAATAAATATTGACATTCTATTGCAGAAATCCAATGTACAACTTAAACTTAGTTGCATAAGAGCAGCTGTTTGTTGTACCTTGAGTTTCCAGGGCAACACTATCATGATCCGCTATGAAGACTGCTGACTATGATAATACATGGGCATTGTCTATTTTGTGTTGGAACGGGACAATTGCACAATATTGAAACACAATAGACACTTCTATAATGGGCTTAAGCGGTCATAATGGCAGTATTCGAATCTATATCCCCGAGAATTTTGGCTATTGTTATTGGTAAGTGGTGCGTAATAAGTGCCTTGGCCCCGATTTATCAAATTTTGATGCAGCACAACACAGCAAGACAAATTGTTGCACAGCATCAAATGGAGAGGGCAGGAATGCACCATATCTATCAGGATATGGTGCATTCCTGCTCTCACCTTGCGCTGGTGCACTTATGGTTGCCTAGCGCTAATGCAGGCACCCTTGCGCCGTCGTGCAAGGGTGCCTGCATTTCAGGCAGGATTGTTTTTGTACTGGAATGAACACCTTCCATAAAAAGCAATCCTTAGAGGCTTTTTTCTCCTAAGTATGCTGCAGAATGCAGCAAACTTAGAAAGAGTGAACAATGCGTAGAAATAAAGATATTTCTCCAATTTGCACCACTATCGGGAAGGCGTACAATTTTGACACATTCCCAGATTAATCAGTCTTGCTAAAATTTAGATTGTTCCAAAATACATGGGTGGATGCATCAGAACACCCACGCTCCACCCACGCTCCACCCACGCTCCACCCACGCTCCACCCATGTAACACCTTCCCGGTGCAGAGTTTGCTCCAGATGTACCAAGCCATGCAGTGCCATGCAATGCGGCCTTGCGTGGCTTGGAAAATCTGACTTAAGGATTGTGTTGCCATTGCATCACCTTGCAAAACTCAAGGGCGACGCAATCCTATGATAAATCTGACCCCTGGTTTATATTCATGTCGAGTGCCTGCTACTGGTTTGACAGTCTCAACCACATCCTCCTATTTCTCTGGCATCTCTGATCATTACCGTCCACTGGCTTTCTGATATGTTCCTGTCCAATTTAGAATTGATGTAGGCAGGAAAGTAAACTGCTAAAGCCTCCCTGTTCATAGTGGGGACACTGCTTGGAGGTTCTTGTATTCAGCTTGGTGAATAAAACTATCCCATGAATGAGCTAGCCCAATTGGTGCAAATTTCAATTCTTGGGGTGACATTGTGTCTACTTATTGCATACTTTCTTTTTGCATGTACCTTTTGCAATTTCTGCACAAGTTGCCCTAGTTTCTTTACACCTATTTCTATATTGATGCATTTTGTGCTACTAGTGTTTAACGTTATATGTCCTACTTTATAAGTTTTACATGATTGTATATAGCCATTGTGAACCGTATCCATGTTTATCACTCATAGCCTCACTACATATGGGGCTAACCTTGAACATTTCCCCAGCGTTGCCTGACCTTTGTTCGTCTGTGTGAGGTAATAGCCCACTGTCTGTACTTGTTTTACATCTGTACATGGTCTTGTTAAACATATGTTTTGCTTTCTTTACCGCAGATTGACCATGAATGGAGTATAAAAAACGAGCTTTCTGTCTCCATGCAGGCCAAGCAGCTAACTGCAGATGTGTTCATTATATTCAGTGCAGCTTAATTTATGCCTTGGCTGCTTGTACAAGGCAGGGACCTGCAGATGTTCTCATTACTTTGAGGGCTGCGTGTCATTTTTTCTGAGAAGACTGTTCCATTCTTATCAAGAGTGGTTTCTGGTCATTCGAGACATGGCACACTGGCCAAATCAAATATTTTTGCGTTTGAGAGAAAGCAACACTGCTCATTGGTGCCTGGAACGTTTTATTTTCTAATTGCTGTGATGGGAAATGGTTAGATATTTACTCGTGCGCCCGTCCTGCTTTCAAGGCATCGAGATTTGCAGCTATCATCTCCGTGTGGAAACTACAGAAAGTCATGTTACAGCTTCCTTTTCATTCATTAATATGTTATGCTTTACTTTTATTACTGTCTCACATGTAACTCTTTCTGTGCCAGACACTAAATGCAGACTGTCATTGATTGAATATCATTGCAGTGCATGGTCAAAGGCCAGAAGATCGCTGTGAAGACATGCACAATTTTGTGTCCAAAATATGGTTATGACTTTGGACTGCATGCACTTTTAAAGTGCAATCTCTCAAATCGTACACTAGTCAAACTAATTTTTTATGTGCTAAAAATTACACAAGCCCAGATTTTAAGTTACAATTTATGCTGCGAAGATGAAGGTTATGAACAGCTGCAGTGCTTTTATTGAACTGCAGTGTTTGGTAGGGCACAAGTCATAAGAAAAATAGTGTAGGGTCTAATTATCAGATTAAATTCACAGGAAGTGACGTCACAAAAAGTGATGTCATGCTCTTTTAATAATCTTCACCTGAAAGTGAAGGACATGTTTCACAAAATCAACAAATTAACATATTTTGGTTTTAAGTTTTTTAAATCACATATATTTCACAAATCAATGTGTAACTGAGCTGGAAATGGTTGAAAGTGTCAATATTATTTAAAGAAATTGTGGAATTTGGAATTCCTCTATTCCTCAGATAAGAGATTAAAACACAAGCTCCGCATGGGCCTCTCATAGAAATAAAAGGAATACTGCCATTAGGTTTACGTGATGCTGAGATTTATTGAGTCTAAAGCACAAAATGCTATTTATTCTCAGCCCCTCCATCCTGCCTAAAGAAAGCAGGAGACATACAGCTGCGGCAGAGCTGCCTTAATGCGCTGCCAGTTGCTTTAAAATTACTTTTTCCAGTAAGCACATGGGCAGTAGATTCCCATGTGCCCCTAATTAGAAAATAAGCAATTTAGGGGGATATTCTCAAGAACGTGCGATAAACATCGCCAAAATAGGTTAACGCAAGTTTCCATATCGCCGTCTATCGCGGGAAAATAACTCTGTGTCAACGTGGCATTCTCAACACTGCGGTAACATGCGATAGTACCCCGATAACGCGGCAAATGTCCGTGATAACAGTACCGGGACGGCGAAAAAAATCCAAACCCAAACGCGAAAAAAGTTGCGATGGGCCCAACCGCGAAAAGACAAACAGCGAAAAGCAGTGCCAGGCCTGCAATTCACACACGTCAGGCATGAAAAACCACTACAAAAGCAGAAAAAAAACCACAAACAAAAACCAAACTACAGCGAAGCACAATGGAGGCAGCCGCAGCAGGTACAGAGGACGACCAGAACCCCACAAGCCCCCCGGAGGACCAGCCTGGGACCTCGGGGTCAGGTAAGGGCAAGGACAAGAACAAGAGCAAGACGCGGTTCAGTCCGCAGGAAAACAGGATCCTGATCACGGAGATGATAGAACAGCATCAACAACTGTTCGTCACCTCCACTGTGTCATTGGCAACAAAAATAGCAATATGGTAGTCCATCGTGGACAAGGCGAATGCAGTCGGAGTGCTGAGGAGGACAATGGACGAGGTCAAGAGGCGCTGGAATGATATGAAGCGCAAGACCAAGCAGAAACTCGCAGACAACCAGAAGGCAGCAGTGCAGACTGGAGATGGGAGTCCAGCGCCACAGGAGGAGCTGGATGAGATGGAGGAAATGATGACCACAGTCATCAGAGGGGAGACGGTGGCAAGAGTTGCGGGACCGGACACTGCTCAACATGACCCGACACAACAGCAACAGGGTGAGTAACTACCAGGGACTGGGGGACGGGGGGAGATGGGCACAATGGCACACATGCACAATTAAGTAGAGCACATCTGCGGACAAACCATGGCCAACAGTCACAACTCCAACCAAGAGCCCAATTTACCCAAGTCTGCAACAGCACAGCACTGCATAAGCACAGAAGTGAAAGCCACACCGCCTGAAAGGGATAAGGGCCAGCCAAATCAGAGCTGAAGGGGCAACTCACCTACAATGCAGCACACACACATAAGATCCAGAGCACCTCAACATTTACAACAATGTTGAACAAACAGCAACACCAGCACAACAGAACAGAGGACACAACTGCTGCCGCTTGTGTGTGGAAAATGGCCATTCGCATGTGGCATAGCTGAAAACTGTGAGATGATGATGTACTAGTACAACCCCACATCCCTGATGGTGTAGTAATGCATGTATGGCCATGACCCAGATAGGCAGTGAGACACACATTGTCATACAAATCAACACTCATCACAGTTGAATACAAGTGAAGGTGCGTAGACTTTATTAGCATATGCGTGTCAGTACGGCCAAGATAAGTGCCACAACATGCAGACCAATGCAGCAGTATGTCAGAACGTGGAACGTTGCCAAGCGCCGCTGTCCACTCCGGGGGATTGCTGCACCATTCAAAGGTGTGTGTTTACCCGATGTTGTTGTCCGCTCATGTATTCGGAGTCCAGACGAATGCAGCCATGTCCACTGTCGTCGTGGGAGATGTGACCAGAACCCCAAGTCCCAACAAGGTGTCGGGACATGTGCAATGTGTTCCTAACTGTTGTGTCTGCAGGTACGTAGTTACACGTCCATGAAAGCGAGTGCAGCTTCGTAGGCAATCATTTCCAACATGAGGTTGTTGTTGACTTCATCGAACTGTGAAAAGCAGCGAGTCTCCTGAGATCCCCAATGCTGCCCGGCGCAAGGTCACCTTTAATCCACTTTGGATTCGCTATCTAAAATAACGAGGCAGGCGCTGGAAGCTGGAAGGCAAGAAAAAGGTTTATTACTCTTAGAGGAGACCACGTCAACTGCTGACACCAGGATGTCTTCAGGGAGGTGTTCTACTGGCATTGCTTTTGGCTCTTCCTTTTATACAGGTTTTACACAATGTATTTGTTTCATTTATCATGGTTACAAGCTTGGAGTCTCCGCCCCGGGCAGGTTGTCACACAAGTCCGACATTGTTTCATCAGCATGGTTACACAAGCCCAACATTGTTTCATCAACATGGTTACACAAGCCCAACATTAACTCTCCTCCCGCCCAGGTCAAAAACAGACAATTTAATTGCAGCTGGACCTTGCTTCAGGGTCTAAACACAAGTGAGACCGGCCAGATCTAAGAGTCCGTTCTGTTGATAAAAACAGGTCCCATTGTTGGCAAAAACAAGTCTTGCTGTGTGCAGTGCAATAAACCATGCTTGCAAGAGTCTGTTTGGTATTTGTAACCTGTTTGTGCAGGGATGAGAGGAAAGACGAGTTTGAGGCAGCAGGTGATGTTGATGTTTGTCGTGGAAATAGTTTATAGCCCCCAGCACACATATCAGGTTTGGTCAGAGAGTCAGAAGGCTGCTAGAGGACAGGGTGAAATGAAGGTGACCAACAGAGTACAAAATGGCTGTGGTCAATCAGAATGACTGTAGTTTATGTGCACGTAGGAACTTTCATCAGACAAGATGGCGCAGAATGTTCATGATTGTCGTTTTGTTCTTAACAGTCGCCCCTTTGAACATAACTAGCCATCTCGTCAGTCTATTTCGATCTCCATAATGTCCTGTATTTCTTGTTCATACATTACTCTCATTTTTGTTAACTGAGTGTCCATATTCTTAGGGCGCAAGGCACTTATGCAAAGAGAACACAAAGGTGGTATACAGTGTACACCCAAACAGCAACCACATATTGCCAATACTGGGACCAAGAGAAACATTGATATTTTCCAACCCCAGTCCTTCAAGATGCCCCAAAGCCAACTTCCAATTGTCCAAGTCTCTGATCCTTGATGAATTTCTGAAGACAGTCTGTGTGTGGAAAATTAATTTGTATCGATAAACATTGTCTGCGCCATCTTGCCCTTTTTCCCAATGCCACACTTTCGTCGTCCGCGGCGGCCATTTTAGCTACCTTGATCAGACCCACTCTCTGCACACCGCTAATCCCCAGCGCGGCTCCACATCCTCGCAAGCCCCCCCCGCACTGGTCACCCTCTCTCTCTCTCTCTCATGCACGGGCCATTAACCCCCTCCAACTGCGCTGCACTTCCCTGGGAATCTCACCCCGGGCCTGCCCGACACCTCCCTTTCCTCCTATACACTATCACACCCTCTGACACCCCTCTTCCTCCGTATCCGATTGTCCAGGCCGGTCCCAGGCTATCACCTAGCCCTGCGGATACAGTTTATGGCCCGACTGTAAGGAATCGCCCCTCTTCAAAGGAGTTACAGTAGATCAAGGCCCCCACCCCATGAGATCCGTCACACCACATGCATTCCGGGAACCGGCGGAATGCCCTGCTGATCCTGCCGTCTGATGACGATTCTGTATGGTGAATGGGGAGGGGATTCTCACTGTAAGGGTGCGTGGGAACGGGTCTGAAGCAGAAGATCCCAGGGATGTCTTTCATACTTCAAAGTATCTTTACTGTAATAAAGAATGTCTTCCTGCCATAAATGCGTGTATAAGAGGCCAGGCCTCAGAGATGCAGTAGAGCACCTCGTGAAGATTCCCTGTTGGTCTGATCTGACGTGTTCTCCTCCGGAGAGAATAAACCTTTGTTTCCTGCCTTCCAGTCTCCAGCGCCTGCCTCTTCATTGATTCATATTTTGGGGAATAGAGGCGACATCGCCGGGCAATACTTAAGGTTATTCCATTCGTCGATTGCCTTCCTGTTTTACAATTGGCGTCCCAAGCGTGGGGCCCATCAGCGACACGTGGATCCAGTGGGAGAGGTCCTGACGACAGAGTGAACGACTGCAACGATCGGGAGAGCTCCTGTCCGATAGACCCTCGTCTGACAGCCGATCATCCGAACTTCACTGGTTCCGAACAGACCTCTCTCGAGTGATCTACGGTCCTGACTGGGAACCATCAGGAGTGCCGCGATAGAAGATAGAGGACGATCGGGCGCTGGATTCGGAGGACAGGAAACAGCCCATGCGGTCCGGGTAAGGTCGTACAAAACGACAAATTGTGAAACGATAACGGTTCTTTGAGACATTTGCTGCTTACAAACGAGGAAGAGTACAAATACTCTATCTTCCTTTGTGAACAGTGAAGGGTGGGTAACGCGGACTTTTGTCCCCCTTTGTAATCTGTCGTACCTATCTTTTCTCCCCACTGATTGTTTGTTTGATTGATTGTCAAGGGTAGCTCCCTTTTTTTCTTTGAGTATCAGAGTAGCTCCTTTTTGAGGCATTCCCTGTCTACAAACGGCGAGGGATAGGAATATTCTCTCTCCCTTTACAGATAGTGAAGGATGGGTAACGCGGACCTTTGTCCCCCTTTGTAATCTGTCGTGCCTATCTTCTCCCCACTGATTATTTATTTGGATCTAGTTCTCTTGAAACATTCATTGTCTGCAAACAACCTGGAATAGCAATATTCTGCCTAGTCTTTTGCAGGTAGTGAAGGGTAGGTAACGCGGACTTTTGTCCCCCTTTGTAATCTGTCATGCCTATCTTCTCCCCACTGAGTGGTAGCTGGTTCAGCCCGGACCGCTTGTTAGAGGTGGATCATCCAGTCCCACTGGAAGGCACCCCTAACAAAGACATGTTCACAAAGCATGGACTAGTCGCTATAGCATATTGCAAATTATGGCACAGGTATACGAAGAAGGAACCCCAGAGTCAGTGGCCACTGATAGGATCCTTTGAAGAAAGCAAACTAGATGCACTAGATGAAGCCCTAAAAACTCGTAGAACGACACCGACCATGCTAGACAGCGTTGGCCTGTGGCGCAAAGAAACTGTACAGCGAAAGAAGAAAGAGGAAGCTAGGTTAGACAAAGAGCTACGTAAAGCAGCCCACCTAGCTGCAAAGAAACTAGAGGAAGAAATAAAGAAGAGAGAGGAGGCTAAGCGAAAACAAGAGATCGAAACACCGAGCCAGTGTCCTGTTAGAACACCCTCTGCGCTCTACCCTGAATTACCTTCGAAACAGCGAACCAACGATGATCTCTTATTAGGTCCTCCGATCATCTACATGCCCCCTCCATATGCCCCTTCCCAACCTTCAGCGCAACACTCGCGACCCCCAAGCACAGACGAGAGTAGCGCCAGGGCCTCGGCCCCCAAGGCCTCCGCACCGGCGGAATCCCTCGCACCAGATACAAAACAAGCAGCAATATTAGATGACCATGAGGCCCGAAACACAGAACCCACAAGGACGAACAGGTTGGGCAAAAACGAGCAAGAGAGGATTGACAAGGTAGTCAGGACACTAGTAGAACGAAAGGAGAAGGAGGAACACGTTATGGATATATTCAACTCATATGCGGGAAGCCACAGACGACACTTTGTCGTACGATTATGTTATCATGTCCTAAACGCTTATGAGGACCGATATCGAGATAGAGGTCCCGAGAGCCTAACGACTCTGTATAGAAAAATTGATATCGGGGATGAGGGCGAGTGTGACGTGACGGACCTCCTTGCGCGTACACTTAGGGTTTTCTGCCACCTCACTGAATCAGAGGTGGAAGCTAAACCTACGACATCCGTAGCGGCCGAACCACGAATAGAGCAACCTAGCACCATGATGCCGATAAGAGAGGCCGCCCCTATTGGGTCCCCCACGAGGTCAGGGAACACACGATGATGTTAACCATACGGATGCAAAAGGGAGGATAGTGTACAACTGGGTCTACCAACCATGGGATCGACAGGATATTCTGACGTTCCGAAAATCTCTGCCCGATTTACGAAAAAACCCCACCGCCTTCTACACTGAACTAGGTACAGCCTTAGGTTCCACTATCATGACCCTAACGGACCTCGATTTGTTCTTCGGGTTATGTCTGCCAGCTGATGTGTGGAAGCAGATCCGCAAGGTCGACCACCTTGAGCTGTTCGGACATACCTGGAAACAACTCGATGAGTTCGACAAGCAACGAGGAGCCGGGCAGAAACCCGTAACGGCCATCCTTGAACTCCCGGACAAGATCGTCCAGAAACTCAAGACCCTGATTCCCGAGAAGAAAATAGACTGGTCAATAGTGACGGCCTGTAGACAGAAACCACAAGAAGACGCTTCGGAATACTTCTCTAGGTTCGAAACGGTGTTCTCCGACTACAGCGGCCAAGATATGGCCACTGCAACCGGACACCACTTGTTCGTTCAGAATTTCGTGAAAGGCCTGGTGCAAGAAGTTTCTCAAAAATTGCAGGCGAGCGAAAGCAGTTGGGCAGCCTCTAAACCCACGGCTATCCTCCAGATGGCCCAATACTATGAACATCAGAAGAATGAGAATGATAGGGCATCCGAACGTAAAAAGAAGGAGTTGAAAGAGCGGGTCATGATAGCTCAACTGCAGGGGGTGACGATAGGTAGGGAACCCTCCAAGGGGAACTACCAGCCGACAGCCCCTAAAAATACACCCTCCAGAGAACGAATGCCCGTACCCTATACAAGCCGAAGGGACTTAGATGAAAACCAATGCGCGTTTTGTAAAGGATACGGTCACTGGAAGTCGCAGTGCCCGGTCCTTCATGAAGCAAACAAGAACCGAGAGGCTAGGGATGGGACAAACGGACAAAAGAACAGGGACCAGGGACGGGGACACACCAATGATGCTAACTATGACAGACCAAGCCGACCTAACACATTTGACCGCCCACGACAGAATCAGTATCAGCAGTCCGATTGCGAGAACGTCCGCGATTTCGCATAGGACAGCCAGGGACAAGGGAGGGATCCAGTCGAGCTTTGTGTTGACCAGCAAGGTCCTTATGTCACTGCTAAGGTCCTGGGTACGAAGTCCCCATTTTTGGTGGACACTGGGGCAACACGTAGTGCATTATCCAAACGACTGATTCCAAGGGCACCCTTGTCTGGCTCACACGTGACATCAATAGGCTTTGATGGAACGCCCTCTACTAATCCCTTATCTACACCGATTCCCTTTGACTTAGAGAACAACATCATGGACACGACCTTCCTGCTATCTTCCAACACCCCCGACGCCATTATGGGTCTTGACCTCCTGAAGCACTTTCGAGCCACCATTCGATGTTCCCCAGACGGAGTACGAGTCATACTGTACGATAACCAGAATCCGTTCAGACCTTGTCCCACCCGACGCATGTTTTCCATCACTGACGCTGACTTGTCCTTACTAGACACTTTACCCCCGTACCTTTGGGCCAAGACCGACTCAGACGTAGGACGCATGATGATAGACCCTGTGCACATCACTGTACGGTCCAGACGCTATGCTCCCAAAGCTCCCACAGTATCGGATATCGCCCGAGGGCGAGAAGGCATTGGTAGGAATCATTCAGTCCTTAGTCGATGCAGGAGTGGTAGAGGAAGTAGTCAGTAATATCTGTAACAGCCCTATCCTACCCATTGTCAAGAAGCAAGGCGAGGGAGATGAGAAGGCTTATCGCTTCATCATTGACCTCCGCGAAGTAAACAAAGTAGTCGTACCTCAGTACCCAGTAGTCTCTGACATCACCACCATCTTGACCCTGATCCCCTCCACTGCCACTGTTTTCACCGTCATAGATCTCAAAAATGCTTTCTTTTCTATCCCCATCCATCCAGACAGCCGATACCTCTTCGGCTTCACCCTAAAAGCCCGTTCATATAGATTCTGTAGAGCACCCCAGGGCTACACTGAGAGCCCCAGCATCTACAGCCAGGCTCTCAAGAGACAGCTGGACGCAGTCCAGCTCCCGGACGGAGTGGTGTTAATCCAGTATGTCGACGACATTCTCCTGGCTGCCGACACTACGCCACTTGCCACCACAGCCACCATCCAACTCCTGCACTTCCTCGCGGAGAATGGTCACAAGGTCTCCAAGAAGAAGCTGCAGTTCTGCCAACCACAGGTGACATACTTAGGCCACCTCCTGTCCAAGGACGGGAGAAAGCTCACACCCGATCGGATCCGGACCATCCTAGAGACCCCCGTTCCCAAGACTCAAAAGCAGGTTCGCTCCTTAGTAGGCCTCACGTCCTTCTGTCGGCAGTGGTTGCCAAACCTTAGTCTCATAGTCAGACCTCTACTCTCTCTGTTAGCGAAAGACGTTCCCTTCCCACTCCCTTGGACCCCTGAATGCCAATCCTCCTTTCAAGAACTACGAGATGCCCTCTGCTCAGCCCCTGTTCTAGGGACCCCTGACTACACCAAGCCCTTCTCCCTCTTCACCCACGAGAGGGAGGGGTGCGCTTTGTCTGTCCTAACGCAACCCATAGGTCCCAAACAACGCCCTTGTGCCTACTTCTCTGCCACTCTTGACCCTGTAGCCAGAGCTCTGCCCGCCTGCCTTCGAGCGGTAGCTGCCGCTGCCGTCTCTATCCGACAAAGTGAGGGGATCGTACTTTCGAATTCCCTCACTGTGCTGGTCCCCCATGCTGTCGACACACTCCTGAACCAGACCAAGACTCAGCACCTGACTAGCGCACGACTGACTGGTTACGAGTTAACTCTGCTTACACCCCACATCACGTTGAAACGATGTACCACTCTGAACCCTGCCACTCTGTTGCCCCTCCCCGATGACGACCCCAATGTGTCCCCTATGCATGACTGTGTGACCCTCACGGACGAGCAAACTAGAAGTAGAGCTGACCTCCGTGACACTGCCATCCCAGACCCTGATGGAGAGCTATGGGTAGACGGCTCGTGCATTAAACTCCCTGACGGCACGACCTCGGCTGCCTATGCAGTCACCACAGCCAGGACGGTAGTTGAGACGGCCCGCATCACCCAACGGTCCGCACAAGCGGCAGAACTAATTGCCCTCACACGTGCATGCGTCCTAGCAACAGGCAAAGTCGCAAACATCTACACCGACAGCCAGTATGCCTTCGGGGTGGTTCATCATTTTGGGCTCTTATGGAAGGAAAGGGGATTCCTGACTTCGCATGGTACACCCATCCTTCACGGAGATCTAGTCTCTACCTTGACCGAAGCAGTCCTCCTCCCCGAACAACTTGCAGTCATCAAATGCCAGGCACACAAGAAAGTGACAGACATCATTGGACAAGGAAATGCACTAGCCGACATCACTGCTCGAACCACAGCTGAGAATAGGACGACGACACGCATGTACGTGACTAGGTCACAGACGGAAAAATGGAAGGACGCTAGAGAGCACATTAGAGACATACAAATGGCCTGCTCCCCCAAGAACTGACTGAATGGGCACGGGTGGGACTGAAAGATGATGAAGGCTGCTGGTTGACAAAAGACACGAACAAATGGCTGCTACCCAATTCCTACTTGATCCCCATACTGACTATGGCACACTCCCCAGCACACATAGGATCTGCCCCCATGATTGAACTCATCACCCGAGTCTGGCACAACGACAAGATTCCCGACTCTGCTAGACGCCTAGTTCAACAATGCTTAATCTGCTTGCAACACAACCCAGGGAAAGGAACTGTTGTCCCTCGGGGTGGGTTCGGGGTCCCCGACCATCCCTTTGAAGTCCTACAGATGGATTACATTCAGCTAGACCGTTGCCTGGGTTTGAAGTACGTCCTTGTTGTCGTGTGCGCCTTCAGCAAATGGGTGGAGGCCTATCCCACACGCGACAACACTGCCATGACCACTGCCAAAGTCCTGTTAAAAGAGTTTTTCCCCGATATGGCCTTTGTCGGATTTTATGGAGTGACAACGGCCCCCACTTCATAGCTGAAGTCATCCAACTTATCTTAAAGGGATTGGGTGTAAAACAGAAATTTCACGCAGTCTTCCACCCCCAATCTGCAGGCCTGGTCGAGCGACACAACGCCACACTCAAGCTAAAAATCTCTAAGATTGTTGCCTCCACCGGACTGAAGTGGCCTGATGCCCTCACATTGGCATTGCTATCAATGCGCTCCACCCCCACTAAGCACCACTTGACCCCTTACGAAGTAGTATTCGGGCGGCCAATGAATATTTGGGCCGCGCCTAGGCCAACTTCGATCCATGACGTCCCAGACGTCCTAATGTCTGACTATCTGTGCACCCTCACTAAAACCTTAACTGTCATCCATCAACAGGTGCTACAAGCCATCCCAGACGCTTCCAGGGGCCCAGGACACGACATTCACCCAGGGGATCACGTCTTGATCCGCAACTTCCAGCGTGCCAAAAGCTTGGAACCTCGGTGGACGGGCCCCTGGCAAGTCCTGATCACTACACGGACGGCCCTTCGAGTGGAAGGCAAGCGTCACTGGGTGCATGCGCACCATTGTAAACGCGCCCCCAACTCTGACGACGGAAGAAGACATCGCGACTCAGGAAGAGCTCCTGACAAAAGACAAACCATCGTTGAGCTGTCACACCGACACAGAAACGCTCGAACTGGCAGAGTTTCCCGATCCCACCGTACCGTCCAGGGAAGGGTACAACCTACGTAAAGGGAGGAGCTTCGGCAAAGCAGACCACTGACTGGGTAAAATCTCAGAACGGTAGCCTAACACACTCAAGGTTGCCCGAAGAGAAGTCAGAGAAAGTCGGTGGTTCTGCCCGCTACCGAGCACTCTGAAGATGATGGAAGCGCCCGACTCCCCAATGATGGAAGCAACTGGATATCCGAAGAGGACCTACCGAAACCCAAAGACTAACAAACTGCACAGCTCAAAGACTATAGCCGTTTTCATTACCCTTCTCTTTTGCCTCCTCCTCATGACAACCTTCTGGATCATCGAAGAAAGCACACCCGCTCACAAAACATTGCTCCCCACTGAACTGCCGATAACTACCAAGGAACACTTCCTGATTGCCCTTTCTCCACCGCTCCGAGAGAGACGCAGGGAGTTCTGGAATAACTCTTTTGTGCAACTGCTGCACCAACACAACCTTGCCGCTAATGCCACTAATTGCTGGATCTGCGGGCTGCTGCCCCATGCAGCCGGACACTCCATCCCGTTCATTCCTTCGCCCTTTTCCATCCACGGCTCCTGTCTTGCCTGGCTGATTCTTCTGCAAGAAAGCTTTAAAGACAATGCCACATCAGAAAGAACTGTTTCGCCTTTCTACCACGAGGCATGGCTGAATAAGACTGGGCAAACCGCTACTCCTTTTTACCCTCTGACCTCTGGTACCTCTATTCACATGGACATCCCTGCCAAAGAACGAGTGGAAATGCAAGTTTTCCATAACCCAGCCAGACCCACTTTCTCCTACCTCCGGAAACGAACAGCCACCACTCTGACAGTGGCCTTGTCTGTTGTCAACGTCTCGGGCCTTGTGTGCATCGAAGGCCTGGGGACGCAACTGGTGGGCCGCAGCGCCTGCGTCATCACCAGAACACTGGATTCATCCGACCCTCCCTCCTTTGTTGCTTCTCCAAATATGTACTTTGTTTGTGGCACCAAAGCATACACCTGGCTCCCCAAAGGTTGGGGGGCACATGCTACATTGCCTTCATCCTCCCACCTACGTATGTGGCCCCAGCAAGCCATCACCGGCAAAAGCGTGCAAGGGACATCGACCAGGCCGACTCGACAGGAGCACAGTTCTTGGATGCCGTGAAAGGACTTGTGCCATTCTGGGGTCCGATGACGAACAGCCGCGCCATCCGACACTTGACCCAGGCAGTTGAAACCACCATGAACATCACAGCTGGCATCTTGACCAATAACACCGCAGAGCTTCAGGCAGTCCGCCTGGTGGCTCTGCAGAACCGCCTTGTTCTAGACGTGGTTCTGGCAGACCGAGGAGGAGCATGCCGCATCATTGGGTCCAGCTGTTGCACCTACGTGCCAGACAATTCACCTTCTGTTTACAAAGCCATCGAACACCTCCATAGACTGTCCTCTGAAGTACACCGGGAGCAAGAAGGATGGTCGCTTGGGAGCTGGTTCTGGGACTTACTGAAAGCCTGGGGGTGGAGGTTGTTCACATTCATTCTGATTCCGATTGTGGTGCTATGCGGGTGTTGCTTAAGCATCCAATGTCTGCCTCCTCTGTGTTCATTATTTTCAAATTGCATTTGCCCAAAGACTCTGGACTTACAGGCTGAACACATGAAAACTTTGTATGAGACAGAAATACGTGGCATTATGGGGATCGACCCGAATTAACAAGTTGGCGAGAAATGTTAAAAGGGGGGACTGTGGAAAATTAATTTGTATCGATAAACATTGTCTGCGCCATCTTGCCCTTTTTCCCAATGCCACACTTTCGTCGTCCGCGGCGGCCATTTTAGCTACCTTGATCAGACCCACTCTCTGCACACCGCTAATCCCCAGCGCGGCTCCACATCCTCGCAAGCCCCCCCGCACTGGTCACCCTCTCTCTCTCTCTCTCATGCACGGGCCATTAACCCCCTCCAACTGCGCTGCACTTCCCTGGGAATCTCACCCCGGGCCTGCCCGACACCTCCCTTTCCTCCTATACACTATCACACCCTCTGACACCCCTCTTCCTCCGTATCCGATTGTCCAGGCCGGTCCCAGGCTATCACCTAGCCCTGCGGATACAGTTTATGGCCCCGACTGTAAGGAATCGCCCCTCTTCAAAGGAGTTACAGTAGATCAAGGCCCCCACCCCATGAGATCCGTCACACCACATGCATTCCGGGAACCGGCGGAATGCCCTGCTGATCCTGCCGTCTGATGACGATTCTGTATGGTGAATGGGGAGGGGATTCTCACTGTAAGGGTGCGTGGGAACGGGTCTGAAGCAGAAGATCCCAGGGATGTCTTTCATACTTCAAAGTATCTTTACTGTAATAAAGAATGTCTTCCTGCCATAAATGCGTGTATAAGAGGCCAGGCCTCAGAGATGCAGTAGAGCACCTCGTGAAGATTCCCTGTTGGTCTGATCTGACGTGTTCTCCTCCGGAGAGAATAAACCTTTGTTTCCTGCCTTCCAGTCTCCAGCGCCTGCCTCTTCATTGATTCATATTTTGGGGAATAGAGGCGACATCGCCGGGCAATACTTAAGGTTATTCCATTCGTCGATTGCCTTCCTGTTTTACAATTGGCGTCCCAAGCGTGGGGCCCATCAGCGACACGTGGATCCAGTGGGAGAGGTCCTGACGACAGAGTGAACGACTGCAACGATCGGGAGAGCTCCTGTCCGATAGACCCTCGTCTGACAGCCGATCATCCGAACTTCACTGGTTCCGAACAGACCTCTCTCGAGTGATCTACGGTCCTGACTGGGAACCATCAGGAGTGCCGCGATAGAAGATAGAGGACGATCGGGCGCTGGATTCGGAGGACAGGAAACAGCCCATGCGGTCCGGGTAAGGTCGTACAAAACGACAAATTGTGAAACGATAACGGTTCTTTGAGACATTTGCTGCTTACAAACGAGGAAGAGTACAAATACTCTATCTTCCTTTGTGAACAGTGAAGGGTGGGTAACGCGGACTTTTGTCCCCCTTTGTAATCTGTCGTACCTATCTTTTCTCCCCACTGATTGTTTGTTTGATTGATTGTCAAGGGTAGCTCCCTTTTTTCTTTGAGTATCAGAGTAGCTCCTTTTTGAGGCATTCCCTGTCTACAAACGGCGAGGGATAGGAATATTCTCTCTCCCTTTACAGATAGTGAAGGATGGGTAACGCGGACCTTTGTCCCCCTTTGTAATCTGTCGTGCCTATCTTCTCCCCACTGATTATTTATTTGGATCTAGTTCTCTTGAAACATTCATTGTCTGCAAACAACCTGGAATAGCAATATTCTGCCTAGTCTTTTGCAGGTAGTGAAGGGTAGGTAACGCGGACTTTTGTCCCCCTTTGTAATCTGTCATGCCTATCTTCTCCCCACTGAGTGGTAGCTGGTTCAGCCCGGACCGCTTGTTAGAGGTGGATCATCCAGTCCCACTGGAAGGCACCCCTAACAAAGACATGTTCACAAAGCATGGACTAGTCGCTATAGCATATTGCAAATTATGGCACAGGTATACGAAGAAGGAACCCCAGAGTCAGTGGCCACTGATAGGATCCTTTGAAGAAAGCAAACTAGATGCACTAGATGAAGCCCTAAAAACTCGTAGAACGACACCGACCATGCTAGACAGCGTTGGCCTGTGGCGCAAAGAAACTGTACAGCGAAAGAAGAAAGAGGAAGCTAGGTTAGACAAAGAGCTACGTAAAGCAGCCCACCTAGCTGCAAAGAAACTAGAGGAAGAAATAAAGAAGAGAGAGGAGGCTAAGCGAAAACAAGAGATCGAAACACCGAGCCAGTGTCCTGTTAGAACACCCTCTGCGCTCTACCCTGAATTACCTTCGAAACAGCGAACCAACGATGATCTCTTATTAGGTCCTCCGATCATCTACATGCCCCCTCCATATGCCCCTTCCCAACCTTCAGCGCAACACTCGCGACCCCCAAGCACAGACGAGAGTAGCGCCAGGGCCTCGGCCCCCAAGGCCTCCGCACCGGCGGAATCCCTCGCACCAGATACAAAACAAGCAGCAATATTAGATGACCATGAGGCCCGAAACACAGAACCCACAAGGACGAACAGGTTGGGCAAAAACGAGCAAGAGAGGATTGACAAGGTAGTCAGGACACTAGTAGAACGAAAGGAGAAGGAGGAACACGTTATGGATATATTCAACTCATATGCGGGAAGCCACAGACGACACTTTGTCGTACGATTATGTTATCATGTCCTAAACGCTTATGAGGACCGATATCGAGATAGAGGTCCCGAGAGCCTAACGACTCTGTATAGAAAAATTGATATCGGGGATGAGGGCGAGTGTGACGTGACGGACCTCCTTGCGCGTACACTTAGGGTTTTCTGCCACCTCACTGAATCAGAGGTGGAAGCTAAACCTACGACATCCGTAGCGGCCGAACCACGAATAGAGCAACCTAGCACCATGATGCCGATAAGAGAGGCCGCCCCTATTGGGTCCCCCACGAGGTCAGGGAACACACGATGATGTTAACCATACGGATGCAAAAGGGAGGATAGTGTACAACTGGGTCTACCAACCATGGGATCGACAGGATATTCTGACGTTCCGAAAATCTCTGCCCGATTTACGAAAAAACCCCACCGCCTTCTACACTGAACTAGGTACAGCCTTAGGTTCCACTATCATGACCCTAACGGACCTCGATTTGTTCTTCGGGTTATGTCTGCCAGCTGATGTGTGGAAGCAGATCCGCAAGGTCGACCACCTTGAGCTGTTCGGACATACCTGGAAACAACTCGATGAGTTCGACAAGCAACGAGGAGCCGGGCAGAAACCCGTAACGGCCATCCTTGAACTCCCGGACAAGATCGTCCAGAAACTCAAGACCCTGATTCCCGAGAAGAAAATAGACTGGTCAATAGTGACGGCCTGTAGACAGAAACCACAAGAAGACGCTTCGGAATACTTCTCTAGGTTCGAAACGGTGTTCTCCGACTACAGCGGCCAAGATATGGCCACTGCAACCGGACACCACTTGTTCGTTCAGAATTTCGTGAAAGGCCTGGTGCAAGAAGTTTCTCAAAAATTGCAGGCGAGCGAAAGCAGTTGGGCAGCCTCTAAACCCACGGCTATCCTCCAGATGGCCCAATACTATGAACATCAGAAGAATGAGAATGATAGGGCATCCGAACGTAAAAAGAAGGAGTTGAAAGAGCGGGTCATGATAGCTCAACTGCAGGGGGTGACGATAGGTAGGGAACCCTCCAAGGGGAACTACCAGCCGACAGCCCCTAAAAATACACCCTCCAGAGAACGAATGCCCGTACCCTATACAAGCCGAAGGGACTTAGATGAAAACCAATGCGCGTTTTGTAAAGGATACGGTCACTGGAAGTCGCAGTGCCCGGTCCTTCATGAAGCAAACAAGAACCGAGAGGCTAGGGATGGGACAAACGGACAAAAGAACAGGGACCAGGGACGGGGACACACCAATGATGCTAACTATGACAGACCAAGCCGACCTAACACATTTGACCGCCCACGACAGAATCAGTATCAGCAGTCCGATTGCGAGAACGTCCGCGATTTCGCATAGGACAGCCAGGGACAAGGGAGGGATCCAGTCGAGCTTTGTGTTGACCAGCAAGGTCCTTATGTCACTGCTAAGGTCCTGGGTACGAAGTCCCCATTTTTGGTGGACACTGGGGCAACACGTAGTGCATTATCCAAACGACTGATTCCAAGGGCACCCTTGTCTGGCTCACACGTGACATCAATAGGCTTTGATGGAACGCCCTCTACTAATCCCTTATCTACACCGATTCCCTTTGACTTAGAGAACAACATCACGGACACGACCTTCCTGCTATCTTCCAACACCCCCGACGCCATTATGGGTCTTGACCTCCTGAAGCACTTTCGAGCCACCATTCGATGTTCCCCAGACGGAGTACGAGTCATACTGTACGATAACCAGAATCCGTTCAGACCTTGTCCCACCCGACGCATGTTTTCCATCACTGACGCTGACTTGTCCTTACTAGACACTTTACCCCCGTACCTTTGGGCCAAGACCGACTCAGACGTAGGACGCATGATGATAGACCCTGTGCACATCACTGTACGGTCAGACGCTATGCTCCCAAAGCTCCCACAGTATCGGATATCGCCCGAGGGCGAGAAGGCATTGGTAGGAATCATTCAGTCCTTAGTCGATGCAGGAGTGGTAGAGGAAGTAGTCAGTAATATCTGTAACAGCCCTATCCTACCCATTGTCAAGAAGCAAGGCGAGGGAGATGAGAAGGCTTATCGCTTCATCATTGACCTCCGCGAAGTAAACAAAGTAGTCGTACCTCAGTACCCAGTAGTCTCTGACATCACCACCATCTTGACCCTGATCCCCTCCACTGCCACTGTTTTCACCGTCATAGATCTCAAAAATGCTTTCTTTTCTATCCCCATCCATCCAGACAGCCGATACCTCTTCGGCTTCACCCTAAAAGCCCGTTCATATAGATTCTGTAGAGCACCCCAGGGCTACACTGAGAGCCCCAGCATCTACAGCCAGGCTCTCAAGAGACAGCTGGACGCAGTCCAGCTCCCGGACGGAGTGGTGTTAATCCAGTATGTCGACGACATTCTCCTGGCTGCCGACACTACGCCACTTGCCACCACAGCCACCATCCAACTCCTGCACTTCCTCGCGGAGAATGGTCACAAGGTCTCCAAGAAGAAGCTGCAGTTCTGCCAACCACAGGTGACATACTTAGGCCACCTCCTGTCCAAGGACGGGAGAAAGCTCACACCCGATCGGATCCGGACCATCCTAGAGACCCCCGTTCCCAAGACTCAAAAGCAGGTTCGCTCCTTAGTAGGCCTCACGTCCTTCTGTCGGCAGTGGTTGCCAAACCTTAGTCTCATAGTCAGACCTCTACTCTCTCTGTTAGCGAAAGACGTTCCCTTCCCACTCCCTTGGACCCCTGAATGCCAATCCTCCTTTCAAGAACTACGAGATGCCCTCTGCTCAGCCCCTGTTCTAGGGACCCCTGACTACACCAAGCCCTTCTCCCTCTTCACCCACGAGAGGGAGGGGTGCGCTTTGTCTGTCCTAACGCAACCCATAGGTCCCAAACAACGCCCTTGTGCCTACTTCTCTGCCACTCTTGACCCTGTAGCCAGAGCTCTGCCCGCCTGCCTTCGAGCGGTAGCTGCCGCTGCCGTCTCTATCCGACAAAGTGAGGGGATCGTACTTTCGAATTCCCTCACTGTGCTGGTCCCCCATGCTGTCGACACACTCCTGAACCAGACCAAGACTCAGCACCTGACTAGCGCACGACTGACTGGTTACGAGTTAACTCTGCTTACACCCCACATCACGTTGAAACGATGTACCACTCTGAACCCTGCCACTCTGTTGCCCCTCCCCGATGACGACCCCAATGTGTCCCCTATGCATGACTGTGTGACCCTCACGGACGAGCAAACTAGAAGTAGAGCTGACCTCCGTGACACTGCCATCCCAGACCCTGATGGAGAGCTATGGGTAGACGGCTCGTGCATTAAACTCCCCGACGGCACGACCTCGGCTGCCTATGCAGTCACCACAGCCCGGACGGTAGTTGAGACGGCCCGCATCACCCAACGGTCCGCACAAGCGGCAGAACTAATTGCCCTCACACGTGCATGCGTCCTAGCAACAGGCAAAGTCGCAAACATCTACACCGACAGCCAGTATGCCTTCGGGGTGGTTCATCATTTTGGGCTCTTATGGAAGGAAAGGGGATTCCTGACTTCGCATGGTACACCCATCCTTCACGGAGATCTAGTCTCTACCTTGACCGAAGCAGTCCTCCTCCCCGAACGACTTGCAGTCATCAAATGCCAGGCACACAAGAAAGTGACAGACATCATTGGACAAGGAAATGCACTAGCCGACATCACTGCTCGAACCACAGCTGAGAATAGGACGACGACACGCATGTACGTGACTAGGTCACAGACGGAAAAATGGAAGGACGCTAGAGAGCACATTAGAGACATACAAATGGCCTGCTCCCCCCAAGAACTGACTGAATGGGCACGGGTGGGACTGAAAGATGATGAAGGCTGCTGGTTGACAAAAGACACGAACAAATGGCTGCTACCCAATTCCTACTTGATCCCCATACTGACTATGGCACACTCCCCAGCACACATAGGATCTGCCCCCATGATTGAACTCATCACCCGAGTCTGGCACAACGACAAGATTCCCGACTCTGCTAGACGCCTAGTTCAACAATGCTTAATCTGCTTGCAACACAACCCAGGGAAAGGAACTGTTGTCCCTCGGGGTGGGTTCGGGGTCCCCGACCATCCCTTTGAAGTCCTACAGATGGATTACATTCAGCTAGACCGTTGCCTGGGTTTGAAGTACGTCCTTGTTGTCGTGTGCGCCTTCAGCAAATGGGTGGAGGCCTATCCCACACGCGACAACACTGCCATGACCACTGCCAAAGTCCTGTTAAAAGAGTTTTTCCCCCGATATGGCCTTTGTCGGATTTTATGGAGTGACAACGGCCCCCACTTCATAGCTGAAGTCATCCAACTTATCTTAAAGGGATTGGGTGTAAAACAGAAATTTCACGCAGTCTTCCACCCCCAATCTGCAGGCCTGGTCGAGCGACACAACGCCACACTCAAGCTAAAAATCTCTAAGATTGTTGCCTCCACCGGACTGAAGTGGCCTGATGCCCTCCCATTGGCATTGCTATCAATGCGCTCCACCCCCACTAAGCACCACTTGACCCCTTACGAAGTAGTATTCGGGCGGCCAATGAATATTTGGGCCGCGCCTAGGCCAACTTCGATCCATGACGTCCCAGACGTCCTAATGTCTGACTATCTGTGCACCCTCACTAAAACCTTAACTGTCATCCATCAACAGGTGCTACAAGCCATCCCAGACGCTTCCAGGGGCCCAGGACACGACATTCACCCAGGGGATCACGTCTTGATCCGCAACTTCCAGCGTGCCAAAAGCTTGGAACCTCGGTGGACGGGCCCCTGGCAAGTCCTGATCACTACACGGACGGCCCTTCGAGTGGAAGGCAAGCGTCACTGGGTGCATGCGCACCATTGTAAACGCGCCCCCCAACTCTGACGACGGAAGAAGACATCGCGACTCAGGAAGAGCTCCTGACAAAAGACAAACCATCGTTGAGCTGTCACACCGACACAGAAACGCTCGAACTGGCAGAGTTTCCCGATCCCACCGTACCGTCCAGGGAAGGGTACAACCTACGTAAAAGGGAGGAGCTTCGGCAAAGCAGACCACTGACTGGGTAAAATCTCAGAACGGTAGCCTAACACACTCAAGGTTGCCCGAAGAGAAGTCAGAGAAAGTCGGTGGTTCTGCCCGCTACCGAGCACTCTGAAGATGATGGAAGCGCCCGACTCCCCAATGATGGAAGCAACTGGATATCCGAAGAGGACCTACCGAAACCCAAAGACTAACAAACTGCACAGCTCAAAGACTATAGCCGTTTTCATTACCCTTCTCTTTTGCCTCCTCCTCATGACAACCTTCTGGATCATCGAAGAAAGCACACCCGCTCACAAAACATTGCTCCCCACTGAACTGCCGATAACTACCAAGGAACACTTCCTGATTGCCCTTTCTCCACCGCTCCGAGAGAGACGCAGGGAGTTCTGGAATAACTCTTTTGTGCAACTGCTGCACCAACACAACCTTGCCGCTAATGCCACTAATTGCTGGATCTGCGGGCTGCTGCCCCATGCAGCCGGACACTCCATCCCGTTCATTCCTTCGCCCTTTTCCATCCACGGCTCCTGTCTTGCCTGGCTGATTCTTCTGCAAGAAAGCTTTAAAGACAATGCCACATCAGAAAGAACTGTTTCGCATTTCTACCACGAGGCATGGCTGAATAAGACTGGGCGAACCGCTACTCCTTTTTACCCTCTGACCTCTGGTACCTCTATTCACATGGACATCCCTGCCAAAGAACGAGTGGAAATGCAAGTTTTCCATAACCCAGCCAGACCCACTTTCTCCTACCTCCGGAAACGAACAGCCACCACTCTGACAGTGGCCTTGTCTGTTGTCAACGTCTCGGGCCTTGTGTGCATCGAAGGCCTGGGGACGCAACTGGTGGGCCGCAGCGCCTGCGTCATCACCAGAACACTGGATTCATCCGACCCTCCCTCCTTTGTTGCTTCTCCAAATATGTACTTTGTTTGTGGCACCAAAGCATACACCTGGCTCCCCAAAGGTTGGGGGGCACATGCTACATTGCCTTCATCCTCCCACCTACGTATGTGGCCCCAGCAAGCCATCACCGGCAAAAGCGTGCAAGGGACATCGACCAGGCCGACTCGACAGGAGCACAGTTCTTGGATGCCGCGAAAGGACTTGTGCCATTCTGGGGTCCGATGACGAACAGCCGCGCCATCCGACACTTGACCCAGGCAGTTGAAACCACCATGAACATCACAGCTGGCATCTTGACCAATAACACCGCAGAGCTTCAGGCAGTCCGCCTGGTGGCTCTGCAGAACCGCCTTGTTCTAGACGTGGTTCTGGCAGACCGAGGAGGAGCATGCCGCATCATTGGGTCCAGCTGTTGCACCTACGTGCCAGACAATTCACCTTCTGTTTACAAAGCCATCGAACACCTCCATAGACTGTCCTCTGAAGTACACCGGGAGCAAGAAGGATGGTCGCTTGGGAGCTGGTTCTGGGACTTACTGAAAGCCTGGGGGTGGAGGTTGTTCACATTCATTCTGATTCCGATTGTGGTGCTATGCGGGTGTTGCTTAAGTATCCAATGTCTGCCTCCTCTGTGTTCATTATTTTCAAATTGCATTTGCCCAAAGACTCTGGACTTACAGGCTGAACACATGAAAACTTTGTATGAGACAGAAATACGTGGCATTATGGGGATCGACCCGAATTAACAAGTTGGCGAGAAATGTTAAAAGGGGGGACTGTGGAAAATTAATTTGTATCGATAAACATTGTCTGCGCCATCTTGCCCTTTTTCCCAATGCCACACTTTCGTCGTCCGCGGCGGCCATTTTAGCTACCTTGATCAGACCCACTCTCTGCACACCGCTAATCCCCAGCGCGGCTCCACATCCTCGCAAGCCCCCCCCGCACTGGTCACCCTCTCTCTCTCTCTCTCATGCACGGGCCATTAACCCCCTCCAACTGCGCTGCACTTCCCTGGGAATCTCACCCCGGGCCTGCCCGACACCTCCCTTTCCTCCTATACACTATCACACCCTCTGACACCCCTCTTCCTCCGTATCCGATTGTCCAGGCCGGTCCCAGGCTATCACCTAGCCCTGCGGATACAGTTTATGGCCCCGACTGTAAGGAATCGCCCCTCTTCAAAGGAGTTACAGTAGATCAAGGCCCCCACCCCATGAGATCCGTCACACCACATGCATTCCGGGAACCGGCGGAATGCCCTGCTGATCCTGCCGTCTGATGACGATTCTGTATGGTGAATGGGGAGGGGATTCTCACTGTAAGGGTGCGTGGGAACGGGTCTGAAGCAGAAGATCCCAGGGATGTCTTTCATACTTCAAAGTATCTTTACTGTAATAAAGAATGTCTTCCTGCCATAAATGCGTGTATAAGAGGCCAGGCCTCAGAGATGCAGTAGAGCACCTCGTGAAGATTCCCTGTTGGTCTGATCTGACGTGTTCTCCTCCGGAGAGAATAAACCTTTGTTTCCTGCCTTCCAGTCTCCAGCGCCTGCCTCTTCATTGATTCATATTTTGGGGAATAGAGGCGACATCGCCGGGCAATACTTAAGGTTATTCCATTCGTCGATTGCCTTCCTGTTTTACAATTGGCGTCCCAAGCGTGGGGCCCATCAGCGACACGTGGATCCAGTGGGAGAGGTCCTGACGACAGAGTGAACGACTGCAACGATCGGGAGAGCTCCTGTCCGATAGACCCTCGTCTGACAGCCGATCATCCGAACTTCACTGGTTCCGAACAGACCTCTCTCGAGTGATCTACGGTCCTGACTGGGAACCATCAGGAGTGCCGCGATAGAAGATAGAGGACGATCGGGCGCTGGATTCGGAGGACAGGAAACAGCCCATGCGGTCCGGGTAAGGTCGTACAAAACGACAAATTGTGAAACGATAACGGTTCTTTGAGACATTTGCTGCTTACAAACGAGGAAGAGTACAAATACTCTATCTTCCTTTGTGAACAGTGAAGGGTGGGTAACGCGGACTTTTGTCCCCCTTTGTAATCTGTCGTACCTATCTTTTCTCCCCACTGATTGTTTGTTTGATTGATTGTCAAGGGTAGCTCCCTTTTTTTCTTTGAGTATCAGAGTAGCTCCTTTTTGAGGCATTCCCTGTCTACAAACGGCGAGGGATAGGAATATTCTCTCTCCCTTTACAGATAGTGAAGGATGGGTAACGCGGACCTTTGTCCCCCTTTGTAATCTGTCGTGCCTATCTTCTCCCCACTGATTATTTATTTGGATCTAGTTCTCTTGAAACATTCATTGTCTGCAAACAACCTGGAATAGCAATATTCTGCCTAGTCTTTTGCAGGTAGTGAAGGGTAGGTAACGCGGACTTTTGTCCCCCTTTGTAATCTGTCATGCCTATCTTCTCCCCACTGAGTGGTAGCTGGTTCAGCCCGGACCGCTTGTTAGAGGTGGATCATCCAGTCCCACTGGAAGGCACCCCTAACAAAGACATGTTCACAAAGCATGGACTAGTCGCTATAGCATATTGCAAATTATGGCACAGGTATACGAAGAAGGAACCCCAGAGTCAGTGGCCACTGATAGGATCCTTTGAAGAAAGCAAACTAGATGCACTAGATGAAGCCCTAAAAACTCGTAGAACGACACCGACCATGCTAGACAGCGTTGGCCTGTGGCGCAAAGAAACTGTACAGCGAAAGAAGAAAGAGGAAGCTAGGTTAGACAAAGAGCTACGTAAAGCAGCCCACCTAGCTGCAAAGAAACTAGAGGAAGAAATAAAGAAGAGAGAGGAGGCTAAGCGAAAACAAGAGATCGAAACACCGAGCCAGTGTCCTGTTAGAACACCCTCTGCGCTCTACCCTGAATTACCTTCGAAACAGCGAACCAACGATGATCTCTTATTAGGTCCTCCGATCATCTACATGCCCCCTCCATATGCCCCTTCCCAACCTTCAGCGCAACACTCGCGACCCCCAAGCACAGACGAGAGTAGCGCCAGGGCCTCGGCCCCCAAGGCCTCCGCACCGGCGGAATCCCTCGCACCAGATACAAAACAAGCAGCAATATTAGATGACCATGAGGCCCGAAACACAGAACCCACAAGGACGAACAGGTTGGGCAAAAACGAGCAAGAGAGGATTGACAAGGTAGTCAGGACACTAGTAGAACGAAAGGAGAAGGAGGAACACGTTATGGATATATTCAACTCATATGCGGGAAGCCACAGACGACACTTTGTCGTACGATTATGTTATCATGTCCTAAACGCTTATGAGGACCGATATCGAGATAGAGGTCCCGAGAGCCTAACGACTCTGTATAGAAAAATTGATATCGGGGATGAGGGCGAGTGTGACGTGACGGACCTCCTTGCGCGTACACTTAGGGTTTTCTGCCACCTCACTGAATCAGAGGTGGAAGCTAAACCTACGACATCCGTAGCGGCCGAACCACGAATAGAGCAACCTAGCACCATGATGCCGATAAGAGAGGCCGCCCCTATTGGGTCCCCCCACGAGGTCAGGGAACACACGATGATGTTAACCATACGGATGCAAAAGGGAGGATAGTGTACAACTGGGTCTACCAACCATGGGATCGACAGGATATTCTGACGTTCCGAAAATCTCTGCCCGATTTACGAAAAAACCCACCGCCTTCTACACTGAACTAGGTACAGCCTTAGGTTCCACTATCATGACCCTAACGGACCTCGATTTGTTCTTCGGGTTATGTCTGCCAGCTGATGTGTGGAAGCAGATCCGCAAGGTCGACCACCTTGAGCTGTTCGGACATACCTGGAAACAACTCGATGAGTTCGACAAGCAACGAGGAGCCGGGCAGAAACCCGTAACGGCCATCCTTGAACTCCCGGACAAGATCGTCCAGAAACTCAAGACCCTGATTCCTGAGAAGAAAATAGACTGGTCAATAGTGACGGCCTGTAGATAGAAACCACAAGAAGACGCTTCGGAATACTTCTCTAGGTTCGAAACGGTGTTCTCCGACTACAGCGGCCAAGATATGGCCACTGCAACCGGACACCACTTGTTCGTTCAGAATTTCGTGAAAGGCCTGGTGCAAGAAGTTTCTCAAAAATTGCAGGCGAGCGAAAGCAGTTGGGCAGCCTCTAAACCCACGGCTATCCTCCAGATGGCCCAATACTATGAACATCAGAAGAATGAGAATGATAGGGCATCCGAACGTAAAAAGAAGGAGTTGAAAGAGCGGGTCATGATAGCTCAACTGCAGGGGGTGACGATAGGTAGGGAACCCTCCAAGGGGAACTACCAGCCGACAGCCCCTAAAAATACACCCTCCAGAGAACGAATGCCCGTACCCTATACAAGCCGAAGGGACTTAGATGAAAACCAATGCGCGTTTTGTAAAGGATACGGTCACTGGAAGTCGCAGTGCCCTGGTCCTTCATGAAGCAAACAAGAACCGAGAGGCTAGGGATGGGACAAACGGACAAAAGAACAGGGACCAGGGACGGGGACACACCAATGATGCTAACTATGACAGACCAAGCCGACCTAACACATTTGACCGCCCACGACAGAATCAGTATCAGCAGTCCGATTGCGAGAACGTCCGCGATTTCGCATAGGACAGCCAGGGACAAGGGAGGGATCCAGTCGAGCTTTGTGTTGACCAGCAAGGTCCTTATGTCACTGCTAAGGTCCTGGGTACGAAGTCCCCATTTTTGGTGGACACTGGGGCAACACGTAGTGCATTATCCAAACGACTGATTCCAAGGGCACCCTTGTCTGGCTCACACGTGACATCAATAGGCTTTGATGGAACGCCCTCTACTAATCCCTTATCTACACCGATTCCCTTTGACTTAGAGAACAACATCACGGACACGACCTTCCTGCTATCTTCCAACACCCCGACGCCATTATGGGTCTTGACCTCCTGAAGCACTTTCGAGCCACCATTCGATGTTCCCCAGACGGAGTACGAGTCATACTGTACGATAACCAGAATCCGTTCAGACCTTGTCCCACCCGACGCATGTTTTCCATCACTGACGCTGACTTGTCCTTACTAGACACTTTACCCCCGTACCTTTGGGCCAAGACCGACTCAGACGTAGGACGCATGATGATAGACCCTGTGCACATCACTGTACGGTCAGACGCTATGCTCCCAAAGCTCCCACAGTATCGGATATCGCCCGAGGGCGAGAAGGCATTGGTAGGAATCATTCAGTCCTTAGTCGATGCAGGAGTGGTAGAGGAAGTAGTCAGTAATATCTGTAACAGCCCTATCCTACCCATTGTCAAGAAGCAAGGCGAGGGAGATGAGAAGGCTTATCGCTTCATCATTGACCTCCGCGAAGTAAACAAAGTAGTCGTACCTCAGTACCCAGTAGTCTCTGACATCACCACCATCTTGACCCTGATCCCCTCCACTGCCACTGTTTTCACCGTCATAGATCTCAAAAATGCTTTCTTTTCTATCCCCATCCATCCAGACAGCCGATACCTCTTCGGCTTCACCCTAAAAGCCCGTTCATATAGATTCTGTAGAGCACCCCAGGGCTACACTGAGAGCCCCAGCATCTACAGCCAGGCTCTCAAGAGACAGCTGGACGCAGTCCAGCTCCCGGACGGAGTGGTGTTAATCCAGTATGTCGACGACATTCTCCTGGCTGCCGACACTACGCCACTTGCCACCACAGCCACCATCCAACTCCTGCACTTCCTCGCGGAGAATGGTCACAAGGTCTCCAAGAAGAAGCTGCAGTTCTGCCAACCACAGGTGACATACTTAGGCCACCTCCTGTCCAAGGACAGGAGAAAGCTCACACCCGATCGGATCCGGACCATCCTAGAGACCCCCGTTCCCAAGACTCAAAAGCAGGTTCGCTCCTTAGTAGGCCTCACGTCCTTCTGTCGGCAGTGGTTGCCAAACCTTAGTCTCATAGTCAGACCTCTACTCTCTCTGTTAGCGAAAGACGTTCCCTTCCCACTCCCTTGGACCCCTGAATGCCAATCCTCCTTTCAAGAACTACGAGATGCCCTCTGCTCAGCCCCTGTTCTAGGGACCCCTGACTACACCAAGCCCTTCTCCCTCTTCACCCACGAGAGGGAGGGGTGCGCTTTGTCTGTCCTAACGCAACCCATAGGTCCCAAACAACGCCCTTGTGCCTACTTCTCTGCCACTCTTGACCCTGTAGCCAGAGCTCTGCCCGCCTGCCTTCGAGCGGTAGCTGCCGCTGCCGTCTCTATCCGACAAAGTGAGGGGATCGTACTTTCGAATTCCCTCACTGTGCTGGTCCCCCATGCTGTCGACACACTCCTGAACCAGACCAAGACTCAGCACCTGACTAGCGCACGACTGACTGGTTACGAGTTAACTCTGCTTACACCCCACATCACGTTGAAACGATGTACCACTCTGAACCCTGCCACTCTGTTGCCCCTCCCCGATGACGACCCCAATGTGTCCCCTATGCATGACTGTGTGACCCTCACGGACGAGCAAACTAGAAGTAGAGCTGACCTCCGTGACACTGCCATCCCAGACCCTGATGGAGAGCTATGGGTAGACGGCTCGTGCATTAAACTCCCGACGGCACGACCTCGGCTGCCTATGCAGTCACCACAGCCCGGACGGTAGTTGAGACGGCCCGCATCACCCAACGGTCCGCACAAGCGGCAGAACTAATTGCCCTCACACGTGCATGCGTCCTAGCAACAGGCAAAGTCGCAAACATCTACACCGACAGCCAGTATGCCTTCGGGGTGGTTCATCATTTTGGGCTCTTATGGAAGGAAAGGGGATTCCTGACTTCGCATGGTACACCCATCCTTCACGGAGATCTAGTCTCTACCTTGACCGAAGCAGTCCTCCTCCCCGAACAACTTGCAGTCATCAAATGCCAGGCACACAAGAAAGTGACAGACATCATTGGACAAGGAAATGCACTAGCCGACATCACTGCTCGAACCACAGCTGAGAATAGGACGACGACACGCATGTACGTGACTAGGTCACAGACGGAAAAATGGAAGGACGCTAGAGAGCACATTAGAGACATACAAATGGCCTGCTCCCCCAAGAACTGACTGAATGGGCACGGGTGGGACTGAAAGATGATGAAGGCTGCTGGTTGACAAAAGACACGAACAAATGGCTGCTACCCAATTCCTACTTGATCCCCATACTGACTATGGCACACTCCCCAGCACACATAGGATCTGCCCCCATGATTGAACTCATCACCCGAGTCTGGCACAACGACAAGATTCCCGACTCTGCTAGACGCCTAGTTCAACAATGCTTAATCTGCTTGCAACACAACCCAGGGAAAGGAACTGTTGTCCCTCGGGGTGGGTTCGGGGTCCCCGACCATCCCTTTGAAGTCCTACAGATGGATTACATTCAGCTAGACCGTTGCCTGGGTTTGAAGTACGTCCTTGTTGTCGTGTGCGCCTTCAGCAAATGGGTGGAGGCCTATCCCACACGCGACAACACTGCCATGACCACTGCCAAAGTCCTGTTAAAAGAGTTTTTCCCCGATATGGCCTTTGTCGGATTTTATGGAGTGACAACGGCCCCCACTTCATAGCTGAAGTCATCCAACTTATCTTAAAGGGATTGGGTGTAAAACAGAAATTTCACGCAGTCTTCCACCCCCAATCTGCAGGCCTGGTCGAGCGACACAACGCCACACTCAAGCTAAAAATCTCTAAGATTGTTGCCTCCACCGGACTGAAGTGGCCTGATGCCCTCCCATTGGCATTGCTATCAATGCGCTCCACCCCCACTAAGCACCACTTGACCCCTTACGAAGTAGTATTCGGGCGGCCAATGAATATTTGGGCCGCGCCTAGGCCAACTTCGATCCATGACGTCCCAGACGTCCTAATGTCTGACTATCTGTGCACCCTCACTAAAACCTTAACTGTCATCCATCAACAGGTGCTACAAGCCATCCCAGACGCTTCCAGGGGCCCAGGACACGACATTCACCCAGGGGATCACGTCTTGATCCGCAACTTCCAGCGTGCCAAAAGCTTGGAACCTCGGTGGACGGTCCCCTGGCAAGTCCTGATCACTACACGGACGGCCCTTCGAGTGGAAGGCAAGCGTCACTGGGTGCATGCGCACCATTGTAAACGCGCCCCCAACTCTGACGACGGAAGAAGACATCGCGACTCAGGAAGAGCTCCTGACAAAAGACAAACCATCGTTGAGCTGTCACACCGACACAGAAACGCTCGAACTGGCAGAGTTTCCCGATCCCACCGTACCGTCCAGGGAAGGGTACAACCTACGTAAAGGGAGGAGCTTCGGCAAAGCAGACCACTGACTGGGTAAAATCTCAGAACGGTAGCCTAACACACTCAAGGTTGCCCGAAGAGAAGTCAGAGAAAGTCGGTGGTTCTGCCCGCTACCGAGCACTCTGAAGATGATGGAAGCGCCCGACTCCCCAATGATGGAAGCAACTGGATATCCGAAGAGGACCTACCGAAACCCAAAGACTAACAAACTGCACAGCTCAAAGACTATAGCCGTTTTCATTACCCTTCTCTTTTGCCTCCTCCTCATGACAACCTTCTGGATCATCGAAGAAAGCACACCCGCTCACAAAACATTGCTCCCCACTGAACTGCCGATAACTACCAAGGAACACTTCCTGATTGCCCTTTCTCCACCGCTCCGAGAGAGACGCAGGGAGTTCTGGAATAACTCTTTTGTGCAACTGCTGCACCAACACAACCTTGCCGCTAATGCCACTAATTGCTGGATCTGCGGGCTGCTGCCCCATGCAGCCGGACACTCCATCCCGTTCATTCCTTCGCCCTTTTCCATCCACGGCTCCTGTCTTGCCTGGCTGATTCTTCTGCAAGAAAGCTTTAAAGACAATGCCACATCAGAAAGAACTGTTTCGCATTTCTACCACGAGGCATGGCTGAATAAGACTGGGCGAACCGCTACTCCTTTTTACCCTCTGACCTCTGGTACCTCTATTCACATGGACATCCCTGCCAAAGAACGCAGTGGAAATGCAAGTTTTCCATAACCCAGCCAGACCCACTTTCTCCTACCTCCGGAAACGAACAGCCACCACTCTGACAGTGGCCTTGTCTGTTGTCAACGTCTCGGGCCTTGTGTGCATCGAAGGCCTGGGGACGCAACTGGTGGGCCGCAGCGCCTGCGTCATCACCAGAACACTGGATTCATCCGACCCTCCCTCCTTTGTTGCTTCTCCAAATATGTACTTTGTTTGTGGCACCAAAGCATACACCTGGCTCCCCAAAGGTTGGGGGGGCACATGCTACATTGCCTTCATCCTCCCACCTACGTATGTGGCCCCAGCAAGCCATCACTGGCAAAAGCGTGCAAGGGACATCGACCAGGCCGACTCGACAGGAGCACAGTTCTTGGATGCCGTGAAAGGACTTGTGCCATTCTGGGGTCCGATGACGAACAGCCGCGCCATCCGACACTTGACCCAGGCAGTTGAAACCACCATGAACATCACAGCTGGCATCTTGACCAATAACACCGCAGAGCTTCAGGCAGTCCGCCTGGTGGCTCTGCAGAACCGCCTTGTTCTAGACGTGGTTCTGGCAGACCGAGGAGGAGCATGCCGCATCATTGGGTCCAGCTGTTGCACCTACGTGCCAGACAATTCACCTTCTGTTTACAAAGCCATCGAACACCTCCATAGACTGTCCTCTGAAGTACACCGGGAGCAAGAAGGATGGTCGCTTGGGAGCTGGTTCTGGGACTTACTGAAAGCCTGGGGTGGAGGTTGTTCACATTCATTCTGATTCCGATTGTGGTGCTATGCGGGTGTTGCTTAAGCATCCAATGTCTGCCTCCTCTGTGTTCATTATTTTCAAATTGCATTTGCCCAAAGACTCTGGACTTACAGGCTGAACACATGAAAACTTTGTATGAGACAGAAATACGTGGCATTATGGGGATCGACCCGAATTAACAAGTTGGCGAGAAATGTTAAAAGGGGGGACTGTGGAAAATTAATTTGTATCGATAAACATTGTCTGCGCCATCTTGCCCTTTTTCCCAATGCCACACTTTCGTCGTCCGCGGCGGCCATTTTAGCTACCTTGATCAGACCCACTCTCTGCACACCGCTAATCCCCAGCGCGGCTCCACATCCTCGCAAGCCCCCCCGCACTGGTCACCCTCTCTCTCTCTCTCTCTCATGCACGGGCCATTAACCCCCTCCAACTGCGCTGCACTTCCCTGGGAATCTCACCCCGGGCCTGCCCGACACCTCCCTTTCCTCCTATACACTATCACACCCTCTGACACCCCTCTTCCTCCGTATCCGATTGTCCAGGCCGGTCCCAGGCTATCACCTAGCCCTGCGGATACAGTTTATGGCCCCGACTGTAAGGAATCGCCCCTCTTCAAAGGAGTTACAGTAGATCAAGGCCCCCACCCCATGAGATCCGTCACACCACATGCATTCCGGGAACCGGCGGAATGCCCTGCTGATCCTGCCGTCTGATGACGATTCTGTATGGTGAATGGGGAGGGGATTCTCACTGTAAGGGTGCGTGGGAACGGGTCTGAAGCAGAAGATCCCAGGGATGTCTTTCATACTTCAAAGTATCTTTACTGTAATAAAGAATGTCTTCCTGCCATAAATGCGTGTATAAGAGGCCAGGCCTCAGAGATGCAGTAGAGCACCTCGTGAAGATTCCCTGTTGGTCTGATCTGACGTGTTCTCCTCCGGAGAGAATAAACCTTTGTTTCCTGCCTTCCAGTCTCCAGCGCCTGCCTCTTCATTGATTCATATTTTGGGGAATAGAGGCGACATCGCCGGGCAATACTTAAGGTTATTCCATTCGTCGATTGCCTTCCTGTTTTACATGTGGAGATGTTCGATTGCTTCATAGACAGAGGGTGAATTATCAGGGATGTATATGCAGCAACTGGCACCAATGATGCGACATGCTCCTCCACGATCCGCTAGTACCACGTCCAGGACCATGCGGTTTTGTAGGGCCACCAGACGGACCGCTTGAAGCTCGGCAGTGTTGTTGGTGAGGATGCCAGCTGTGACGTTCAGGGCGGTTTCTACCGCTTGAGACAGATGTCTGATGGCTCGGCTGTTTGCCATCGGACCCCATAGCGGGACGAGCCCTTTTGCTGCGTCAACGAACTGTGATGCGGCAGAGTCTGCTTGATCAGTGTCTTTAGAACGCTTTTCTCGATGATGCTCTGCAGGGGCTGTGTAGGTCGGTGGCAAAACAAAAGCGATGTAGCACGTGCCCCCCAGTTTCTTGGGAGCCAGGTGTAGGCTTTGGTTCCACAGACAAAGTACATATTGGGTGATGCAACAAATGCTGGAGGGTTGGCAGTGTTCAAAGTCCTTACAATGTTACAAGTGCTGTGACCCACATTCTTAGTCCCACGGCCTTCAATGCATACAAGGCCAGAGACGCTCACCACAGATAGGGCCACAGTCAGTGTTGCAGCAGTTCTTTTCTTCAGGTAGGAAAATGTGGCTCTGACAGGATTATTGAACACTTGTATTTCCACTCGTTCTTTGGAGGGGACATTCATTGGGAATGTCGTATTGGAGGTGTGAGGGCAAAAGGGAGCTGCTGTTCTTCCTGTTTGGTTTAGCCAGAACTCGTTGTAGAACTGAGCGATTGTCCCATCGGAAGTGGCATTGTCTTTGTAACTTTCTTGTAGGAGCATCATCCAGGCAAGGCAAGATCCATGAACAGAAAAGGGTGAAGGGATGAAAGGGATGGAATGTTCAGTGGCATGTGGTAGCAGCCCACAGACCCAACAGTTAGTGGCATTGGTGGCAAGATTGTGCTGGTGCAGCATCTGTACGAAAGAATTATTCCAGAATTCTTTGCGTCGTTCTCGGAGATGTGGCGGTAGTGATACCAGGTAGTGTTCTTTCTTTGTGATTGGTTGCATGGTTGGTGACAATGTTCTGTATGCAGGTGCATTCTCTTCAATGATCCAGAGTGTGACCATTAGTAGGAGGCAGGTGAGAAATGCAGCTACAAGTGCAATTGTCTTTGTACTGTGCAGTTCAAAAGTCTTGGTGTCTTTGCGGTGGCTTTGCAGGTGTCCCGTTTCTTCCATCATCTTCGAGGAGCTCACCAACTGTTAGGACCACAGACTTTTGTCTGGTGTTTTTCCTGGTAGCGTTGTTTGGCTGTGCTACCGATCTGAGACTCTGACTCAGTTAGTGGCCTGGTTGTTGGAGCTCCCCCTTTTGTCGATCTTAGGTTGTACCCTTCCTTGGATGGCACCGTGGGGTCGGGAAATTCAGACAGTTGGAGGGTGTCTTCTTGTGGGTAGCAACTCAGAGCTGGTCGGTCTTTTGCGAGTACTTCCTCTTGCACCTCCACCTCTTCACAGGTTGCCAGCGTTGGAGGGACTTTCTTGCAGTGGTGGGCGTGCAGCCAATTTCTTTTTCCTTCCACTCGGAGGGCAGTTCGAGTGGTGATCAAGACTTGCCAGGGGCCCGTCCACCTGGGCTCCAGATTCTTCGTTCTTTGGAAGTTGCGAACTAGGATGAACTCCCCAGGCTTTATCACATGTCCTGGGCCCCTGGATACGTCAGGCAAGGCTTGCTGCACCTGTTGGTGGATAATTGTTAGCTCGTTTGTCAATTTATGCAGATAGTCTGACATTAATATGTTCGGGACATCGTTAATGGAGGTGGGTCTTGGTGCCGCCCAAATGTTCATAGGCCTGCCGAAGACCACTTCATACGGGGTCAGTCTGTGTTTGGTCGGGGTGGAGCGCATTGATAGCAATGCCAATGGAAGGGCGTCGGGCCATTTCAACCCGGTTGTGGCAACTATTTTGGCTAGCTTTAGTTTCAATGTTGCATTGTGTCTCTCTACCAGGCCCGCTGATTGGGGGTGGAAGACGGCATGGAATTTTTGTTTTACCCCCAACCCTTTCAGTATGTTCTGTATCACTTCGGCTACGAAGTGTGGGCCGTTGTCGCTCCATAAAATTCTGCAAAGGCCGAACCGGGGGAAGAATTCTTTCAACAATACTTTTGCAGTGGCTATGGCAGTATTGTCGCGGGTGGGATATGCCTCCACCCATTTGCTAAAAGCGCACACAACCACCAGGACATATTTTAGACCATGGCATCTCTCTAGTTGGATGTAATCCATTTGAAGGACTTCAAAGGGGTGATCAGGGACTCCAAACCCTCCCCGTGGTACTACTGTCCCTTTCCCTGGGTTGTGTTGTAGGCATACTATACATTGTTGTACTAGGCGCTTTGCAGATTCTGTTATCTTGACATTATGCCATACTCTTGTGATTAGTTCAATCATGGGGGTGGAGCCTATGTGTGCTGGTAAATGTGCCATGGTCAATATGGGGATGAGGTAGGCCATTTATTTCCGTCTTTAGTTCTCCAGCAATCTTCCTCGTCTTTTAGTCCCACCTTTTCCCACTCGGTCAATTCGTCTTGTGTGCCTGTAGTCTGTATGTCCCTTACAGTGGTCCTAGCATCAGTCCATTGTTCAGCTTGTGACCTGGTCACATACATTCGTGTCATAGTTCTGTCTTCTGCCGTGGCTCGGGCAGTAACGTCTGTTAGTGCATTTCCCTGTCCAATGAGATCAGTCACTTTCCTATGTGCTTGGCATTTTATCACTGCTAGCTTTTTGGGGAGGAGGACTGCTTCCGTCAAGGCGGAGACTAAATCTCCATGCAGGATGGGTGTACCGTGTGAAGTCAGGAACCCTCTTTCTTTCCATAGAATCCCGAAATGGTGAACCACCCCGAAGGCGTATTGGCTGTCGGTGTATATGTTAACTGTCGTGCCAGCTGCTAAAATACATGCTCATGTGAGGGCAATGAGTTCTGCTGCCTGGGCGGAACGTTGGGCAATACGGGCTGTTTCTAGAATGGTTCGGGCTGTGGTGACAGCGTATGCAGCTGAGGTGGTGCCGTCGGGGAGTTTGATGCACGAACCATCCACCCATAGTTCTCCATCTGGCTCTAGAAAGGCGGTGTCTCTGAGGTCTACTCTACTTTTTGTTTGTTCATCGGTTAGTGTCACACAGTCGTGTAGTGGAGCCACGTTAGGATCGTTCTCGGGTAGGGGTAACAGCGTGGCTGGATTGAGGGTGGTGCATCGCTTTAGGGTAATGTGCGGTGCTAGCAGGGTCAACTCATATCCTGTCAGTCGGGCGCTAGTCAAGTGTTGGGTTTTGGTCTGGTTCAGTAGTGTGTCGACTGCATGGGGTACTAAAACAGTGACTGGATTGGAGAGCACTATTCCTTCGCTCTGGCGTATTGATACTGCTGCAGCTGCCACAGCGCGCAGGCACACTGGCAGTGCTCTGGCTACTGGATCGAGGGTGGCAGAAAAATATGCACAAGGGCGTTGTTTGTGACCAATTGATTGTGTTAGGACAGACAATGCACATCCCTCCCTTTCGTGTGTGTAGAGGAAGAATGGTTTGGAGTAATCTGGGGTTCCTAGGACTGGTGTTGAGCAAAGGGTATTGCGTAGTTCTTTAAAGGCTGTCTAGCATTCGGGGGTCCAGGGGAGAGGTGAGGGGATGTCCTTAGCTAGGAGGGAGAGAAGGGGTTTGACAATGAGGCTAAAGTTCGGTAACCACTGTCTGCAAAACGAGGTGAGGCCTATCAAAGAGCGGACTTGCTTCTGATTTTTGGGGACAGGGGTGCCTAGAATTGTCTGGATCCTGTCAGGCATGAGTTTTCTCCCTTCTTTTGATAAAAGGTGACCCAAATAGGTCACTTGTGATTTACAGAACTGCAGTTTCTTTCGGGAGACCTTGTGACCATTCTCAGCAAGGAAATGGAGTAGTTTGATGGTGGCTGTGACGGCTATTGGTATGGTGTCTGCTGCTAGAAGGATGTTGTCTACATATTGTATTAGTGCCACTCCATCTGGCAATTGTATGGCGTCCAACTTAAGCGCCTGGCTATAGATACTTGGGCTCTCAGTGTACCCCTGAGGTGCTCTACAAAATCTATACGAACGGGAATTTAGGGTAAATCCAAAAAGATAGCGGCTGTCCTCGTGTATAGGTATGGAAAAGAAGGCGTTCTTGAGGTCGATCACAGTGAAGGTGGTGGCAGTGGAGGGGATTAAAGTCAAAATTGTCGTGATGTCGGAAACTACTGGGTATTGTGGTACTACGATTTTGTTTACCTCCCGCAGGTCAATGATGAAGCAGTAGGCTTTCCCATCTCCCTCTCCCTGTCTCTTTACAATCGGTAGTATGGGACTGTTACAAATGTTGCTCATTACTTCCTCTACCACCCCTGCCTCTACCAAAGAGTGTATGATCTCTGTTAGTGCTTTCTCACCCTCTGGCGATATTTTGTACTGCGGTACCTTCGGTAGGGTTGCGTCCTGTCGTATTGTTACGTGTACTGGGTCAATCATCATTCGTCCCACGTCTGAATCAGCCCTAGCCCATAAGTGTGATGGCAAAGTGTCCAGTAGGGATGTGTCAGTCTCAGAGATGGAAAACATGTGCTGAAAAGGGTTCTCTCTATGGCGTTGGGGGTTGTCATACAGGATGACACGCACTCCGTCTGGTGAGCATCTGATAGTCGCATGGAAGTGTTTCAAAAGGTCGAGGCCCATAATGGCGTCTGGGGTGTTAGATGAGAGGAGGAATGTCGTTTCAACGCCATTGCTGTCAAGATTAAAAGGGATGGGTCGGGACAAAGGGTTGGTGGAGGGCGTACCGTCAAATCCTATTGAGGTCACATGTGAGCCTGACAAGGGTGCCCTTGGAATCAGTCGTTTGGATAGTGCACTACGTGTTGCTCCTGTGTCTACCAAAAATGGCGACCTTGTGCCCAGGACCTCAGCGGTAACATAAGGGCCTTGCTGATCAACGCAGAGCTCGACTGGATCCCTTCCTTGCCCCTGGCTGTCCTATGCAAAGTCGTACGTATTGTCATAATCTGTCTGTTGGTACTGATTCTGTCTGGGATGGTCAAATGCGTTCATTCTTCCTGGCCTTTCCTCGCTTGCTTCACTCGCGTACCCTCTTCCACTTCCTCTTCCTCTCTGTCCACTTGCTATTTCCCTCGCCCCTCTGCCCCTAGCAGCTCCTAACAAAGCCGGGCATTGGGATTTCCAGTGTCCATATTTTTTGCAAAATGCACATTGATCCTGTCCTAGGTCTTGGCGTCCTACATATGATGTAGATGGATTGTTCCTAGGGGGCTGTACTCTAGGGCTATTCTGCTGGTTTCCTCCCCTATATTGCTCCCTTCCTGTATTCGCCCCCTGGAGTTGTGCTATCATTACCCTTTCCTTCAAGTCCTTCTTTTCCTTTCTGTAGCCCTGTCATTTTCGTTTCTCTGATGCTCGTAGTACTGGGCCATTTGGAGAATGGCCGTCGGTTTAGATGCTGCCCAACTACTTTCGCTGGCTTGTAGTTTCTGGGATACATCTGGCAGTAATCCTTTGACGTAGTTCTGCACAAATAAGTGGTGTCCGGTTGCGGTGGACATGTCTTGTCCACTGTAATCAGAGAACACAGTTTCAAATCTGGAGAAGTACTCTGAGACGTCCTCTTGTGGTTTCTGGCGGCATGCGGTTACTATGGACCAGTCTATCTTTTTCTCTGGGATCAGCGTTTTCACTTTCTGCACTATTTTGTCAGGGAGGTCTAATATTGCTTTAACTGGTTTTTGACCAGGGTTCCGCTGTTTATCTAGTGTGTCGAGTTGTTCCCTGGTATGACCAAACAGTTCGGTATGGTCTACTTTCCTAACCTGTTTCCACACATCTGCTGGCAAACATAACCCGAAGAACAAGTCTATGTCGGCAAGTGTCATTATTGTTGATCCCAGAGCGGTACCTAGCTCGGTGTAAAAGGCGGTGGGGTTCTTTCGTAAATCCGGCAAAGATTTACGGAAGGTCAGGATGTCCTGTCTGTCCCATGGCTGATACACCCAATTGTAGACCACCCTTCCTCTAGCGTCTTGATGGTTTATATCGTCATTAGTCCCTTGTCCTCTAGGAGGTATCCAGTAAGGGGCAGCTTCTTTTATTGGCATCATGCTATCTGTTTTTTCCACTGGGGGTCCTGCTACCTTAGTTGTCCTGTCCCTATCTATCTGTCCTTGTTCTATGAGGTGACGCAATACTTCTAGTGTGGATGAAAATAGTTCTGCAACATCGTTGTCGCCTTCATCTCCGATGTCTATCTTCCTGTAGAGAGCCACTAATCGCTCGGGCCCTACGTCTTGGTACTTCTCTTCATATGCAGTAAGGGTGTGGTAACAGAGACGTACAATAAAGTATCGTTTGCGGTTTTCAACATAGGAGTTGCATATGTCAGTTACATGCTCTTCTGTCTCCTTCCTATCTATGAGGGATTTAATTACTTTATCAATGCCTGCTCGCTCATTTTTACTTAATCGCGGGACCCTGGGCGCTCCTTTTTCTTTTGATCCTACCTCTACTACTGTATCCTTTGATGAGGCATTTGGTGTGGGTGACTCGGTGGGAGCAGAGGCGGTGGAGATTGAGGCGATCGTGCCACCTCCGGCTATACTTTGGTGGTCCTGGCGTTGTACTATGGGATGAGTAGGGGCGTAAGGGGGTGGCATGTATATCATTGGGGGACCTAACAATAAATCATCATCTACCCCTGTTTTGCTGGTAACTCGGGGTAAAGAGTTAAGGGCGTTCTAACAGGGCATTGACCTGATATTTTTGATTCCTGTTCCTTTTTATCGATTTCCTTTTCTTTTAGTTCTTCTTCTAACTTTTTACAGGCTTGGTAAGCTGATTTTCGCGTTTCTTTATCTTGTCTAGCTTCGTCTCTTTTCTTTCGTTGAGCTGCCTCTTTTCGCCATAAACCAAAACTATCAAACATGGCTGGTCTAGCTTTCTTTTTGTGGAGAGCTAATTCTAACGTTTCTATTTTAGCGGGATCGAAAGATCCCGTCAGTGGCCACTGATTTACCCGGTCCTTCCTAGTGTACTTATGCCATAGTTTGCTATAAGCTACGGGGGCTAATCCATATTTCACGTACATGTCCTTGTTAGGGGTGCCTTCCGGCGGTGCCGGATGACTGACCTCTAACAAACGGTCCGGTCCAAAACAATCAAACAATCTAGAGAAAACAGGCATGACGTATTTAGCGGTCAAAATGAATATCTCTATTAATGTTAGACAAAAGTCTGCACTACCTGTCCTTCGCTGTCTGCAAAGAGAGAATATTCCTATTCTACGTTGTTTGCAAGCAGGGAATGTCTCAAATAACTCAAAAAGGAATACTAGTATTTCTATCAATCAATCAATTTAAGTCATGTTTTCTCACGACCTTACCCGGACCGTATGGACAGTTCTTCGTATTCCCCTTCCAGCGCCTGGTTGTCCTCTAACTCCAACAATCAATGCGGCGTTCCTGTAAGGCCCCAGTCAGGACCGCAGGTCACTCGAGAGAGGTCCGTTCGGAACCGGTGAAGTTCAGTCGATTGGCAGCCAGACGAGGGTCTCTTTCAGGCAGGTGCACTCCAATCATTTAGTCGTTCACTCCGTCGTTAGGACCTCTCTACTGGACCCACGTGTCTCTTATGGGCCCCCCGTTGGGTCGCCAATTTGTGAAAAGCAGCGAGTCTCCTGAGATCCCCAATGCTGCCCGGCGCAAGGTTACCTTTAATCCACTTTGGATTCGCTATCTAAAATAACGAGGCAGGCGCTGGAAGCTGGAAGGCAAGAAAAAGGTTTATTACTCTTAGAGGAGACCACGTCAACTGCTGACACCAGGATGTCTTCAGGGAGGTGTTCTACTGGCAATGCTTTTGGCTCTTCCTTTTATACAGGTTTTACATAATGTATTTGTTTCATTTATCATGGTTACAAGCTTGGAGTCTCCGCCCCGGGCAGGTTGTCACACAAGCCCGACATTGTTTCATCAGAATGGTTACACAAGCCCAACATTGTTTCATCAACATGGTTACACAAGCCCAACATTAACTCTCCTCCCGCCCAGGTCAAAAACAGACAATTTAATTGCAGCTGGACCTTGCTTCAGGGTCTAAACACAAGTGAGACCGGCCAGATCTAAGAGTCCGTTCTGTTGATAAAAACAGGTCCCATTGTTGGCAAAAACAAGTCTTGCTGTGTGCAGTGCAATAAACCATGCTTGCAAGAGTCTGTTTGGTATTTGTAACCTGTTTGTGCAGGGATGAGAGGAAAGACGAGTTTGAGGCAGCAGGTGATGTTGATGTTTGTCGTGGAAATAGTTTATAGCCCCCAGCACACATATCAGGTTTGGTCAGAGAGTCAGAAGGCTTCTAGAGGACAGGGTGAAATGAAGGTGACCAACAGAGTGCAAAATGGCTGTGGTCAATCAGAATGACTGTAGTTTATGTGCACGTAGGAACTTTCATCAGACAAGATGGCGCAGAATGTTCATGATTGTCGTTTTGTTCTTAACAGAACAGGACGGCGAGGCTAACCACTAGCAGGTCCGGACAGATGTGCTGCGTCCACCCCCTTTCACCAATTAGCACTACAGCCCAATAGGGGAGCGGCTCAATGTGGTCACTGCACACGAGGAGTTCTGCAAACTCCCAGGTCCAGCTGCCAGCATGTATGCCAAGTATCCAGGCATCCCATAGACGGGTGTCACCGTGACACTCATGGTCGTGGGCCAACAGGGGGCGCACACACATGTCGAAATCCAGTTTGGCTACCGTCCTGTTGGATAGGCAGACATCCATGGACCACTCGAATATGCACGAGCGACAATGCAACACAGGCTGCACGCAGGTGACGTTGGCAAGGCGGCAGCTCAGCCGGTAACTGATCCGCAGCACTACCAATGGCAGTGCCCCCAGTAAATGCAGCATAAGTGCACGGTACAGTTCCACTTGACAGGGGTTGTGCATGTGTCCAGGATGGTCTGCCATTGCGTTAGTGGCTCTGGTTGAAGCGGCACTGTTCTGACCTGCGCCAGTTCTGTGGATGAAATGCCACAGCTCGGATCAATGAGTTGTTTAAGTGTGCAACAGTTGTACGCCTGGGATGGTGTGGGAGTAAGTGTGAAGGCCATTCCATGCAAGATAACTCCGAGCAAGGACTTCTGTGTGTGGGGTGTGTTTACGTTGGTCTGTCGTCGGGCTGTGCGTAGTGTGGGAGTCGTCCTCAACTGCTATCGTATCTGTCAGGGGGTGCCGGGCACATGCAATTCCGAGGTCGGATGTGCAGATGTGCTTCCGCCTGATAGTTCAGACAAAGGAGCTTTCATCCCTAATGTCACTTTGTCATCTGTTTGCATTCATGAAGTGTGATGTGGCTTGTTGGGTGTGGGGTGGGATGTGTGCGATTTGGGATCCATGTTTGACATGACTTGCATGTGGCAAATGAGCGGCATCACTGTGTGTTACGTTGCCTCACAGCTGCTCCTCCCTCCCCCCGAGCCTATTTACTTGTGTGCGCTGCGCGGTTGCATCACTTGCACTCCAACAGCACACCATTGTCATGCCTGTCTGCGCATGTCCACAAGCCTGACAACGACACTGTGATGTTGTCCATTGAAGGTGGGCGGCCACGTGAGTGTAGGTCTATGGTAAGGTTAGTGCGGACACAGATGTAGAGTTCATGCCTGGCTGAACTCGCACTGCGACTAAGGCTAGGCATTTGGCTCATGCTGCGGCAATGCAGATACACACAACACTTGGCATGTATGAGCCAAGACCCCGAGCGGTTATGCGCTCCTTCATTTCTCCGTTCGTGCGAGACCGCCCTCCAGGTGCATGCTACATTGCAACATTGTCAATTGCGGGCCTGGTGGCGCCGACCCTACAACAGAGAAACACGCATTGGTGACTTCCTTGTCAAGGCCAGAACTGAACCACGCCCTGAGCCCCGGGCTAATTCTACACACCCCTGTGCGAGGCTGATGTATGCCGGCCCAGCCCACTCCGCTTACGCTTACAGGGGGAGGACGACAAAGCTACATGTCCAAGGTCTTACCCGCTGCCTGAGGTGACATGCTTGCATCCGCTGTCCACAGCACGATGTGATGTGGTAGGGCCAGGTGCCATCACGCATACATAATGACCACACGGACACACTTAGATAGATAGTAGAACTGGCTACGGGCACGTGCGCCTGGCCCCTTTTTATTACCAGGGTCACATGTCCAGTGACACCTGTGCTGGATGGGTGTGGGGTGAGTGTAAGCCAGCCTTCAGGGAGTGGTTGGTGCTGGCAACAACTAGAACAGTGATCATCGGATCAAACACACAGAGTCACTCATGAAGGGTCCATGACTTGCAGTGCACTGAGGTAGGGGCACCAGAACTGGACTCACACACATATGATTACATCATAAAGGGTCCATGACTTGAGCTACACTGAGTTTGTGGCACCGGGATCGCTCGGCGGGTGCGCGGCCTGCGATGATGCGTCGTCCGGGCGAGCAGTCCTGGAAGCAATGTCTGTTGCCTACTGGACTGCGCCATGAATAAATGAAGACTCAATTTGAATTGTGAGCCCTGCTGACCGCAGTGTAGGCCGGAGGCGGCGGTCAGAAAGGGCCCACAGCCACGTGGCGATGACTTGAGCTGCACAGAGTTAGTGGCACCTGGAGCGCACAGCGGGTGTGCAGCCAGCGATGATGCGTCGTCCGGGCGGGCCGCACTGGCAGCAATGTCTGTTGCCTACTGGACTCTGCCATAAATGAATCAAGACTGAAATTGACTTGGGGGACCTGCTGACCGCAGTGTAGGCAGGAGGCAGTGGTCAGAAAGGGCCCACAGCCACGTGGCGTCGACTTGTGTTGCACAGGGTCAGTGGCACCTGGAGCGCTCAGCAGGTGCACAGCCAACGATGATGCGTCGTCCGGGTGGGCCGCACTGGGAGCAATGTTCTTTTTGCCTACTGAATTCTGCCTCAATATTGCCACGTGGCATTGACTTGTGTTGCACAGGGTCAGTGGCACCTGGAGCGCTCAGCAGGTGCACAGCCAACGATGATGCGTCGTCCGGGCGGGCCGCACTGGGAGCAATGTTCTTTTTGCCTACTGAATTCTGCCTCAATATTGCCACGTGCGTCGACTTGTGTTGCACAGGGTCAGTGGCACCTGGAGCGCTCACCAGGTGCACAGCCAACGATGATGCGTCGTCTGGGCGGGCCGCACTGGGGGCAATGTCTGTTGACTAGTGGTTTCCTCCATTAACAGAAATGTGGCACAATTTGAATTGTGGGACCTGCTGACCGCAGTGTAGGACTAAGGCAGTATCCGGCACACACATGACTCTGTGTTGCTGTACCGCTGGATGCGCTGGGGGCCTGTGTCGCGTAGTCTGGAGGTCACGGCGGCGGACTCGTGGCAGGGTGAGGTGTGCCACCCTGGCAGACGTGTTGCCCATCACGGAAGAGAACCACGCCCAGAGCCCCGGCCTTTTTATCCGCACTCCTATGCTGGAGTGGCGTACGCCGGCCCAGCCCACTGCACTTACGCTTACAGGGGGGGACGGCACAGCTACATGTGCAGGGTCTTCCCCACTGCCTGAGGTAACATGTTTGCATCCACTGTCCACAACACTACAAACCCCAGCAGTATATGTCCACATGGACATGTCTGTGCTCTGCATTCTGTGGTCTGTCCAGCACATCATCGCCACACTTGGCATTGTGTACATTCTTCTTCATGGGTGAGTTGCCTCCTTCACACATACTTGGTTCCCACCTCTCCCCCCATTCTCCACTTGTGTGGCTGAGGGGCCATGCTGTTTTCGGAAGGTCCGCTGTCTTGTCATACGCTGCCTCGGTGGTAGTCCGGGAGGTGGGTCCGGAGGGGGGGGGGTCCTGGGGGTGGTGGCGGTGGGTATTGTGGCCCTCTTGGGTCTCCGAGCTGCATGTTCATTGGCTCCATGGCATCTGTGGGTCTTCAATTGTGGCTCTGGGCTGGGCTCCCTTTCATACTGCAGGTAGTCGTCCTGCTTAGCACCAGCTAAAGGCAGGTGTTAAATCCCTGCAGCTAACGCGCCTTATCGCCTGTTCTTGGTTCGCATCGCAGATCTGACTGGTCGTTGAGAATCGCGCGAAGTGGTGTTTTCGTGTGTTTTTGCACGGGAACGCCTACTCTGCATATCATTAGCTTTAGTTATCGCACTCATCCATGGCGATGTTTTTTGCGGTAGCTATCGCAGGAAAACTGGCGATGTCGGCAGTTTGCACCAGCTTGTGAATAGGGCGAAAAATCTATCGCCACTTTTGCGGCGCTAAAGTGCCGATAAATCGGTGATAAGTCCTTGAGAATATGCCTCTCAGTGTAAGCTACAGGCATAAACCTACCCCCTGCTGTGTAAACTATAGGTATGGGACCTATAGGGGTATACCCCTCAACCTTTTGAGTCTCCAATGGGAGGTTGAGTAGATTTGGAGGGTGATTCACTGAAACCAATACAAATTCAATATATCAACATGGGTAAGGAAGGTTTTTGGGAGAGTGTGGGGGTAATCCCTTTCAACTCAGTGGTTGGTATTTGCTTGTTTAGAGGACGAAGAGGCGTTCAAGGAGGGCAACACTTTCTAAATGAGCGTTAGTTGAGAGGGTTGATTGGGCCTGTACTTACATGTGAATCTCACGCTGCCATGAGTGTCGCAGTTCCGGACTAAAATAAAATGCACTCAATAACTTAGGGCCTGTTTACGATCTTGGCGAATATGATATTCCATCCCTAACGTGATGTATATCCCATCCGCTGTATTACAAGTTACATAGGATATCATGGAACTTGTAATATGGCAGAGGGGATATCCGTCACATTTGTGACGGAGTATCCCATCCGTCAAGATCGTAATCAGGCCCTTAGTGCTGAAATGGCTAACACCGGTTGCGGGAGAGCACAGCTAGGGCACCCTGTCCTCTGCTTGGGTTTCATGTCTGACGAAATGTTGTGACGGGGTAGAACACTCATTGGGAACTGTTGCGCTACCATTCCCACACAATGTGATACACTTAAAATTTGATACATGTGTTATCCAGTAGAAAATTCTCTCATCTAAACTATCTAGTTTTCTTATCAATTGTACTTCATGCTACGTGCGGCTGAAATTCTGCTCCTGCTGCCTAAATAGAGTCCTTGTTATTTCCACTAGCAAACTGGCATCCCCTGTTGCTTGAATCCTACACACAAGGGGAGAGGAGTTGGCCTAACGGCTAGGGCGGTCGACCTCGAATCTGGGGAACTGGGTTCGAGTCTCGGCAATGACGCTGAACATCCTGTGATTCTGGGCAAATCACTTAATCTCCCCTTGCCTAACAAAAATGAATGTGTCCTCATGTAACGCAACTGGTGCTCATGTAAAGCGCTCTGATACCCGATACCTTCAGGTCAAGTTCGCGCTATATAAAACTCCCTTTAAAAAAATAAATAAAAAATAAAAAACATGGCAGGTCAGAACATTGGTGCATGAAACTGAATACATTACTTACCGGTAAACTTCATTACCCCGATTAGGGTCCCCCTCGTCCCAGTCCTAACACAGTGAGGGGCACCCTGCCCACAGACAGGCCATCCATACCCTAGTCCTTTCTCTATTTTAATAGAAAAGATAACGGCTCCATCCACCCTCCACCATTCCTGTAAGTGACAGAGGTATAAAATTATACGGGAGGGAGGGCTTATGACTGGGACGAAGAGGACTCTAATTGGGGCAATGAAGCTTATCGGTAAGTAATGTATTCATTACCTCCTCATGGACCCTACATGTCCCAGCCCTAACACAGGGGGTCATTATGATAGCGGTTAACCCGCCACCAGCAGGCTGCCGGTGGCGGGTTCACCGCCATGGTGCGGCCAAATACTGCCCGCCAGATAAGGATGGCGGGCGGTGTGCTGGCGGACGGAAAGCCCGTCAGCCAAGGGTCCGACACAGGCAATCGTTACGATTGCCTGTCTGACGCGGGCAGCATACCTAGGATGGTAGCGGTGCCTAGCACGCACCGTCCGCCACATTAGGATGCTGCTTCAAGCCAGCCTTTCAATGGCGGTTCAACCACCATTCAAAGGCTGGCAGGGATTGACTGACTGACTGACTGATTTATTTGTAGAGCGCACTATTGCCGTGGCGTCTTGGCGCTAAGTGGTGTGCAGGGACGGTAACAGACAGGTTCAGGGATGGATGAAGAGCCAAGTTTTTATTTCCTTCCTAAACACCGATCTGCTGGGCTAAAGTCTCAGATGTAGAGGAAGGGAGGATCTTCCTTAAGCCTTTTAACGTAAAGAAGCTAGCTGACGAGACTTGATTAATCTGTGGTGCCAAGGTGAGGTCTTTATCGATCAGAAAGCCAAGGTTCCTTGCCTTATTTACCGGTACCGGGCAGGTACCGGCTGCAGATGGCCACCATAATTGGCTCCAGACCGATGATTACTGTCCAAATTCCACCACCTCAGTTTTTTCCGCATTCAGTTTTAAGAAGTTGGAATTCATCCAAGACATCAATGCAGAAAGACATTTGCTAAACTGGGCAGCTGTTACGTCCACGGTTTGTGCTACGGACACTACAAGCTGGGTGTCATCAGCGTATGTCACCAGCGTGAAACCATAGCTTTTTATGAGTCGAGCCAAAGGGGCAACGTATATAATAAACAATGTCGGGGATAAAGCCGAGCCCTGTGGAACTCCACCAGGGAGAGTGAACTCTTCAGACTGAAGGCCTTCCCCGAGGATCAGTTGTTCCCTGGATGATAGAAAAGAGGTAAGAAGGGCTAATGCTTTAGCCCGTTGCGGGTCCCCCTTGTGCAGGGGCATGGGAATTGTGCACTTGGGGGGCACCTAGGGTGCCCCCCTACAGTTCCCTGCACCAGGTGGCAGGCACTGTGTGCTGCCTGCCACGTAGTGCAGGCAAATGCACAACATGCATTTTTGTCATTGTGGCGGAAGCTGCAGCCATCAGCACCCGCTGTAATGGCAAACATGCACGATGCGACCGCCACAGTGGCGGTCGCATTATAATTGCATGTGCGGGACTGCCGCCATATGGGCGGGCGGTCCCGACTCCCGGGATGATGGCGAACTGACTTAAGTCCGCCCGCCATCTTTGTCACCCCCACAGTGAGGAAATAACAAGCAATAAAGAGCATTTTACACCATGTTTGAAACAAAGTGTTGATTTATTGAAAAAAGATAACAATCCTTTCATAGCGGCAGTGAGAACACCCTCTGCAAAACTATCCACAGGCGAACCCTGAAGACCTAAACAATTATGTTAAACAAAGGTAAGATGGGACTTCCATGTAGACACCATTGTTGAGGCCAATCTGCACCTAAATTTGCACAGAGAAACCTGTTTGAATAACCACTTGAGCGCAATAATAGACATTGTGGTTGCATGACGTTATTTAACCATAATGGGAAACAGAGGAAAAAGCATCAGAGGATTCACTTTACTTCACCACAAATTAAGCACTTGCAAAAAAGCAGAAACTCAAATCAATTGTTCTTTTGAATCCTTAAAAGTCACATTCACCATCCATCAATATCTATCCCAAATACATGTTACAAAAAAATTTAATCGGTTAATTCTCTGAATTTACAACTTTCCAACAAACAATTTCCACAAACAAGCTAGCTGTTGGCTATTTCAACATTAAGTGGGGGAGCACTACTCTACTAGCTCCTTTCAGAAAGAGCTAGTTCAAGGTTACTTAAACAGTGATCATATCACTGCCATGAACGTTCAGAAGGTTCTATGAACTCAAAAAGCATGTGACAAAACCCCACCCGTAGACCTGCTCTCACAGACAAAAAGCATCTCAATTAGGAACCAGGACAAAGATGGGAGAAGGAAAGACCTTGAAGACACTGGTTAAGGAGAGGAAATGGATATGAACTGAAGACCTCCCCAGAACTGTAGCTCTATTTTCCAAGAAAGGCAACACAACATACATATTCAGTATTCTAATATGACTTCAAAAGTTATGCAAGGAAAAATATATTGAGCAATGAGCTTACTCTTCTTTCAGTGCAGGGAAGCATTAATGAGCTCTGAATCCAACTTGGAGTCAGGACTGGACTGAAGCCCAAGGATGCCAAGAAAAAGCAGACAACTGTATAAGTGTATCAAATATTCTCATTTTAAAAGTCTGCATGCAATTCAGAAATACAGCCTGCAACTTTTTTCTGACCAAGGGAATGGGGGTAAGGGAATGAAGAGGAAAGAACATGATAAAAGTGAAAGCCCGTAATCACTGGTTGACGAACTAATTACTGTGAAAAATCCAAAACAATTTTGGACGTTGTCAGCCCCTAGAGATTAGTATACAAGGAGGTTTTGTACTGTTTGGTATGCACGTGCCACTAAGTCCTTCCCCATGGACAAAAAATTGCTTTCCTGTAAGTCAACTCTGGTTGAGCAAAACCCTTCAAAGAACCGTCTTTGAAAACCTCCATCCCAGTTCTCTTATGGCCCTAAATAATGGCTGAAAGTTCCTTAACGAATCAGGTATGAAGGAAAACTATATTTTTCACTGTTTTCACCCAACAGTACCACCCCTTGAAGAAACACTCCTCCAGGGCATCCAAACTTGACACAAGCTTTACTGGAAAATGGCTTGTGGAATAAAACACCTTCCGTGGGGCATGAACAAAGGAAGTGGGTTCCCATAAACGCTTAGATCCATTATGACCTTGCCAAGCTGTTAGGTATTGTAACTGTCCATGATGGATTCGATCATGTAGGATAGGCTCAACTTTATACCCTGAGAAACCATCTTTGATAATCGAGGGTTGAACAGTCCACTCTGATTTACTGCAGGCTTGATGCGGGATACATGGAAGAAAGGATGGATGCACCAATGTAGATGTAACTTAAGGCATAAGCAGGGTTTACTACACCCCTGATCAAAAAAGGATCAACATACATGGGGCAAACTTGGTAAAAGAACTTGAAATGTGCAAATGTTTAGTGAAGAACTACACTTTTCCACCATCGTATAGGAGAGCGCAGGTCTAAGATGTTTGGACGTATAGTTCCTATAATATGCCTAGGCCTTTAAGAGATGCTGAATGGCTCACTGCCTAATGTCCTTCATCTGTGTTAAATGTGAGATGGATGGACCTAAAGCAGGAGAAAGGGTAGAAAGAAACCATGTGGATGTATTCCAAAGGAACATTGTTCTATTAACCGATTGTGTGCATCTGCCAGGTCTGAACTCAGGCTCTGGATCTGACAGTAGGCTTTGCTCAGTGAAGTTGGAGAATTAGGTATGGGTCGCTCTTTCTGTCAATTTGCCAAGGAATAGGGCATTGAGATTTGGTCTGTAGCTTTCTGGGTTGAATTGTACGGGTCAAGATTATTCTTTTTCAGGACTGGCCTGATTTAGACAGTCTTCTAATAAGATGAAAAGGATCAGTATTGTAAGGATTTATTTAGCAAGCTTCTAACTGCTTACCCAGCACTGATGGCCTGCTTGTCTTGAGAAGGTTACTGAAATCTTCTTCAGAGCGCGCTAAATGTGTTAAAAGTTGGTTGATCGATTGTGCCTGTCTCTATGGTGGGAATGTTGTAGGAGGAGGAGTGTTAGCTGTTTTTTCCTGAGGTGTTTCTCTAATTTTTCGATTATTGAGATGAGTTCTTAGAATATTTTATCACATAATGTTTGAGATCACAAAGTCTCAAAGTAATGGCATTGGCAATGGCTAAGGAATTCTGTCAGGATCTTATGCAGTTACTTTGTTGGGCAGTCTCCACTCTATTATGTATGTAGAGTAGTTCAGCCTTTTCATAGTTTTAATTGCTGATTTCTAGGCTGTAATAACCATAGTGGGATTTGTCTTTCTCATCCTGTGATTTTCTCCATTTGCATTGTAGAATGCAGAGTTATGTTTTCATTTTCTTGATCTTATCATTGTTCCCTGTGGTCCTTTGTTTGAGGTGGTGTGTTCCATGCTTAACTAATATGTGGTTATCTGTGACAGCCAGTTATAGAATACAGATACACCCTGTGCTCAGTTGTTAATCAGAGTTTTGGAGAGGTGGGATTTCAGTGCTACAAGGTTTAGTTTCTTCCATTGTGTGTACATGCTATTGTTGTTAAGAGTTGTCTTTGTACTTGTTCTGTAGGCTGAAAGATTAATCTTAAAAGCATGATGTTTTTTTTCAGATTACAGCATAGTTACTCATCACCAAGGTGTGTATCTGGAGGAGGTTGTAGGACTGGATACAATTTGTCAGACGCTGAAGGCTGATATGATGAATGCAGTTGCTAATAGATGTTGGTTTTCAAAATGGATGTTAGAATGCACTAGGATGTTCAAGTTGGGGGATTTTGCAAAGTTTTTGTTACTGCATCCAGTAATGCATCCTTGAATGTTCCACTGCTTGGAGGAAGGAATGGCTCCATAGAATGTGGGGGCTGTGGCTTCTCTGAGACACTTTTCTCTGATGCTAGTGAGATCCGCTACTACTTCCAAGAGTAGGTCAAAGACGTTCATGTAATTCTTGCTCACTGATCTTGCATTGAAGAGCAGGCAGTCAGCACCTGTGTTTCTGTTTCCCTGATATGTTAGTGTGGAGAGGGAGTGAGGGTTGGTGCCGAGGTAGGAGGGTGGAACAGTCACTGTGACCTGGGGCGATGTCTCAGGGAGATTTGTTAGTTTGTGGAGAGAAGAGCGCAGCAGTGACAGCTGTGGAGACAGAAACAGCAGGTGCTGGGTGGAGGTTGAAGGGGTCTGTACCTGTTGAACTGGAAGCCATCGAAGGGTCGAGGGGACAGGCAATGGGAATCTAGTAGCCATGTTTTCACACTGTTCTCTGATCCTTAGCTTCTTCCTGGTGGGAGACATTGTGGGTGGTCTTGGAATGTTGTCCTTTGTGCATGATAGGTTTGGAGTACAAGTATATTGATAGTCAAATTTGTCCATGAAGGAAGCCCCTTAATTCTGATGTGGTAATGATTAGATATACCCTGGCTGACAATCCCTGCTCTGTAACTGTGGAAGTGGGTTATGCCCACGGGTGATTAGTTCCTTTACACCTTTAAGTGGTTATCTCTGCTCTGTAAAAGTGAAAGTGATTTATACCAAAGGGTGATTATCCTTTAGACCCAAAATTAAATATCCCATCCCAGCCGCTGGATTTGGATTACACCCTGCAGTGGTTATTCATTCAAGCCCAACGGTGGCTATCCCACCCTGTAGAACTGGAGGTGAGTTATACTCAAGAGCAACTATGCAAATAGACCCAGGTGCAGCATACCCACCCCAGGGAGTTGGAGGAAGGTTGTGCCCAAAAGTCATTATACCTTCTCACCCAGGAGTGGTTATTCCACCCCAACGAGTTAGTGGTTGTACGCAGGAGTAATCATGTTTTGAGTCAGGTCAGGCCTCTTGCAGGTAAGCCTTGACAGCGGTTTGGGTACATGGATGATTCTTCATTGTTTTAAGAAATTGGTAGTTTCTCAGGGTCAGGGCCTTATCTGGTAGTCTGGGTGTGAAGGGGCCTTTTAGGGCCCAACCGGACCACACAGGAGGCGCCCTTAACCCATTTTCCATTACCTGGACCCTGGGTTGAATGGTATAAGAGGACAACTTTTTTTGGGAGGGAAGGTCATGGAGGCAGTTCACATGACTCTTGCTGAGCTTTCACAAGACCTGCAGGTCTGTGAGTTGCAGGTGATTGGAAAGGGAGAGAATAGAAAACAGAGACTACCCACGAGCCAATCGTAGACCGGTGGAAGTCCCACTGTACTCTACGTAACTGCGCTCTACTCTGCTCTATTCTTTTCTGCACCACTGTACTCTACGCCACTCTACTCAGTACCTCTCTATGCCACCACACTCCACGCCAATACACTCTATGCCACTCTGCTATACACCACTGCACTCTACAATAGTCTATTCTACAACACTCCACTCCACTGCACTCTACGACACTGCACCCTACTCTGTGCCACTCTACTCTATGCCACTCTGTGCCAATGCACTCTACACCACTCTAATCTACTGTGCAACACTACAATCTATAACACTGCACTCCACGCCACTTCGCTGTATGCCTCTCTATGTTATGTTATGTTTAACCCTGGGCAAAGCACTACGCTACGCTCGCGTAGTTTGCGAAGTTTGCGCTACTTCGCACAACGCGAATTGCACGTAGCACAGTGCAAACACGCGTAGCGTAGCGTAGTGCAGCGGTCATTTTTTGCTTGCTCGCGGTCCTCAACGTCAAGTTGGCGACCACGAGCAAGCAAAATGACATCCCGTCGAGACTTTTTCCTCGTTCGCGATCAGCAACATCAAGTTGCCGATCGCGAGCGTGGAAAATAAACCTCCCAGCGAGATTCTCAACGCGGGGAGGTCAGGTTTCTCATTGCGAGTGGTCGCGTATGCTCGCGACCGCTCGCGATGAGAAACTACCAGTCCGCGTTGAGAAAGCTGCCGCTCGAGTAAAAATCTACTCGAGCGGCAGTAAGAGCAGCTTCGCACTGTGCAAGATGCCGTTTTCAATGATTGCACAGTGCGGACAAGCATCCGGCACTGTGCAATCATTGTGAACAGTGCACTACGCAGTTCGCGTAGTGCTACGCGTAGCTCGCGTAGTGCGAACTGCACTTTGCGTAGCTTCGCGTAGCGCTACTTCGCGAACTACGCCCAGGCTTAGTTATGTTATGTTATGTTATGTTATGTTAGTCTGGTTTGTAAAACGCGCAGATACTCGTAAGGGTCCCAGCGCTCAGGCAGTGGGCAACCGACCAGGACACCTAGATTGACTGTTTAAAGAGCCAGGTCTTTAGTTTCCTCTTGAAGATGTCTTGGTTGTTTACTAAACGAAGGTCTAATGGAAGTTTATTCCAGTTGAGTGGCCCCAAGTAGGAAAAGGATCTCCCGCCTATTCTAAAGCAGCAGATGCAAGGCGCGCAGAGGAAAGTGCGTGCTGGAATGTATTAGCTGATCCTCTCTCTTAGATAGACCGTGTCCGTATCATTCACGGCCTTATGTATTAGGCCCATAGGCTTAAAGACAACCCTCTTTTTTATAGGGATCCAGTGGAGGGCCCTCAAATGAGAGGACAGGTAGGACCTAGGTGGAAGTCTGAGTAGCAGTCTAGCCGCCGAGTTCTGTACCACCTGCAGTCTATTGAGAAGATAGTCAGGGAGACCGAGGTAAAGAGCATTCCCATAGTCGAGTCTCATCGTGATCAGGGCCTGCACCACCTTCCTACCAGCAGACTCAGATAGGAGAGGTAGAATTTGTTTTGAAATTGAGGTTGGAAGGAGAGGGAGTTGTCAATTTTAATCCCAAAGTTCTTCACACAGTTTTGGGGGGAGCCGTGTTGTGGCATATCACTCGGCCAGCAGGTTTCCACTAAATTGGGAGGGACATCTATAAAGATCATGATCTCGGTTTTATTCGGATTACACCTCAAATGGTGCAGGTCCAGCCAATGAAACACCCTGGTAAGGCACCGAGAGTTAAGCTTCCCATCTAAGTCAATTCCCTTCTCACAAGCAAAAAGAAGCTGCATGGCATCCGCATAAGAGATGACTTTTGCACCCAGGGACTCAGCTAGAGTAGCCAAGGGCGTAAGATATATATTAAACAAGGTGGGGCTGAGAGCCGAGCCCTGCGGTACGCCCACAGTCAGGGTTCTGGCTTGTGAGGTGTGAGGAGGCAACCATACTTCCTGAGTACGCTTATCCAGAAATGATGATAGCCAATTTAATACTGCATGTCCAATCCCTATCTCTTGAAGGCGCTCAAGCTGCTTAGAGTGGGGCACGGTATTGAAAGCTTCAGTGAGGTCCAGGAGTATCAGAATGGCTTTGCCCCCTTTGTCTAGAGTGTTCCTTACGTGTTCAACCACTTTAAGAAGGGTGGCCTCGGTGCTGAAATGAGGTCGAAAGCCGATTGGCTAGGGTGTAATATTTTATTGTCTTCCAATTAGTGGGAAAGTTGGCAGTTGACTTCATTTTCCAGAATCTTTGAGAGGGCAGGGAGAAGGGAGATGGGCCTATAATTTGCCACTTGCTTGGGATCAGCTGCTGTTTTTTTCAGCAACGGAAGCACTTTTGCCTTCTTCCAGACCAGAGGAACCACACCCGTTGCCAACGAGGTGTTAAATATGTTGTTCACTGTAGAATTGATAGATTGATAGACTGGGCCGCCATCATTAGCATGGTAGTCGGGCAGGGGTCGAAGGGGGAACCAGACTTCAGGCCCTTTAATGCTGAGAGTGGCTGATCGATGGAAAGGTGAAAGAATTTGTCTAGGGAGGGGACGTGAAGAGGGAAGCAGATTCCTTTTGCGTCGGGGCCTGTGATTGGAAGATTTGAGCACTATTCTGGAAGCTGTTCTTAATGGTCTTGATTTTTTCATGGAGAAAGGTATCTAGTTCCTCACACCACTCAGCCGTTGGTGTGCATACTCTAGATGTGACGACAGGGCGTAGAAAGGAGTTAACAATTTTAAAGATTTCCTTTGCTTTGTTATCAGCTTCCTTGATCCTAATATCATAGAAGTGTCTTTTTAGCTACGGACAGCTTCCCAGTGATATTTCTTCAGTGCGATCTTATATTTAACGTTATCTTCTGGATAGAACTTGCGTGTCCATACCGTTTCGAGCTGTTTACAATGTTTCTTGCATGCTCTAAGCTCGTCATTGAACCAGGGGGCGGACGGGTTTAACCTAGATTGAGATTTCTTTTTAATGGGGCTAGTGCGTTAACAGTCCCCTGGATCCAACTGTCCAGGCGTAAGGTGTCCTCTTCAACACAGCCATTCAGGGCTGGAGTATTCATTGTAAGAGCCCGATTAATGTTGTCAGGCTGTAGCTTGTGATTGGCACGATAGGAAGACTGAGAGTTGTCCTTCAAAGGTGGCCTGTTGCTAGTCTGAGGCCAACCAAAAGGAATGAAGTAGTGATCAGACCATGGAAGGGGAGTGGGTTGAGACACCACCAGGTCCAAGTTGGAAAAGACCTGGTCAAGAGTATGGCCGGCTTGGTGCGTAGGGCAGAAGACCTGCTGTTTCATTGATAGAGAGCTCATGATTTTTAAGAGAGCATTGGCTTCGTGCTCAGAGGCATTGTCCAAGTGAACATTAAAATCACCTAGCACTAGGAAGTGGACATACCTCATTGCCTATGGGACTAATGCACTCTACAATGAGCGCAGGCAACTGCTGACTGGGCCCGGGGGACAATAGAGAAGAACCCCCGCCAGAGACTGGTTAGGGGTGAGGGACAGAAAAAAACCAAGTGCTTCCGCCCATCTCTAGGCCCTCAAGAACGAAGGATGAGCATTCGTACTCCTTCATGTACACAAATGCCGTCCAGCCCCTCTAACTATTTCGCGGTCCTTTCGCAAAATTCTATAATTAGGGGGAATGGCCGAAGCCAATGTGGGGTTGTCCGTTGCCGAGTGCCAGGTTTCAGTGAGGAATAGAACATCTAGTTCTTCATCGTTCAATAAGACTCTACTCTACTCTGCACCACTCTACTCTATGCCAGTGCGCTCTACTCCACTCTACTAAGCACTATGGCACCCTCTGCCACTGAACTCTACACTATTTCAGTCTAGGCCACTCCATTCTACTCTGCAGCATTCCACTGTACGTCACTCCACTGTACGCCCACTTCTCTCTATGCCACTCCACTCTGTGCCACTCTACTCTGCAACACTGCACTCAATGCTGCTGTACTCTATGCCACTACTCTACCTTGCACCACTCCACTCTGCACCACTTCACTGCACACCACTTCACTCTACTCTGAAACAATCTGCTCTACTCCACTGTACTCTACGCCACTCTACTCGTCTCTGCACCAGTCCCCCATGCCACTTCATTCTATGCCACTCTAGTTTACTCTGCATATCACTCTACGCCACTGTTCTCTGTGCCACTACTTTATGCTACTTCACTCTACATTGCACCACTCCACTCTACCCTCGACCATTCCACTCTAGGCCACTTCAGTCTCCTCTAAAACAATCTACTCTATGCCAATGCACTCTATGCTACTGTACTCTGCGCCACTCAACTTCATTTTGTGCCACTCCATGCCACTACACTGTACGCCACTGCTCTCTAGTCAGTACCACTGTACTCCACTGCACTCTACACTACTCTACTGTAAACCACTGACTCTGTGCCAATGCACTCAACACCACTTTACTCAAAACCAGTTCACTATACGCCACTGCACTCTACACCAACTACTGTGCACCAGTGCACTCTATACCACTATACTCTACTTCTGCAACATTCTACGCCACTGCACACTATGCCTCTGCACGATATGCCACTGCACGCCACACCACTCTACACCATTGTGCTCTACATCACTGCACTCTACGTCACTCTAATCTACTCTGCACCACTGTACTCTAAGCCACTGCTGTCTGCACCACTGTACTCTGCACCACTCTACTCTGCACCGCTATACTCTGCACCACTCAGTCCACGCTACTTCACTCTACTCTGCATCAGTCAACTCTACGCTGTTCTACTGCATTCTACTCCAATGCACTCTACACCACTACACTCTACGCCACAACACTCTGTGTCACTCCACTCTAATCTATTCTACACGACTGCACTGCATGCCACTGCACTCTACACCATTGCCCCCTATGCCACTCTATCTACATTAATGCACTCTTCCATGCACCACTCCACTCTACCCTGCACCACTCTGCTCTACACCATTTCACTCTACTCTGAAACAATCTACTCTATGTCACTGCATTCTATGCCACTGGAATCTACTCTGCACCACTCTACTCTACGCCACTGCACTCTATGCCAATCTATTCTACACCACTGCCCTCTATGTCAATGCACTCCACACCACTTTAGTCAAAACCAATGCACTCTACGCCACTGCACTCTACGCCAATCTTCTCTGTACCACCGTACTTTATGCCACTTCACTCTATGACACTCTACTCCACTCTACAACACTACTCCACTGTACAATGCTCTACGCAACTCCCTCTATGCCACTGCATCCCACTGTACTCCATTCTATTCAATGACACACTACTCCACTCTACTCCAATACTCCACTCCATGTCACTCCATTCCACGCCACTCCACTCTATTACACTCTATGTCACTCCACTCTACTCTACGCCACTCAACTCTACAACACTCTACTCCACTCTATGCCATTCCACTGTTCTCCACTTCTCCACTCTATGCCGCTCCACTCTGTGATGATGCACTCCGCTCTATGCCACTGTACTCTGCAACAATCTACTCCACTCTGTGCAACACCCACTACGCCAATACACTCAGCCCTACCACCAGTTCATGCCAATCTATGCCACTAGACTCTACGACTCTCTGCGCTCTTCCACTCTACGACACTCGTCTCCCTCAACGACACTCCACAACACTCTACACCACTCCATGACACTCCACTTCACTGTACACCACTCAATACTATACCACTCTACGCCACTTCGTAACACTCCACTCTACGTCACTTTATAACACTCCACTCCACACTGCTCTCCTTTACCCCACAGACTTTTAGCCATGCATTAGAGCAGTTACGCTGGTGTACAACATGGCTAAAAAATATTGGCAAAGTGAATAGATCTTATATAGGCAAGAACTATTGGCTTTGCCAAAGCTTGTTTGTGATTGTATCCACTCTGGCTTTGGGTGTGATGAAAGCCATGGGAAGTGGTGAGCTTGTCAGACTGACAGGCAGGCAACAGATGGTGATAAGTCCCTGTCTATATTAACTTTGCAACGGGTATGTGCAGTCCACAGTTGATCCCTTTTCTTGTATAGTTTGGAGTTACTTTCACTCGGTTGCTTATCTGGTAAGTAGTGGTGGGAATGTTTGTTGCTTCCCTAGCTTAGTCTTTTGAAAAGGTTGTAAGTATGTTTTGTGGGAAAAACTATGTGCTTATATCTAACAGCATTTAAATCTAAGGCTATTAGAAAACACAGGCGGTGGTACTGAATTCCTAGACTACCTGCCTTGAGCTTGAAAAGAACACATTTTTGAAACTCATGCTAAACTTTATAAAACTGTCTGAGTCCCTGTCTCTGATGAAGTGAAGATGTTGTTTCTTTTATATTGGGTTAGGCTTTGGACAAACCCAAAGAACTCATATCATGTTAATAAAGTCAATTAATTTGGACAAAAAATGAATTAACATAATAAGCTAAATGTGCCATAAAGAGTAAAACGTAATGTTAAACTGACATGCAATTCAAATGTGCTAACTAGCAGTAGGCATTCACTGTTACTCATGTAGGCCATAGCAAGGCAATGAAACAAGTTTTTTCTTAGCTAAAAGGGAACTAGATATTGCCGAAATGTGCACAATGTGTTTTAAAAGCTTGACCCTAGAAGGACATGCTTAGTGATGTTGTCATAACTGCAGAATCTTTTGATTTAATAAAATGTATTACTTTATTAAGCAACATTTTTATTCTTGAATGTCATGAACTTCTTAATTTCTTATGTTTCAGGCAAAGCTTGAATAGAATATTTTGTGCATTTAAACAACAATGATTGATTCATAGTGTAAAAGAATGCATTACCTAAGAGTGATGTTGTCTTTTAATTAGTATTTCATTGTCTTCGCAGTGAAACAAATTTATATGTGAAAGGTCGATCTGTGTTTAAAGCCTATGGGAACTATGCCTGATGTTTCCAGAATCTCATTGCGCAAGACTGTCTGCATCTAATCATACAATAAAACGTTTAATCTGCATGTATTTCCATGGAATCGGAGGAGCTGAACCTGCTTAACAAAGAACTCTATACACCGATTGGTTCATGGAGGCAGAGGCCTGCTACAAAGTTTTCGATATGCTTTCTTGACTTTTATATTAGTGCATGTACCTAGGAGAGATAAATGCTTTTCTTTGGTGGATTGCTCCTGACCTAGACCTTTGACAGTTGTGGCTACTGCTACTGTTGTTTTCCTCTCTGCCTGATTTTGCTATTTTGACTTGACAATTTGCTGCTGCAACTGTATGCCGTTCTACTCGGATTTAATAAGATTTGGCTGAGTCTTATGAACCACTCTTTATGGGAAGTTCTGCTACTCAAATTTAGATCTGAAGCTTCATGCTCTTTAGATGTCACTCTTTTCCTTGAATTAGAACTCTTCATGGGTTCTTAGGGGCAGTTTTACAATAAACTAACGCAGCACGGCGCAGCAAGTCATTTTGCTGCGCCGTGCTGCGTTAGTTTGGAAAGCACAGCGATGTGACATATTTACAACAATATGTTGCATCTCTGTGCTTCCCCCTGCGCGGGCGCACAAACAGCTGCCATGCGCCGGCGCAGGCACCCTTGCACCATGGTGCAAGGATGCCTGCGTCTTGGGGAGATTGTGTTCAGGAAGGGTTCCCTTCCTCAACAAAAACAATCTGAAATGCCGTTTTTCAAGTTTTATGTGTGCTGCATTAGCACACATAGAAGTTGAAAAACAGCATTCTTTCAATGATTGTTTTTGTTCAGGAAGGGAACCCTTCCTGAACAAAAACAATCATTAGAGGTGATTTCCTCTTTCAATGTGTGCTGCAGAATGCAGCACTCATTGAAACAGGAAACAAAAACGAGGAGAAATTAAAACATTTCTCCTCATTGCGCCTCGCTACGCCTCCCCTGGGGAGGCGTAGCATTGACACGCATTTCCAGATGTACGATTCCTCGTAAATCTGGAAATGTGTTTCGTTCCATGGGTGTTGCGTGGTAACACCCACAGCAACACCCATGGAACGCCCCTTCCACGCAAAGTGCTGCGTGTGAAGGGGCCATATTTACAAGGAGAGGAAAAGTCACGCAGGGTGGCTTTTCCTCTCCTTGTAAATATGGAGAAGTGGAATGCGCCTCCAGTACGTCACAAAAAGTGACGTACTGGTGGCGCAGGGGGCTTGTAAATCTGCCCCTCCAAATCTAAAGCTCTGATCTTGATTCTATAGAATAGGGAACGTATTTCCTTTATGGAACACACTTAATAAAATTTAAAATAAGGATGATTGTTCTAAACATTTCTTTTTTAAGAGATTTCTGTAAATGTAGCTTATTAATGGACTAACTAAATAAAGACCAAAAATAAAGAAAGGAACTTTGCTAATTTCTTAAATGAGAGATAAAGCTTTGAAACGACAATACAACTCTCATCATTGACTGAACTAAAACTGTTAACGAAATCAAGTTTGACATCTCTAACTTGCTCTTTGACTCCTAATACAACTCTCCAAGGTCTATCACTGAGAAGAAGAAGGATTTAGTGTGGAAAACAGGGCTTAACCCTGACAGACCATAAATGACAAACATTTTGGTTCAGTCCGCGCTATCAATGCTGAAGTTTGAGGTCAGGCTCTTTTAAGAAGTATGTGCCTGTAAAAATGTATAATTGTGTATGGTGAGAGACAGTGTAATGGTGTTATGTGTAGGTTTATTAGGGAGAGAATGTGGAATACTGTAACATTGTATGCATGATTATGAGGGTGCAGGCTTGGTTAAAGCAACAGTAGTTAGATAGATTATTAAAATCTGTACTTCTACTGTTCTCTCAAATAAAGTACCTGCAGATTATGGGGCAGATCTACAAGAAAGTGCCGCAGCGTGGCGCTGCAAGCCCTTTGGCTGCGCCACGCTGCGGCACTTTCAGAGCACAGGAATGCGACATATTTACAAGAATATGTCGCATTCCTGTGCTCTCCCCTGCGCTGGCGCACAAACAGCTGCCAGCGCCGGGCGCAGGCACCCTTGCACCATGGTGCAAGGATGCCTGCGCCATGGGGAGATTGTGTTTGTGCAGGAAGGGGCACCTTTCTGCACAAAAACAATCAGTACAGGCTTTTCCTCTTTCAATGCATGCTGTAGAATGCAGCACGCATTGAAAGAGGAAAAACGAGGAGAAATGAAAACATTTCTCCTCGGTGCGCCTCGCTACGCCACCTCTAGGGTGGCGTAGCTTTCAGACGCATCTCCAGATTTACGATTTCTCGTAAATCTGGAGATGTGTCTTGTTCCATGGGTGTTGCGTGGGAACACCCACAGCAACACCCATGGAACGCCCCTTCAACGCAAAGTGCTGCGTGTGAAGGGACGGTATTTACAAGGAGAGGAAAAGTCACGCATGGTGGCTTTTCCTCTCCTTGTAAATATCGAGGAGCCTGCGCCACCAGTACGTCACGAAAAGTGACGTACTGGTGGCGCAGGGGGCTTGTAAATCTGCCCCTATGAGTTTATCTCCTTTCTTTGGTTGGTTGAGACCAGTGAAAAGTGTCCAAAATTCATCCAAAAGGAGCTGTGACATCACTTTACCTTTTAGGGTGTAGAAGAAGAGTGTTATGAGCGGGAGAGTGTGAGAGAACAGTAAGTCTAGAAATTCAGTGTAGTTAAAGTGGCAGTGAAACATGAGCTGAATATAAAAACAGCTGTGCGAGGGGCATTGAAGGGACCTGGGGGGATCAAAAGGCAAAGTCAGTCTCCCTTGGTGTTTTTGTGCAAGTGGCATAAGCTACAAGATTAGGGACAGGGGATAGATTAGGCGACAGATGGGATGGACTTTAGGTGACAGGGTATTTAGGGACAGGAGGTGAGAAGTTCAGCATCTTGATCACTCCATTACCACAAGGCAGGCAGGGAACAAACACCCACCACCCTGCATATCAGAAGTTTCAGAAAAAAGAAGATGGGCTATGGTAGGCATTTAAAAGTTGTGCCACAGTAGGACAGTTATTTGTTGTTTTAGAATGTAGGCAAAGGTTTGGGGGGATGGAGAATCAGGTGTGGTCATGTCCACCCTTTGAGGGAAGTGAGGAGCACAGGGGAGGGGAAGATGAAGTTCGGGGCTTTGGAGCAGGGCAGGGAGAGTTTACTTGCGGATGCTTGGTGGGATGCAAGAGAGAGAGTGGGGAATGCATGTGAAGGCCTGTGAATGAAAGCAGAAAGAATGATGTTTCACGCTATTGGCATTTGGTTGGGGGAATGGTTTTTACACTTTGGGGGAGTTGTTCAAGGGAGGGGGTATTTGATGTAGTAGCGAGGTTGATATTAAGTAGTATTTATATTTCAATGAACTTATCTAACTACAAATCTGTCCTAATAAAGTAGCCTTTTATGCTATGAACTGGTTTGCCTTATAGTGGTTATTACATGAAGTCAGATTGATAATGAAACTGCTAGTTTCTGGGCCTGCGCTGACACAGTGAGGCCAGTATGCGCTTGTGCCAGGCTTCTGGTCGAGCACATGAGCCTTTTACTGAACAGACTTGGGAGTTTGCTTCTTTGCGCAATGCAGCTGCACTGTGTTTCTGTTGTGTCATTGTCAGCCAAGGGCAACCCAGAAGATGTACAAGGACAGGGGGAAAGCATCCAGCAGCCATAACTGTGCACACTGCGTCTAAATCCCTAGCATTGTACCAGAGATATCCTATTCTATAGGTGGGCGAGCCACCAAATTAGTAGTAAGACCTGTGCCAGAGCTGAGCTAAGTGTCTGGCTTGGCTTTAAGAACCTGTGCACGAGCCAAGCCCTGAAGATATTTGGCATGTAAGTCATGCAGCAAACATTATGTTAAAATAAGATGTCAAAATATGATGAAGTTGCTTCAAAATTTAAAAAAAGTTTATTCTTTAACATGCGGGTGTGTTTTAGTACTTCAAATTATATCTGCATTGGGATGAATTTATGAAACATTTTATAAATTAACTTAAAAGCATTCCTGACCCCTCCTCCCCTCGCCCTCCTGACAATGCCATTAGGGGGATAAGAGGCAAGTCAGATGTCATGCGTACCCTAGATATGTGGTGTAAATATTTAATGTAGATGAAGCAATATTATAGTCTATTAAACGATTTTCTGTAGAGCGCAGATCCTGGACACACATATTTGAGGGCTCTGTCAAATGTGATAATGAAGTAAAAGGAGTCTTGGTGAAATAAAATATTTGACTGGGATCACACAATTTTCTCAAGTGGGAAAGCTGTCATTTCTTTTTTGACACTGCAATTCGGCCACTAGATAGATATCTGTTTCTCTCGTGTCCGTTTTACATCAAAGGTTTGTCGTCAAAGCTTTGTCTTTCATTCTTGTCGCATGAAGTGACAGCATGATGCAGGCAACAGCCACATAAAAGCTCAGCTTGTTTTGGGCAAGAGGAGTGTATTCTCGAGTCTGGCTTGAGCTTTTTGGTGGCTCGCCCACCTCTAGCCTCTTCTCATAATAACATGAATTTTCGTTTCTATTAGATGTTTTCAGTATATAAACATAGAGCTGAAGCTGTGTGCTCTCCATCTTCTATTATAGTTCTGTGTTTCTTTAATTGTCAGTACATTTATAATTGATTCTGCATGTTGTATCTAGTATATAGTGAAATGGTTGCCAAAGCCATTTAATGGAGATATTAGTTTGTTTCTTTGGTACTTGAGATGTTCCTAATATTCTGGTCAATCTGAGATGGCCTTGGTCTTGCACCAGACAATCGTTTAAGCACATGCGATACAGTTTTGTTTATCGCTGCATTTATCAAGAATTTTGGTGTGAAATATGGCTATGAATAACATGGTGAATGAAAAACGAAAAGAGATCAAAAAGGCATTGTGAATGGGGCATTGCCTTGAAAGATGGTCAACAGGACATGCCCTTAAGAGCTCCAGACTACCCTAGTGTAATCCTGAAAAATCCTAGACACACATCAGCCCTAAATGAACTTTTAGACACAGCCTGCGCATTGGAACCAGGGGCGTAGCTTCAAGAGGGAGCATTTGGGGTGTCACACACCCCCCCCCCTAAAAAATGTAGTCTCTTGTAAACATTTGGGTACAAGTGCTTTCAGTCAGGTATGGTGAGGTGTCTGGGATTTTTATATACACATAGACAAAAACACACACATACACACTATCTCTCTCGTCTGTTTTGAAGGTCTTAAAAAATGTTGGTTAGTCTGAAAAATATTATGCATAACAATGCGCACTGTCCCTGAAGCCCTCCTCATGCCCTGCTTGATTGTTGGGAGATCTGAAGTTCACCCCCCCTCCAATCTGACTGACCAAGCTGCCCCTCATTGGAACACAAGTAACATTACCCTGAAGAGATGAAACAAGTGGACAACATGAAGACTGAATTACTGAGACGAGGCCAAGCTGATCCTGTGGAGCGGGTCTCGGCGCAGACGTGTTGTGGCTGAAACTGGACTCATCTGCTCACAGTCTGAACACATGTCCGCCTGGAGCTAAAGCAAAGGAGAAATGGTGGTGACGGGTGCATCTCCCTGAACATAATACAGTGGTTAGGAACTGCCTGAATTGAGCCCCGGAGGCCGGAACCAGCCCGGCGATTTCAGAGCAGGGAGCCATGCTGAAGAAAGTGGTGATGCAGCTCCGGCTAGTTGAGGGTGGAGACCCAACCTGAGGGGGAAGCCTGTGGCCAGGTGGTGGATGGGACAAGGAGTGAAGTGAAACTGCTCCTGCCTGGCTGCAGGGATGAGGACTCAGGGAGTGAAGATGGATCCTGAAAGGCAGTCAAGACCTGGGGTACAGCTTTGCTGGGGACTGGCGTCTTGAGCGGGAAATTGAGAGGGAGTGATAGCAGGGGGTTCAACGTAGTCTGAAAAAGAAGGGGAATTAATATCTCACCCGGTGGTGCACAGATGGGTGAAGAAAGACACTGGTGTGGGGTGGACAATCAACCATCCTCTCACCCAACTACCCCCGTGGGTCCCGGGAGTCATTAGATGGCTGGACTGGGTAGATCTCAGTTAGCAAGGAGTCCGCTTAAGATATCTGAGGCCTCGACCTTCCAAGCAACAGGGGAGGCAGTGGTCAGAAGTAGAAACAGCAACCAATGAAGAAAAAGCATTATAACGCCCTCCCAAAACAGAATCTTAGAACTGAAATGTTTTTAAGCTGAAACAGTGCACTCAAAGTAGGTAACAATAATACAGATAGTTAACCAAGGTTTTATGAAAAGAAGACTCCTAGATCATATCGAACAACCGAGTGAAGTGTGGCAGTGAACCTGGACCTCTCCTTTTACTGGTGTTGGCGAACTCAGACATGACCGGCAATCGATGCTTTAAAACATGCCACCAGACAACAGATAGTCACATGACTCCCCCAACATACAGAATAGATATCTTGGTGGGCAAAGACAAAGGCAAAAATGTACATAGGAGCACCATTAAGCAATACACCACCTTACAGGTGCTTTAACAGAGACATACTCGGCTAGAGACTGTGACAATTGTGGTTAACCTAATAAAGCAAGATGTGCAGAAAATAGCTGAAAAAATGCAAACTGTGGAAGAAGAAATAAACGTCCTGTGGGATGAGGTGACCGCTCTGAAAGAAGTCACCAGGAGAAAAACTCAAACAACAGTCCTGAAAGGTAAAGCAGGATAGGTGGAAGGACATTCTAGGAGAAATAATCTTTGAATACTAGCCTTTCTAGAACAAACAGAAGGCATGATACCAAAACAAATTCCAACAAGATTGGATCCTACAATCGCTAAAGCCATCGGCTTGTCACCTGTGTTCAAAGTGTTGAGTGCCCACCAGGCCCTGATGACTCAGCGTCCACCTGGATCTCGATTTCCATTTACATTATTTATAGAGGGCATGGTGACCTAAGGCATCCCAGCGCTGAGTAAGAGGCAGCATCCCAACCAAGTGGACCGAGCCCCTCAAGGATTAAGCTATTTAAAGAGCAGGTTTTGATCGCTTTCCGGAAGCGTAGCTCATTTTCTATCATACAAATAGCTGGGGGCAAGGTGTTCCAAAGCTTTGCTACAATAAAGCTGAAGGAGCGAACACCTCTTCCCATTTTTCGGATAGTTGGGGCAGAAGCAAGATGTAAATCTGTGGACCGGAGTGGTCTATTCGGAGTATAGGGAGTGAACAGTTGTTGAAGGATAGGTGGATCATGGCCTTGCAAAGCTCGGTGCGCAATGCACAATAATTTAAATTGCACTCTTTGGGCAATGGGAAGCCAATGAAGATCCCTCAGGCCATGCCTAGCTGACTGTGATCTAGGGATTCCAAGCAGTGTGTGTGCAGCCGCATTCTGCACCACCTGCAATTTCTAGATAACTCCTTTTGGGGCCTCCAAGTATAAGGAGTTACCATAGTCCAAATGAGACAGTACCAAGGCTTGAATCACCACTTGTCTCGAAGTCTGGGGGAGCAAGGGTAGGATCTTGCATAGCAGTCTTATCATTCCAAAACAGATAGCCGCCGTTTTTGTGGCCTGAGCTTCCATGGTCAAAGTATCTTCAATCCACATCCCTAAGCTTTTTATGACAGATTTAGGGGTTGGCGGGGGACCAAGGCCGATAGGCCAGCCCAGACCCTGTTGGATGTTGGAATTATTTCCAAAGATCAATAATTCTGTTTTCGAGCCATTGAGTTTCAATCATGACTTATTCATCTAGCTGGCTATCTGCTCCAGACAGGGTCCAAGATTAGATATTAAAGTAGCTGAGTCTGGGGCAAGAAAAAGCACCAGCTGGGTGTCATCTGCATCAAGACTATAGATATTCCAAAGGTGGCTACAATATCTGCTATGGCTGAATAGTTATATTAAACAGTGTAGGGCTAAGTGAGGACCCCTGCGGAACCCCACAACCCACTGGCAAGATGTTCGAGAAACAGTCTCTGTCAAAAACTTGAAATGTTCGTTCCTTTAGAAAGGAACCCACCCACTCCAGGACTTTCGCTGTGATACCGGTCCGACCCACTCTAACTAAGAATATGGAGTGGTCAACATTATCAAAGGCCACACTGAGATCAATGAGTACATTAGCCTTGTAGCCCCCTGATCCTATCTCTTGTTTGTATCTTCCACTACTACCAGAAGAGCGGTCTCTGTATAATGCTTGGGATGAAAGCCTGTTTGTGTCTGGTATAATATTGAGTTATCTTCGAGAAACTTCGATAGACATCTATTCACAGACTTTTCCGCCACTTTGCCTAAACCTGGGAGCAGGGATATAGGGCGAAAATTATCCAGACAGGACGGGTCAAGATTTGCTTTCTTTAGGTCAGCTCTGACCATGGCATGTTTCCATGGTAGGGGTACAATGCCTGTTTCCAGGGAGATACTGACCGATTCTAACAAAATAGGAAAAATAATTTCCGGGTCTAACGCGAGAATTCTCATCAGCGCCGGGTCAAGAGGGGATCCTGATTTGATTTTCCCAAAACGGACTGTAAACGCCTCAAAAGAAAGAGGGGGGAATTGAGAAAGGGCGGGCAAGCATCCATTCTCACTAATTTTCATTGGAGTAGAATTCTTACTTTCACATTCCTTTTGAAATGATCGGTAGATGTTTAAGATTTTAGAATTGAAATGTTCAGCCAGAGCATTACACCTATCAGTGGATGGTTCAGTTACATACTCAATCCTAGTAGGCCCCAACAAGGACTTAGCAATTCTGAACATTTCTATAGGGGAATTTGCTTCATTGTTGATTTTAGTTTCAAAGAAGGAAGCCTGGGCCTGCTGAATTTAAGTGTGATAGTTCCTTACTTTCTCCTGGTACCAATTTCTTTTATTTTCAGCAAAATCCATCCTCCATGCCGTTTCCGGAATTTTGCACTTTTTTTTAGAGTTCTGAGGTGCGGAGAGTACCATGGAGCTGATTTATTTTTAGATTTTTGGATTATGATCTTCTTGGAGATAGTTTGATCTAAAGATTCAATCAACCATTCTGTAATCATATTATTCACATTTTGAGGATCTGAATTGAAACAAGGTGAGGGTAAACTTAGAATTCTCCAGCTATTCCGATTGAGCTTAGACCATAGTTGGACTTTAACTCCTTTCCGTCTCTGAGGAGGGATAGGTCTGGGTACCTCAAGAACTATAGGGATAAGATAATGATCAGTCCAAGAGAGTGGCACCGGGTCCAAAACATGTAATAGGGGATTGTTGGTAAATGCAGGGTCCAAAAGATGGCCTCCTATATGCGTCGGGCCCTGGATCCTTTGTTCCAAATGGATTGCTGCTAGGTTGCGCCTAGCGCTTACTGCTTGAGCATCACTCGCTTCCTCTAAATGCAGGTTTAAATACCCCAATATCGTAAAATGGCAATATTTAGTGGCCAGATTTGAGAGAGTTTCCGGGAAAGATTGAATTAATTGACCAGAAGTACCTGGGGGCCTATAAACTAATATAAACATACGCACAAAGGAAGACCACACAGAACTGTGAGGACAATGAATATGGCACAGGTAGACTTAGCACTGAACACAAGCTTAGATATTATTTAACTAGAAACTATGATCTATAATAAACGTAATGGGTTTGCGGGTTGGTAGCGTGATGAAACGGCGGTCTTGCAAACCGCATATTTTTTATACAACACAGCAACTTAAATATTGCACTATGGAGCATAACACAACCCAAACCTAATTGGACCACGTAAAGGATAGATAGATAAACTGGTGAAAGTGAATGCCCATTGAAAACAATAAATATAAAAAGGGGTTTCTTACACACCACATTGATTATACAGGTAAAGGGTGGAGTTCTTACTGAGATTGAAATGATTTTGATTGAGATCAGTATTAGCTCAGAAGGAATTTTACAGGCACTAGTTTCTACTGTAACTCTGTTAAAGTGCCTGCCAGAGGGAGGGAAAACGCAGTTGGATTTATTTATTTGTTTGTTTGATTTCTTTATCGAGTTTTGTATAGCTCGAACGTGGCCTGTAGGCATCACAGCACTTTACAGAGTTGGCATGTTAGAAATGGGATCTCTGGTTAGCTAAGGCTTGCGCCAAAGCCAGGCAGAGACCACCACTCTAGTCAGGGCGAGGGAGTTACACGCCAAAGATAACCCCTGCTCACCCCCTTGGTAGCTTGGCACGAGCAGTCAGGCTTATCCCGGAGGCAATGTGTAAAGCGCTTGCGCAATACCCACTCAGCAGCAACACACTAGGCACACCACAAAAGGAGACTCCATACAAGGTTATATAAAAATAGCCTTTGTATTATAAAAACACATTAGAATATAATCACACAAGGTACACTGTGCCAACTGGCACTAGGCAGTATTTACAGGGGATTATATACAGGACCGGGCCAATCGGGCCACGGTCAGAACCATCAGAAAAGGTAAGTACATATAAAACACAACCAGTCACTACTGGCACAATAATGACCTTAGCATTATCACATTGGGCATAAAACCTATTAGGCCCACCTCATCAGCATAAATCACATTACGCAATAACCTCCTAATCCTGAATCACGCTAGGGGCATAAATCACAGGAGAAAGTAACCTCCTCACCTAGACCACAGAAGAGGTATAAACCAGGGTGCATAAATCACAGTTCCTGCGCACCACATAAATCCCATGTAGAGCCTGGCGCCCTAACAACCTAGCGCAGCCCCCCTGGCCAACTGGCCTTCTCAGAGGGCTCCAATGCCCTATGTCCCAATAGTCAGGGCGTAGCTGGCAATGCAGCAGAGGCAAAGTGAGCAATGCGCTGGCCTAAACGTAGCAGCTGCCCACTACTTGCTGGGCAGCTGGGAAAGTACTGGGGCAGAGGAGTGCATCTCACTCCTGTCTCCCTAACAAAATGCCCCCAAGAACTAACAGCCTAAACGTTGCAGCTGCCCACTACTTGCTGGGCAGCTGTGGACCAGAACATGGGTCTGGGCACTCACTGTGCCTCGCCTTAAAACCAAAAATGCCCCCGTGGTGCAGCTGCCTGCTACTGTGGTGCAGCTGTGTAAATGAGCCCTGGCACCACTGTGCCTCTTGGGAGCTCCCCTCTGGGACTCCTACACAATCGCCCCCTCGCTGCAGCTGCCCACTGTCCGGTGGGGCAGCTGTGGCAAAATGAACAGGCACTGGCACTAAGCGTGCCCGGGGTCCCCCACTGGGACTCTACCAATAAATGTGCTCCAATGTTGCAGCGGCCCGCGCTCTCGCGGTGCCACTGTAAAAATAAGCACTGCCACCACTGTGCCTGGGGAGCACTAAACTGCTCCAAACTCAGCACCCCGATTCTACTCGAATGCGCAGTTGCCCGCAGCCTTGCGGAGCAGCTGTGCCACAACCCAAAAGTGATTCGGGGCAATCTCGGGCATCGAGGGGAGCCGATACCTTGCTCCCCCTCCTCTGCCCGGGCTCAAGAATGGATGACGCTCCCGCCCTCACGGCGACTGGAGCTTACCGCCAGTTAGCTCAGCCCCACTCACCATTCTCTGGGGCTGAGCGGTTCTCCTCACAGATGACTGCCGCTCCCTCGGCGAGACCGGCACTCTGGTGCAGCCTCCGCGGTTGGGGGCACTCTTCAGACCTCCGTCTGCCTCGCTTGAGGTCCCGCCGGCCCCCGCGTCCTCCGGAGGAGCCCTCCAACTTCGGCCACACTCTGGTCTCTCTCCTCAGGTTCCTCGGGGATGGCCAGGCACGGCGCGAAGTCTCCGCCGCACTACCACTGGCTTCCTGATACTGGCCCCGCCCACAGTCAGGCGTAGCAGCGGCCTGACTTCCGGTCTGCTGCTCGTCTTGGCGGCGGCTGTTTTCTCCTCTCGGCAAAGTGCGGGGTGGGCTCCCGCCAAAGCAAACACGGCGGGGTGGGCACCCGCCGTAAATAAATATCCAGAAGCGGGGTGGGCACCCGAAAAATAAATGATAAAGCGGGGTGGGCTCCCGCCTCGCTCTCAGCACTTCGGGGGAATCCCTACGCTGGGGATTCCCTCAGAAACTAGGTGCAGCTCGGCGCTGCGGAGCTCAGGCTCTCCTCCGTCTTGAGAAATTAGAATATAGCGCTCCTGAAGCGCTAGGCCCCTTTAAAGTTCCTGGGGTAAGCTGGGACCAGGAATAAAAGGTCCTTGGGGCTGGGGACACCCCAGCAGGGTGCAGCCAGGCAGGCCAGCACAACAGAACTTTTTCATGGGGTCACAGCCCCTTCTTTTATACACCCTTTTCCTTTGTGACACAGAACAGGGAAAAGGCTAGGAGACAGGCAAAAAGTTTAGGGGTGAACCTGCCAAAAGGGCCAAGTCCAACATGGCACAATAGAGGTTGCACGAGTTGCATATGGATTAAATAGAATTACCTGAAATAGATACAAATACATGGTCACAGTGTATACACATAGGGGCATATTCTCAAGAACGTGTGATAACTACCGCAAGTGTAGCTTAACGCAACCCCACACATCGCAGTCCATCACGGGAAAACAACTCCGTGTCAACGTGGTATTCACAACACGGCGGTACCATGAGATAGTCACAGGACAACGCGTCAAATGAACGCGTTAAAAACAACGCGACGCCGCAAAAACACGAAAACCCAACGTGAAAATAGTAGTGATGACGCCAATCGCGATACAAAAATCTACGAAAACCAGCCACAGGCCTGCAATTCCCACACGTCATGTGGGAAAATGCACCATAAAAATAGAAAAAAACATACAAACAAAAGCCAAACAACAGCGAAGCACAATGGAGGCAGCCGGAGCAAGTACAGAGGACAACCAGAACCCCACCAGCCCCACGGAGGACCAGCCTGGGACCTCGGGGTCAGGGAAGGGCAAGGACAAGAAGAAGAGGAAGATGAAGTTCAGTCCGCAGGAAAACAGGATCCAGATAACGGAGGTGATAGAACACCATCAATCACTGTTCGTCACCTCCACTGTGTCACTGGCAACTAAAAATGGAATATGGCAGACCATCGTGGACAAGGTGAATGCAGTCGGAGTGCTGAAGAGGACAATGGACGAGGTCAAGAGGCGCTGGAATGATGTGAAGCGCAAAACCAAGCTGAAACTCGCAAACAACCAGAAGGCAGCAATACAGACTGGAGGTGGGAGTCCAGCGCCACAGGAGGAGCTGGACGAGATGGAGGAAATGGTCTCCACAGTCATCAGTGGGGAGACGGTGGCAGGAGTCGGGGGACCGGACACTGCTCAACATGACCGGACACAACAGCAACAGGGTGAGTAACCACCAGGGACTGGGGGGACGGGGGAGATGGGCACAATGGCACACATGCACAATTAAGCATAGCACATCTGCGGACAAAACATGCCCCAGACCCACAACTCCCACCAAGAGACCAATGCACACAGGCATGCAACATCTCAGCACTGCATAAGCACAGAACCCAGAGGCACACCGCATGGAATGGAGAAGGGCAGCTAAATCAGAGCTGCAGGAGCGACTCCCCCAAAATGCGGCACACACACATAAAATGAGGAGCACATCAACATTGACAACAAGGTGGTACAAACCGCAACACGTCCACAACAGAACAGAGGACACAACAGGTGCTGCATGTGCAGACTAACTGGCCAATCAGATATGGCATTGCAGGGAAATGTGAGTTGACAATATACAAGTACAAACTCACATCCGTGATGTAGTCGGAATGTCCACTGTCCCCCATCAAATAGGCAGCTCCCCCCAAACAGTCACAATGTACACTGTCATGCAGTCTGAATTCAGACATGTACAATGCGTCAACATACATGTGTACACGATGTTAAACTGCATCTCCCCTTCACATTGCAGGGGGAAATCCAACACCTCCTGCAGAGCAGTCCAAGCCTCTCTTCTCTGATGAGGAAGAGGACCACCACACCTTCGACTCAGACGCCCTCGAACAGCTCGTGGAGAGCCTCCACAGCCCACTTCCAGGATCAGGGCAGCCCAGCTGCCACGAGGAGCCCCCCCCTGCACAGTACACACAGCAGTCAGCACCCACCACCACGGCTGCCTCCCAGGACCCCCACGACGAACACATGGCCTTCCAACGCCGTGCGGAGGATCATGGAGAACATGGAGCGGACGTAGGCAGAAAGAGCGGCTGCCACGGCTGCACACCAGCGAGAGGTAGCTGGGTCCCTCAATGCCCTAAAGAGCCTCCTCATGGCATTGCTGCCACAAGGCCTGGCGCTGATGCATGCAGCTGCTACCACCCCATCCACATCTCCGGCCCCTGATGTGTCTGTGCCACACAGTGCTGGAGACAGTACACCACCACCCACATGTGAGGCACATGCAACAGAAGAGGATGAAGATGCGGATGAATCAGCCCTCATGGTTAGGAGGACGCAGTAGCATTCATCTCCGCCATGTGGCCTGTTTCTGCTTGGTTCTGCCCTCTGCATCATCACCTTCCACTGTCCCCCGATGCACTCTGCGACACTCACCTTGGACCTCGACATGGACTGCCATATTCTCTTTGGTCACCAATGACACAGCTATCAGACTGCGGACTGAACTCCTCCTCACCTGATGTACCTGTCATTCCCTGTAGGACTCTGGCTGGCCCTCCACGGGCCGACAATGTGAAGTGGGGTTGGCATGGCCCTGTACTGCTCCAGCTGCAACACTCCCTTGAATGTGTAATAAACATTCATATCCACACAGATGTGTCATGTCTATGATCTTTCAAGTGTGGAAGTATGGATTAATGTAGGGTCAGTGATTCCCCCTTACGTCCATGTTGCCCATGTTGTGGGACTATTGTCACAGGGTGACAGATTGCCGATTCCGGTCCGTGTGGCGCCGACACTACAACGGAGACACATCCATTGGTCACTTCCTTGTCCAGCCCAGGACGGAACCACGGCCAGAGCCCCGGGGTCATTGTTCACACCCTTATGCTGGACTGGCATACGCCAGGACAGCCCACTCCGATTACGCACACGGAGGGACAACAACGCTACATGTCCCAGGTCTTCACTGTGGGGATCTGCAGCTCACAGGGCTAGTTGTCAGCATGCCACAGCCATTCCCTCACGGCTGGTGTACACCCACACCACACCCATCCAGCACTGGCATCACAGGACATGTGACCCTGGCAATAAAAAGGGCCTGGCGCACGTGCTGGACGCCATTTCCACTCTCTCTGACTGGGTGGCTCCGTGTAGTTCGCATGTGTGCATGAGGGCCTAGGGCCCTGCCACCTCACATTGCCCAGTGCCGGGGGTGACATGATGGCGTCCGCACAACGGGACTCAATCATTAAGGGTCCATGGCTAGCAGTGCACAGGCTTGGTGGCACCGGATACACTGCGGCAGGCACAGGCACCCCGCCACGAGACGGTGTCTTGCGGTGCAGTGAGATAGGGGCACCTAAAGTGCTGAGCGGGTGTGCAGCCTGCGATGATGCGCCGTCCTGGCAGTCTGGACTGGCAAGGATTAGTGTGAGCCCTGCTGGACCGCAGTGTAGGCCTGGGCCAGCGGGTAGTGCGGCCCTCCCACCACGTGGCATTGCGTCGCGCTTCACAGAGTTAGTGGCACCTCAAGTGCTGAGCGGGTGTGCAGCCTGCGATGATGCCGTGTGCACTGATGTGGTCTCTGCCATTGCGAAATCAAGACCCAGAGTCAGGTGTGTGACCTGGTGGCCCGCGGTGCGGGGCCGCATGATGTGGAGGGTGCCAAGGTCGCGGGCACCGGGCTTGGAGATCCCTCCGGAACGTGGTGGGCCCTCTTGGGGACACGCCAGTGGCGGAAGGTGAGCAGTGAGGCCTGGTTATGCAGGGGCGGGCAATCACCGCAGGGCGGCGGGAGGGGCTGGGGTGCAGCAGCCTGTGTGCGCAGGGGCGGGCAAGCGATGATGGCGTGTGCAAATGTATGGACTCTGCCATTCATGTCTCTGGAAACTGTTCAGATGACGTACCTGGGGGACTGCTGTGAATACCGGCACGTGGTTGGAGACACACCGGTGGCAGCAGGTGAGCAGTGAGGCCTAGGTCCACAGTGTCTGCACTCTCTCCCTCTCTCCCTCTCTCTTTCTCTCTCCCTCTCTTTCTCTCTCCCTCTCTCCCTCTGTCTTTCTCTCTCCCTCTCTCCCTCTCTCTTTCTCTCTCCCTCTCTCCCTCTCTCCCTCTCTCTTTCTCTCTCCCTCTCTCTTCCTCTCTTTCACTCTCTCTCTCTCTGTACTTTGATGGGCGCATGGCACACCTTCTGATCCAGATTTCTGTTTTGCAGGCTGTGACTTACAGAATGTCCTGAGACGACCCGCCATGCCTCTTCAGAATTGTTTATTTTGGTTTGTTCTGTAATAAACGTATTGTTTGGATATTTTGATATGGGTGTATGATTTCCCTTTTTCTGGCCACACATGTATGTTGGGTGTTGTGATTGTGCGACATCAGGCGATTTGTTTGGTTCATGATTTCGTGGAGTTGATGTGCAATATCTTTGTCCATAGGGGGGTGTGTGTGGGGTGCCCGGGGTAGGAAGGGGGGTGGGGGTGGTGGGGTCCTGGGGGTGGTGGCGGTGGGTGTTGTTGGACTATTGGGGCTCAGGCCTGCATGATGGGTTGCTCCAGGGCATCAGTTGTTCTTCATGTGTGGCTATGGGCTGTGCTCCCTTGTCTGGTGCCGGTTGTCGTCCGACTTTACACCAGGTAGGAGCAGGTGTTAGTTTCCTGCTGCTAACGCGCCTTAGCGCATGTTTTGTGATCTTATCGCCGGTCTGGCTGGTTGTTGAGAATGTTGTGGAGTGGTGTTGTCGCTGCTTTTAGCACGGGAACGCCTACTCTGCATATCATTAGCGTTAGTTGCCGGCGATGTTTTTTGCGACTGCTATCGCAGGTAAACTGGTGTTATGGGCTGTTAGCACCAGCTTGGGAATGGGGTGATAAATTTATCGTGGATTTGGCTGCGATAAAGTGCCGTTAACTCAGCGATAGCTCATTGAGAATATGCCCCATAGTATGGCACGAACTTGACCCATAGGCATCAGAGCACTCCACAGAGTTGGCAAATTAGAGGTTACATGAGTTACATATGGAATAAATGGTAAGTTTCTGGGCGATCCGTCAAGCTGGGGCTGAGAAAAAGGGGGGATCAAAAAAAGTGTGTTTCCCATGTTAATTCCCACAGGACCTTTAGTCGAAGCTGCAGCCCGAACCGCTGGACGGAATTACACCAAATTTGACAGAAAGGTAGGTTTAGTTACACAGATCATGTTATTTGGTGTAAATCTGTTTAGTAGTTGTTGAGAAATTTAAGAGAAAAAAGTTAATGATATCTGTTGCTGCGAGGTCTTCGCGAATAATGACGAGCTCGTGCAGGGAAATACAGAGCTACTTCAAACAGGAAGTGTTGGCAGCCATCTTGGGACTCGCTTCTGCCGAGTCCCACAAAAAAAAGTTTAGAACAAAGAAAAAGGGGTAGGGTAGCACTACCCTGACCCTCTAAAGTTGGTCCTGGGGTTCCCGCAAGGCGAAAAAAGCATATTGTTAAAACAAAAATTGCAGCGGATTCGCAATATTCGCAAATTCACTGGAAAAATAAAAGCGTGGGCTCCCGCGCTTAGTTTTAATTTTCCTCCCCGGATGGGCCAGGTCCCTGGGCCATACCTTAAAAATAGAAGGGGGGCACACGGGTCCCTCCTCCTATGGTTTATCAAAGCCCCGGGGACCGCCACCCTGTTGGGCACTGCTTATAATGTATGCGGGCGGCCCCACTCAGCCTGCCCACACCCTGGGCACCGCCACATCTCCGGGGCAAAAGTAATTAAATGAATGCCAGGGGGCTGTACATACCCCTGCAGCCCTGGGGACTGTCACCTTCCCGGGGCACTGCTCATTATGTATGCAATAGGCCAACTCGGCCCTCCCACGCCCCAGGGTCCGCCACCTACCTGGGACAAAAGTACTTAAATGACTGTGGGGGCCTGAGCGGCCCACCCTGCACCCCGGGGACCGGCACCTCCTCGGAGCTAAACATGAAATTAATGCGGGGGCCCCATAGGGCACCCCCCAGCCCTTGGGACCACCACCTACCCAGGGCAATTCTTTCAAATTAAGGGGGGCGTGCATCTCCCCCTACCCCGGGAACCACCACCACCTCCCTGGAGCTGTGTACTGCAATGGCATGCAGCCCCCCTCCTAGAGCTACAGATGGCCATGGGGACCGCCACCTCCAAGGGCTGGCTCCTGCTATGCCCGTGGGTTCCCATCCCAGGGACATAGCTGTTTGCTGTGGCTTGGCGGAAGCTATAACCACTCTCACCAAGCCACAGCTAACTCTCTGCTTCCAGGAAGCGAGAGCAGTAAAATTGCACTCACTTGCTGGAAGCAGAGCATTTGTCTATTTCCCTGCCTGTTGTCAAGATAAATTGCTTTCAGACACAGGTAGCTGCTTGTTTAGCAGCTACCTGTTTGTGAAAGCAATGCTGGCTCCCGCAGGAGGCGGGGTGCCGGCAGGGACCCTGGGGGCCATCAGGCTATCCCTGTTGTGCCAGTGCAGATTGGGTGCCAATAGCAGGGCCCCGGGGGATGTGGACCCCCGGGGATGAAATCAATCTGGGAATGGGGGCCATGAGGCCCCCTTCTCCATTAATAAAATAAAAAAAAGAAAAGGTCAGGGGATGTGGTCCCCAGGGCTGAAATCCGCCTGGGAAGGGGGGCCATGCAGCCCCCTTCCCCATTTCGTAATGGCTGGGCCCCGGGGGATTGGGTCACCTGGGCAAAATTCCACCTGGGGAGGGGGGCTGCACGGCCCCGTGTCCTGCCTCTTAGCACTTTATGTGGTTAGGTTGAATTACCATAAACTATTGCTAACTGTGATTTTCTTCAATTATCCTTGCTCTAAGTTAGGAGACTTTCTATCTATATGACAATCATAGCTACTGCTATAGGTCTTTCTTTCTACCTCTCTTAACACTTACTACTGCAGCTGTGTGGAGATCTTAGCTGAGTCTCCGGAACTACTCTTTATGGGGATTCTACCTTTCTTAGGTATCTGGCTTTGCTCCAGAATTGACTTGCTCTTTTCCAGAGGGAACTCTTTACAGGTTCTCGAAAGAATAGGATAGGTCCTTTAGTTAAGAATAGGGATTACATTCTGAATGGAATATTTTCTATGCTTGTTCTAACCAAACCTATTTTCAAAAATGTCTTTAATTGGATCTATTTGACAAATCTGAATGAAAAGAACAAAAATAATGACTAACCTCTCAAAGATAAAATAAACTTTTGAAACTTCATCAAACCTCTCTTTATTGGCTGATCATCAAATGTAAAATAATGATGACTATTTTGTTTGATGCTCCATTCTAGTATAGTGGCAAAGATTCCCTGATTTAGGAAGGCATGGAAATTCCAGGTTCTCTAAGTAAGTTTTAAGGTGAACTTACTTGTGGAAATGTTTACATGATTTCCTTGCTCACAAATCTGGTAGCGGAGAATAGGTTTAACATCCTTAGCTATAAAATAATACCCAGAAATAAAATAATACCCAGAAATAATTTATAAAGTCCCCAATTCCTGAATCCAATGACCAAAGCGGTTCTCGAAGGCAGTTGCAGTGTAAGGATTAATAGGGTAAATGTGTTGTGATGGTGAGTGTTTTGTTTTCCTGGTTTGAATGAATGTTGATTAGAATGAGTGGGTGAGGGAAAATAGTTGAAAAGTGGTTGAAAAGGTGTTCAAAGATTTCAGATTCCTTGTAGTCAAAAGATCCCAGGATAAAATAATACTTGAGAACTTGTTTGCAGAGACTTTGAGGTGTGGTGAGTGAGGTACCATCACCAACACCAGTAATATAGGCTTAATAAGTTTTTTTTGATTGATTAATTAATATTGTTTGGTGTTGAACCTAACTGCGCAAACGGGGGAAACTGCATTGATTTGGTTGATTTCACGCTGGTCAAGATCTCACTTGCGATTGTTGACAATATTCTTGAATGTGTGGGAAGCTTTATTTCTTTTAATAGAGCAAACAAGAATGTTTTTGAGATTATTTGTTAGAATTGTGCGAGTATGAAGAAAAATGTAAAGGAGGCTGAGTCGCTGCGAGGAGTGAGGTTGTACATCACAGTGTTTCGCGCTAGGATTGGTCAGTTTGTGTACTTTCACGCTGTGATTGGTTGGTGACATAACAGTGTCAGCCTGGGATTGGATCCCTAAAGGTGAATCTTGAATTTTTATTTGTTAATAAGAGACTGTGAAAAATAACAACTGGAATTTAATTGGTTTAGCAGAAAATTGATGTATACGAGCAAAATCATAATGTTCAGTTAATCGAGTTGTTTTAGATTTAAACTGTCAACACAAAATGTTTTTTATTTTCTTTACATTTTGTAGGAGGGGATGTTACTATTCCTGTACGCAAAGGTGAAGATGCGCCTCCAGAAAGTATGCCTGCATACATTATGACTACCGAACATGGGCTAAATACATGTGCTTGGCTTCGCCAATAGAGCAGGATTACTGAGAAGGAGGGTGCTTTGAGTTTCCCCAGATTTAACACTAGGATTCTTGATCATGTGAAGGGAAAATTGTATGAAATGAACCCACCAGCTAGACCCCTTCAGTATGAAGCATTTAATGCATGGGAGAGAGTTGCCAGGGAAATGGAGAAGGTAATATATCAGAGGAGGACTAACAGGGCAGTGAAGAATGACACAAATGCCCGATGGGAACAGTGTAGATGAAGAAAGGCCATCCAGATTATATCCAGTCCTTACTTCAGAGACTACTAAGAGCGGAAAGAGCAAGATTGCACTATGAAAGAAAGGGATGAGTCAGATACTGATTCAGGAGATGAAATATTGGAACAAATGTTGACTTTGAGACCCCCATCACATGCGACCAAAGCAGTACAGAGTGGATCAGTCGCTAGCGCTACTTCGAGAGTGCCAACTGCTCCAGTACAAATAGATGCATCCCAAATTGAATGTTCCCTGCAAATATTGCAGATTGCCACACCAGTGGTAGCTCGACCACAAGTTGCTGTTCCAACAGTGACTTCTACGGCTGCAGTGACCAGTGTAGCACCAGGACCTGTTGTTGATGCTACTTCTGTAACTCGGGTGATAGCAAGTGCCACAGTTAGTTACTGGAGAAGCATCTTCTTCAGGATTTGTCCCAACTTCCCAGAACTCACAGATAGTTGCCTCAAAGCCACCACTAACAGTGCAAGTACTCATAGATGGAGGGATGCTTGTACTTACAGCCCCAATAGCATCAGAAGAAATAGTTCAAACTGCGGAGGGATATATACCAGCCTAGGTTGATGAAACAGCAGGAGCTAGTAAGGCAGAGAATGTGGGGACACCTGAAAAATTAGAGGCTGAAAAAGAAAAGCCCCTGAATGTCTCACAACTAAAAGCTGAATTGGAGGAATAAGGAGATGTTTCGAATTTAAACAGATAGAACAGTATCAAAGGAAAGTATTAATGTACCTGTGCAAGGAAGTTATGAGAAGAGCAGCCATAACTCACAACAAATTAACTGAACTAGCTCAGAAATATGAGAAAGATCTTTTAAAAAATGTGCATCTACACAGAAGCTACAGGGTTCAATTGGAAGTCGTGGTGATTTGGCGGCATTCACGAACAATCTGTCCAATTTTTTTTGTAAACAAACTTTATTAGGCATTTGGAAGACATGTCACAGTACAGCAGCTATACTTGCTTGATTAAACAATCAAACATAAGGCTTCTCTTGGCATGAATATACATTTCGGTATTACTGTGCCGGTGTCCAAATGTCCGTAGTTCGCCCCAGTAGCTTCTGTATCGGATGTTTGCTATGCACATGTTAATAAATGGTTCAATGAGTAAATTAACCCCCCCATCGGATAATAACTCCCACTCCCCGTAGCCCCACCCCCTTCCCCCCAGGCGTTTCTTGTGTCATTAAGCATCTGCATCCTTCTCCGGGTCACTTTCCAGAAACCTCCACCCAGCTCCCCTGTCTTCCAATTTCTGGATAAGGCTTCGTTGGGGGCATGCTTCCCTTCTCTTTTTCGCCCCATGCATGGACCACCACACTTGTGTATGACCAACTGCCCACGATTATCCCCGGTTTCCCTCTTCTGAGATATCATTGAGCTGTTTTAACTGCATTGTTAAGGCTTCCCACTCTCTGGCTGCTTCTAATGCCTTCTCACTCCCAGTATGCCGAGCATTTCGTAAGCGAATCGTCGCCTCGCAACCTGCCCATCGTTCAAATTCCTTTCTCCATCTGCTTATGTTGGGACCTCCCCTTGCTTTCCAATGACTCGTAATATCTCTCTTCGCTAATACTAAACCTAGGTCTTGAACTTTGCTGGTGACTTTGTTCTTAGAAGTATGTGGAAATTTGTGCAATAAGCAGTATCCTGCTGCCATAGTTACGTCTTTGTCTGTAATTTCTGCTAGAATTTCCGTCACCTCCCTCCAGTAATTCTCTATTTCCGGGCAACTCCAGAACATATGCAGAAACTCCACCACTATATCACCGCAACGGGGACACACTGCTGTGTCTGTGTTGAAGTATTTATTGATACGCCCTGGGGTAAGATACGCCCTATGGAATACGTAATAATTAACCAGCTGGAATCAAGCATTTCTAGTGACCTTACTGACTCTTTCTGTTAGCTCTCCCCATGTTTTTTCCTCCATAGGTTCTCCCAAGTCCTCGTCCCATTTCTGTTGGAGCACATTAAGGGGGAGGAGTGTTGCACGGCTCAACCTTCTATATAAGCAGGTGACCGCCTTAAACGTCCCCGCTGCCGACACCACATATTGGCAACCTTCATCTATCCCAGCTTCAGTTAGACCAGCCCCCCAATGTTTACGTATTTCTGCAATCAAAGCCGTATGAAGCAGGAAGTCGTCCCCTGGTATCCCATTTTGCTTGCTAAAGTCCTCGAATGGTAGTAGCATGCCATCCTGGTATAATTGCCCTATGATAGGCACTCCAGCTTCCTCCCATGCCCCTAGCCACCTCCAATCCGCTGTGTGAGGCAATGCCAGACAATATTTTATGGAATCTCCGGTGCATAAGGGCGTCTCACCTTAGTTCTCTGCGACCTTCTGACCCAGCATTTGTAGATCACATGTGCCTCCGCAGACACTTCTCTCTCTGATACAGGCAGTCTCATCACTATCCTAGATAGGAGGTCTGGAGCAGGGCATCCATCTCCCTGATGCGCTGTTCCCCGAAGTTGGCTGGCCACCCATTTCGTTAGCCATTGCAGTTGAGCTGCAATGTAATAGTATTCCAAATCTGGCACCGCTAGTCCCCCTTCTGCCTTGGGTCTCATTAAGGTCGTCAGTGCTACCCTTCGCCTTCCGCCTCCCCACAAGAATTCCGTCACCATAGTCCGGAGCTGTTTAAACCTATCCGCCGGGACCCATATTGGTAGGACTCCAAAGACATAGAGGAGTCTTGGGAGGGTCACCATCTTTAATAAGGACGTTCTGCCTGCCAGCGACAAGGGAAGGGTTCCCCAAAATTCGAAATTAGCTTTCGTTTCTCGTATAAGCTTTCCCACGTTGCCCTCCAGAAGATCCATTCTATCATGATATATTTGTACCCCTAGGTATGTGATGCATCTCTCTTCCCATTCGATCCCCTCCACTGCCTGGGGCTTCTCTCACCCCTGCGTAGTAAGGAACAAGCTTGATTTTCTCCAATTCACCTTAAGGCCCGCTACCTTTTCCAGCGCTAAAAGCAGTTCTTTAGCTACCTCTAGTTCTGCTTCCGTGTTTCTCAGAAACAGGATTAAGTCATCAGCATACAAGGCTATATAATGAATATGCCCCTCTACTTCCAGCCCGCTGTACCAGCGTCCAGTCCTGGCTTTAGCGGCCAGCAGTTCCATGGCTATCGCGAACAGTAGAGGTGATAACGGGCATCCTTGTCCTGTTCCTCTCTCTACCTTATACCCATCCGAGATGATCTTCCATGTCCTTACCCGAGCTGTGGAGTCTCTATATAATAGGGCTGTCCATGCCTCTGCTCTGCATGCAATGTATCCCGCAGAAGGGTCCTCCTCACTCCTACCGCCTCAGAAATACAGCAACCCCTCATCACCACTTTGAACGCCTCCCATTCTATTATGATATTGGAGGCTGTACCTGCATTCTCCGCAAAGTATTGTTCTATGGCTGTGCGGATCTCGGCCTGGTATATCTGATCCTCCAACGCCTCTGGTTTAAGGCGCCATGTAGGGATATTTGTTCTAACCCTGGACCAGCTGAGGCAGACCAGCAGAGGATTGTGGTCCGAAATCGTACGTGCCAGGTATTCGCTACTCTGCATATGTCCGTGTATCTCGGGAGTACATAGAACTGCGTCTAGCCTGACGTGGAGGTCATGCATAGGGGAGAAAAACGAATAGTCCCGTTCCCCAGAGTGGTGCGCCCTCCAAGTATCTATTTATCTCCATTGCTGTTGCCAATCTCTTCTTGCCCTTGCCACCCTGTGAGCAGGTGAATCATGGAGGGGGGGTGGGACCTGTCAAGCCCTACATCCTCAACGCTATTGTAGTCCCCCCCAAGAGAACCGGCCCCGTCAGTACATGCGCTAGTGACCTAGACAGATCTGCCAGGAATGAGGCTTGTTCTGTATTTGGAGCATATATACTCCCGATTGTTATATCCCTTCCGTCCAACCTACCCAGTACTACTCCATACCTCCCATTCGGGTCTATAAATTCCCGGGTGCATTGAACAGGGATCCCTGCTCTCACCCAAATTAGTACCCCTCTAGCAAATGCGGAGTAATTCGTGTAAAATAATTGTACTCGCCACCTGCGTTTCAAGGCAGCCCCCTCCTTCACGTTTATATGCGTTTCTTGTAATAATGCAATTTGCACTCCTCTACGCACCAGGAATGCGTGTATTTTATGCCGCTTTGTCATGGAGTGCATCCCCCGTACATTCCAGGAGATGCACTTAAAATCTATGTTGGGTCCCATTGAAGAGCCGTAATACTAGTCCTAGTAAAATGCTTATCCCAGACACGCCTAGTCCCCATTGAACAATCCCAAAATAACTGAACTACCCAACTCCCCTTCCCCAGGACAGGCAGAAGTGACCCCCCCCTCCCCTCCAAACTCTGCTAACTATATTGAATATTTGGGTGTAGTGGCTGTCACCCAGCCTCGGAAACCCTTCCACCCGGATCTCCCCTCGTAGAAGAATCGTCGGTCTCCCCTTAGCTCCTCATGTTTGTGTTTCTGAGAATACTTGCTGCAGCCCTCCTCCCTCCTGCATTGCTTGGAATGTACATTTCAAAAGGATATAGTGTGCCAAGACTTGCAGTCTCAAAGTCCAGAAGTCCTGCATCACCAAGATCAGCCTAGCTCATCCGCGGTGTGGGGTGTCACGACAGGCATCTCCGTCTCCGAGTCTTCCGCCGCACTCAGTATTGGGGAACTTTTCGACCTGCCATCTTCTCTGTCGCGCCTCGTCGACCTGGGGCTGGACCCCGGTTGGCTAAGCTCCACCACCCCCTTGAGGACCTTGATCCTTTCGACTTGAGCTTCTGTCGGGGTCGGTGCTCTCGATTGATCCCTACTCGTTTCACCATCTCCTGCGGTCGATCTTGGCGAAGTGCCTCCAGACCTCCGTCCTGGAACCATGTCCAGCCAGTCCCAGGCCTCCTGTGGCGTCATGAAGTACTGCACCCCTTTAGGCCCAACAACACACAACTTAGAGGGAAGAGCATGGCATATGAGAGCTGCATTTGTCGTAGTTTCCTTTTTACAGCCAGGAACGTGGACCTTTGCCTCTGCACCTCCCTGGTAAAGTCCGGGAACACCAATATCCTGCTATTTCCGATTTGTAAATCCTTCACTTGTCGAGCCTGTTTCAGTATATGATCTCTGTCTCGGAAATGGAGCAGTCGAGCAATAATTGGCCTCGGCGGCGCTCCTGGTCTGGGCAGTCTGGTTGGCACCCTATGTGCCCTCTCAATTGCGTAGAACTGCGAACGTCCTTCTGGCGCCACTTCTTTCTTGATCCAGTCCTCCAGGTATAGCACCATATCATCACCTTCCTCCTTCTCAGCTACCCCTACTATGCGCAAATTATTGCGGCGAGACCTCCTTTCGCTATCTTTGGCGCGCATCTCCAGGATTTTAACTATCGCCACCACCTCCGTGAGAGATTTCTTTAGTTCTGTGACCTCTGGGGTATGTCCGCAAGCACTTTCTCTGTGCCAGTGACCCGTTCCGCAAGCCGGCGGTGGTCATCCTTCAGGAGGCTGAGATCGGTGCCTATAGAATCTATTTTGGTTACAAGTGCTTCCCGGGATGCCGTAATAGCTTCCATTATGTCTGTCAGCGTGAGCTTCGAAGTTGCTGCATCCTTCTCCAAATCTTGAATATCATCTTCTTCGTCCGTTGGGACGCCACCTCCCCCTGCCACCGCGGTGCTTTGTCCTTTTTTCCTAGCCATCTTTCCCATGGCGGTCGTCGACTTAGGTGCTCCGCACATGGATGACCTTGTTATATATGCGACACACCTCCTGCGTGCTACCCCACCTAGGGCAAACCCCGGTGGTCTCAGCGACACCACGAGTCTACGGGCTCTTCAGGCAGCTAGACTTATGATCCACATGCGCAGGTTTCCTTCACCGCCCATTTACTACTGCACCTAGCAATTAAGTCTCCACCTGCCCTTGTGGTTGCTCACCCACGGAGTTGTGTTTCGACTTATCACGGCTAGGTGTGGGGCCCCTCACATTCTACTGTCCATAAAGGAGCTCCCCCTGTTGGCATCCGTCTCCTCCACACTCGTTCTCTCAGACGCCCAACAGGCCCGCACGTTTATTTCCAAGTTCTTCTCCCCCCACTGGGATGACCTCTTTCTGTGGATTGTGGTGTGCACTGTAAGGCTCCCAGCAGTCAGCAACAGCTCAAGACTCACATCGCGGGCATTTTTAGGGAGTGTCGCTCCTATAATCAGCACGCTCTCCGTTCTCTTTTTGCCTTCTCGAGCACACAACCGCAGGCTGCCACTGCCAGGTGTGGCACCTCTGAAGCGCTCCCTCCTGTGCCCTCACTGCAGCCAACTGTTGTCACCTCCTTCAGGTCATAGTGTGGGCAGGCAAATCTCAAAACAGTGCTATCTCTGCCCCAGAGGTCACTGTCCACCACTCAAACCTCTTTGCAGCTGGTTTTCCGCAGCGCCGCTTCCCCGGAGTCTAATCTTCTTCTCACGAGCCCATGCGTGCGACCCGCGAGGCCTGCTTCCTCCTTTCTTCTCTAAATCAGCTTCCTGCTGCAAGCCTGGACAGACGCTGCCTCTCATATTCTTGTACCCGGTACCTGTCCTGAGCCTCAGTCAGTGAGGGGGATGTCAGCCGGGTGTGCAGCGTCACTGCGGCCCGGTCCCACCTCATGCTTCACTCCTCGCCCGGTCGCAGCGCAGTAAGGCCAATTTCAATGCGGGGGTGCCGCCAGCTTCCTTACTCACCGCCATTCTGCCCTGCGGTGCGAGCACTCCTCATCCGCCGCTCCTCTTCTCTCGCCATACAGGCTATTAGCGGACGGTCTCAGGCTCACAGCACGGGCGCCATCTTGTGCGCCGCCTCTTAAGCTCGTCTCGCTCTCCGCTTTTCCCGGCTGTGTACCTCAAGTCGTCATGCCATTTCGCAGCTGCTGCTTCCCTGTGAGGACAGCTGCCAATTTCTTCCCTTTCCTGAGGGCCAGGGGCTCAGCATAATGCCAGAAATTGGAGTCCGGGGCCGGAGCTCCGAAGCTTACTCCCTTCTACATCGGCGCCAAGCCACACCCTCCATCGAACAATTTTTCCAAATTGAGGGACAAGCCGGTTCAGTGGTAAGCACAAGTAGAAAGGTTCATAAAGATTTCAAAGGTACTGTGGACTGATTTGAATACGTTTTTTGACATTGTAGTGCCATCTGATTTATGGGCTGAATGTAAAACTGCGGTGCAGTGGACCAGAGAGGAACCTTAGAGAGTGGCTGAGACAAATGCACTGTCTCTTACGGTGATGGAGAAGTATGAAGCAGTTATTACCTTTTTTAAGGTCAGAGTGCCTCTGAAAGATATGGATTGGCTCAAAATTAAAGAATAACTCTGGAGCCAAAGGAGACTGCACGGAGTATGAGAGATGGTTGCAGGTATTCCAGCAGCTTAGTAGATGAGAATATGTTGAGAAAAAGAATATTGGAATTTTTGTGTCCCAGTTTGTATTGGGATTGAAGCCAGAGATCTGTTCGCACAAAACCCAAAGTGTGACCTGTTGGCAAAATAAGTCCCTCGACGAAATCCTGAGATAAACCAAATACTATAGCAATGAGTTAGACATGAAGCAGAAAAAGATAAAAGAGAAATGTATGTTGGCACAGACGAAGCTGGCTCAGAAAGGTTTTCAGAACCCTTCTTTTATAGGAAACCAACGAAACATGCAGGGAGTTGTATTTCAAAGTCTGGTTTTCATTGGAATCAAGGAGGAATGCAAATGTCACAGGGGAGATGTAGAGGTATTCCTGTGGATCAGATATTGCTGCTATGAAAAAGATTATGGCTTGTCACATCTGACATAGAATTAGACATTGAAAGAGGGAATGTCGATATAATCCTGAAAATACTGGAGGAAATGTCCAAGTGTTGTAAGGTATGCAAATGCAAAATGTGCCCGCTCAGAAAATGTCAATGCAGGGACAGATCCCGATGATGCCAAATGCACCTGCACAGTTGGGGAATCCTAGATTTAATTTAAACCAAATGCCAAAAAAGAATACAAATCAATTTCAGAATGTCATGCCACAATATCAGAATCCAAACCAGAATACCCTGCAGCAATTCCCGTTTTTCGAAACTGATGGTCCTGGTTCAGAGAATTCTCAGTGATGGTGCCTGAGAGAGGAAGAAGATGACGTACTTGGCACAGCCTTAGTAGTAGACCACAGTGGCCCATATGTAGATGCAGAGGTTTATGGCCACCCTGTATCATTTCTCATTGATATCAGTGATACCAGGTCCACAGTTAGAACAGTGGAAGTCCGAGACTTCCCTCTCTCGGGGAAAACTATCCAAGTTGAAGGAGTAATAAATAAACAAATCCAAAATCCAGTTTCTGAAAAGGTTCCAGAAAAGATAGTTCATTTGAAGAAAAGCACCAACTTGCTGTTTGCGATTCAAGTCCTGTGAATTTGTTAGGAAGGGATTTGTTGTGCAAGTTATGTTGCACTATTTACTCTAGGCTGGATGGTGTGGTGTTCCAGACACATGATGAGGATGTGGATTTTAAATTAATCAGACAGCAGACTGAGACAGGAATGTTACCTTTGCTAACTATTAAGGATTTACCAGAAGATCTGAAAGAAACAGTGAATGCCAAAGTTTGGGAGTTTACAGGGAATGACATTTGACGAATTAAATGTGTAGAATCAGTCGGAATTACAGTGAAACCGAATGTGACCTACCCCAGTGCACCTCCATACTATTTGACGCCAGAAACAGTTGCAGGAATACAACCAATGATAGATGACATGTTACAAAAAGGAATCTTGAAAGAACTAATTGGAAGTCCATGTAACTCACCAATTATGAGTTTACAAAAACCCAATAGTAAATATAGGATATTTCAGGATTTAAGAAGGATAAATGAAATTGTAATGCCCTGTTGTCCCGTGGTTCTGAATCAAGCTACCATATTGTTCTAAATCCCATGTACTGCAGAATGGTTTATCGTAATTGACCTATGTCAGGCTTTCTTCTCAGTGCCATCGCATGAAGAAAGCCAATTTCTATTTTCTTTTGTCTTCCAGTCGAAGGAATTTACATGCTGTTGTGTCCCACAAGGGTATACGGAGAGTCCATCTATCTTTAACCAGATTCTAGAAAAGATATTTAGAAAACCTGAAAAATCCACACAAATCCACTCTATTCAAGTGTCTCCAGGAAAATTGCAGTACTGTCAAAACGAAGTTAAATATCTAGGAAGCATCATTGTGAAGGGAGCTAGAAAAGTGTCACCAGAAAGAGTGGAAGAAATCTTGCAGATGAGTCCACCAAGAACTCAGAATGAAATCAGAATGTTTTTTGGGAATGGTTGGCTACTGTAGACAGTGGATACCAAACTTTTCCTTGGTGGCAAAGCCTCTACTGAGGCTAACACACAGAGATGTGTCTGATCTGATTCTATAGGACAATGAATGTACAAAAGCATTCCTAGAGCTGACGGAAAAACTGTGTTGTGCCCCGGCACTAGGAATGTCAAACTATGCAAAAGAATTCACGCTATTTTGCTGTGAGAGAGATGGGTGTGCTCCCTCGGTTTTGACACAACCTCATGGAGGATCTCGAAAGCCTGTTGCCTGCTTCTCTACCATCCTTGACCCTGTAGTGGCAGAACTTCCCGGTTGCCTTAAAGCAGTGACCATGGTAAGTGCTAGTCTGGAAAAGAGCAAGAGTATAGTGATGGGATAAGCACTAACTGTCATGGTCCCACACTCTGTGGAGTTGTTATTAACAAGAACTAAGGGCCAGATGTATCAAGATAGCTATTTGCGATTCCTAATTGCGAATCACAAGGATTCGCAATTAGGGAATCGCAAAATGCCATGTATGAAGGTGTATAGTACACCTTTTGCGATTCCTAGAGGGTCGCAAATGACCTACCTCATGAATATTAATGAGGTAGGTCGCAATTTGCGACCCCCTAGGAATCGCAAAATCACGGGATGGTGGCCTGCTGAGATCAGCAGACCACCATGTCCGTGATTGCTTTAAATAAAGCAATCTTTTTTTTGTAAAGCAGCCCGTTTTCCTTAAAGGAAAACGAGATGCTTTACAAAACGAAAAATGAAAAGTTTTCTTTTCATTTTTAAGGAGCAGGCAGTGGTCCGTGGGACCAATGCCTGCTCTTAAAAATGGTTTTACAAACATTCACAAAGGAGAAGGGGTCCCTTGGGGACCCCTTCCCATTTGCGAATGGGTTACCACCTACTTGAAGTAGGTGGTAACACGCGAATGTTTTGCGACCGCAAATGCGGTCACAAAACATTCATACATACCGATGCGATTCGGTATTAGGAAGGGACGACCTAAACACGCCCCTTCCTAATACCGAATCGCAAACCCATTTTGCGATTCAGTAACAAGTTACCGAATCGCAAAATTAGGTTTGCTGCATCGGAAAAGCAATTTTTGCGTTCGCAAACGGGCAGATTCTGCGAATCTGCCCGTTTGCGAATGCAAGAATGCTTGATACATCTGCCCCAAAGACCCAATGCATGACCCACAATAGGTTAACACACTATGAACAGAGTATCCTCTCATCAGACAATGTTGTTTTGAAACATTGCACAGTTTTGAACCCTTCAAGGTTATTGCCTGTAAATGATGATGATAATTGTGATGAAAGTGAACACGACTGTCTAAATGTCATGGAATTGTGCACCAAACCCCGCCCTTTCATTAAGGATTAACCTCTGACAGAGCCTGATCATGTGTTATTCGTACATGGCTCATGCTTGTGAGGTAATGATGGCACACTCAGAGCAGCATATGCTGTGTGCACAATAAATGATTTGGTCGAAGCTTCCTGGCTTCAGAAAGTCTTTTCTGTCCAAGTTGCTGAACTGATTGCTCTTACTACAGCCTGCAGTTTTACTGCTCAAATGAGTCACTATATTTACTGACAGCCAGTATGTGTTTGGTGTAGTCCATGATTTTGGACAGTTGTGGTCACAGAGAGGCTTTCTTACATCTTCAGGAACTCCTATAAAGAATGGGACGCATGTCAAAGACCTACTGAATGCTCTGCAGTTACCAGGAGAGGGTAAGTAGACATAATATTGAAATTTTTATATCGACATACATAAATATCGACTTTAGTATATCAATAGTACTAAATATCAATGTTGTGTATATCGATGTTAAAAATATCGATTTTAAGTGTTGTTTAAAATATCGAAGTATGTAATATCGTTATGTTAAAATATCGTTTATGTACTATTTTTTAATGTATTTACAGTTTGTTTGTAGTTTAATTATAGTTAGTTAATGTTATAAAAAATTTAGGGGCCTATTACGATGGCGGGCGGAGACACGACCGCGGTGCCGGCGGTGGCGGTAACACCCATTTACCGCACGCCGCAAGCGGTCTTCACGCCCGCCATATTAGGATGGCCACACATTGCCCATTTCCCGCCCGCCGCGGTGCGACGCCGACCGCCATCAAAGTGCGCCCGCCACCGCGGCGGAGTGAGCCAATCACCACACACCGCCGTGCGGAATGACGTCCCGTACGCCGAAGATATCACGATGCCGGAAACATGGCAGCGGAACGCGACAGAGAAACCACACAGCGAAAGACGGCGGAGACACCACAGCGGAGACAGAAAAGAGACACCCGTGACACACCGCGATGGATCTTGCCCTACACGCCTTCCCGGTGCTGTACATGATACACCACCTGCAAGTCATCGTCCGCCGCGGACGCCTCCGCAGGGAAGTACAGACACAACAGTGCAAGTAACACAATACACAGCTCCAGGGTGGAAAAACTTTGCATGGGAACACCACACACCCCTGTGGGGACAGGCACACAGCCATCACTGCACACACACATGTTCCACCTGTGACAAACACACATCGCCACATACTGCCCACCCATATACCGCCATCATGAACAAATGTCCCGGTCACATCACCGCCGCGGTCAGTGTGCATGAAACCATGCACACAATGCAGAGCCCAGGGCCAGCGCATGCCAAGGGCACCGTACAAATCGCACAGAGCCACAACTCCATCCACAACACACCAGCTACCTCCCTGAAGGGACACATGTGCCTCCCAAGTGCCACTCCTGCACAACAACCACACAACTACAGCCACACCATGCCCCACGTCCCAACAACTTCATATACAGCCACAGCAGGACCCTTTGCACAGGAACACATAGCACAGAAGCCCAGGCCCCAGCCAACACACACACCACAACAACATCACACACAACCCAAGAACACTGAGGCCTGGCACAAAATGTACACACACACAGTTGAGGACCAAACACTTCACTGCACACACTACCTGACAAGTCACACACACACACCACCCTGACTCACAGCTACATACACACACCACATGCCAGCAGTAATGGAGGACAACTAATAGGAAAGCCAAAGTGAAGTGCCCACAAATGGAAGGGCAGTGACACAACCATCAAGCATGTGTGATGCTCATGCAAGACAAGACACATGTGAGAACACACACAGCCCATCACAGCACACATGGCTGACACAGTCAGTCAACACAAACCACGGTCATCCCAATGCAACAACTCCTGGAGACAGCAAGGACACCCATGTATAGGCACAGGGATGTAAGGAAGGCCCTGAACTCAAACACTGACCAGCCACACATAGGCATCCAAATACTGGACAAGAGAATGTCTGCTGCACAACACACAGGGCCCAGTGACACACTACATGACAGCCAAGCACAAGTAGGATATGTCACACATACCTCCTCCCACAACAGCAACACACAATACTGCCATGTGCACAAAACACAACCACAGGGCTCAACAAGTACACATACAGGCACACCACTCCAGGGTGACACATGGCAGTAGTTGACAATGCAGGTGCACACACATCCACAGTCACAACAAAGTCACCCCCTTCACACCATACACTTCTCCACCACCCAAGTGCACACATTGGAAGTAAGTCATGGGATCTGGATAACTCATCACCACAAGATGTCCATACACCGACACTGATTGGCACACAGAAAGGAAGCTCACACAGACCCCATGACCCTGGCCTGCCTGCCTGTAAGCCTGTACCCAAACTCCCACCCTGTGCTGCCATTGCCCACAAACCTGACATGTGTCCACCATAGATAACATGAGCAAAGAAGGAAGATGACAACAAGAATTCATTGCCAACCACCTGCACTGCACCCAAAAGTATCACAGTCAGGTAGAAATGAAGTGCCTCCCACCCCTGCAAAAAAAATGAAATGTGAGACAACCCATTGGCAATGTTGAAGTGGCATACTGAGCATGTGACACAGTAAACCATGCGCACACAGAAACAACTTTATTCAGGAAGGACACTGACACAACTCACAGCAGGACAAACTGTGTTTATTCACAATTTGCATATTGAGACAACAAATTTGGGCAACAGCAAAGCCAGTGGGCATTTCAATATGCACAGTATTTACATGAGAAGCTGCACAGGCAGGGGGCAAACAGTAGTGAAACACAAGGCAAGTACAATGTGCAGAGTAGTTACATCAGAAGCTGCACAGGCAAGGGGCAAACAGCACTGAACAGCAAGGCCAGTGTCCAGGACACAGTGCAGGTGAGGTACATGAGAAGCTGCACAGGCAAGGGGCAAACAGCAGTGAACAGCAAGGCCAGTGGCCAGTCCAATGTGCAGATTAAGTCCATGAGAAGCTGCACAGGCAAGGGGCAAACAGCAGTGAACAGCAAGGCCAGTGGCCAGTCCAATGTGCAGATTAAGTCCATGAGAAGCTGCACAGGCAAGGGGCAAACAGCAGTGAACAGCAAGGCCAGTGGCCAGTCCAAAGTGCAGGTGAGGTACATGAGATCCTGCACAGGCAAGGAGCAAACAGCAGTGAACAGCAAGGCCAGTGGCCAGGACACAGTGCAGGTGAGGTACATGAGAAGCTACACAGGCAAGGGGCAAACAGCAGTGAACAGCAAGGCCAGTGGCCAGTCCAAAGTGCAGGTGAGGTACATGAGATCCTGCAAAGGCAAGGGGCAAACAGCAGTGAACAACAAGGCCAGTGACCAGTCCAAAGTGCAGGTGAGGTACATGAGATCCTGCACAGGCAAGGGGCAAACAGCAGTGAACAACAAGGCCAGTGACCAGTCCAAAGTGCAGATGAGGTACATGAGAAGCTGCACAGGCAAGTGGCAAACAGCAGTGAACAACAAGGCCAGTGACCAGTCCAAAGTGCAGATGAGGTACATGAGAAGCTGCACAGGCAAGGGGCAAACAGCAGTGAACAGCAAGGCCAGTGACCATTCCAAAGTGCAGATGAAGTACATGAGAAGCTGCACAGGGAAGGGGCAAACAGCAGTGAACAACAAGGCCAGTGACCAGTCCAAAGTGCAGGTGAGGTACATGAGATCCTGCAAAGGCAAGGGGCAAACAGCAGTGAACAACAAGGCCAGTGACCAGTCCAAAGTGCAGGTGAGGTACATGAGATCCTGCACAGGCAAGGGGCAAACAGCAGTGAACGACACAGCCAGTGACCAGTCCAAAGTGCAGATGAGGTACATGAGAAGCTGCACAGGCAAGTGGCAAACAGCAGTGAACAACAAGGCCAGTGACCAGTCCAAAGTGCAGATGAGGTACATGAGAAGCTGCACAGGCAAGGGGCAAACAGCAGTGAACAGCAAGGCCAGTGACCAGTCCAAAGTGCAGATGAAGTACATGAGAAGCTGCACAGGGAAGGGGCAAACAGCAGTGAACAAAAAGGCCAGTGACCAGTCCAAAGTGCAGATGAGGTACATGAGAAGCTGCACAGGCAAGGGGCAAACAGCAGTGAACAGCAAGGCCAGTGACCAGTCCAAAGTGCAGATGAAGTACATGAGATGCTGCACAGGCAGGGGGCAAACAGCAGTGAAACACAAGGCAAGTACAATGTGCAGAGTAGTTACATCAGAAGCTGCACAGGCAAGGGGCAAACAGCAGTGAACAACAAGGCCAGTGACCAGTCCAAAGTGCAGATGAGGTACATGAGAAGCTGCACAGGCAAGGGGGAAACAGCAGTGAACAGCAAGGCCAGTGACCAGTCCAAAGTGCAGATGAGGTACATGAGAAGCTGCACAGGCAAGGGGCAAACAGCAGTGAACAACAAGGCCAGTGGCCAGGACACAGTGCAGGTGAGGTACATGAGAAGCTGCACAGGCAAGGGGCAAACAGCAGTGAACAGCAAGGCCAGTGACCAGTCCAAAGTGCAGGTGAGGTACATGAGATCCTGCACAGGCAAGGGGCAAACAGCAGTGAACAGCAAGGCCAGTGACCAGTCCAAAGTGCAGGTGAGGTACATGAGATCCTGCACAGGCAAGGGGCAAACAGCAGTGAACGACAAGGCCAGTGGCCAGGACACAGTGCAGGTGAGGTACATGAGAAGCTGCACAGGCAAGGGGCAAACAGCAGTGAACAACAAGGCCAGTGGCCAGGACACAGTGCAGGTGAGGTACATGAGAAGCTGCACAGGCAAGGGGCAAACAGCAGTGAACAGCAAGGCCAGTGACCGGTCCAAAGTGCAGGTGAGGTACATGAGATCCTGCACAGGCAAGGGGCAAACAGCAGTGAACAGCAAGGCCAGTGCCCAGTTCAAAGTGCAGGTGAGGTACATGAGATCCTGCACAGGCAAGGGGCAAACAGCAGTGAACAACAAGGCCAGTGGCCAGGACACAGTGCAGGTGAGGTACATGAGAAGCTGCACAGGCAAGGGGCAAACAGCAGTGAACAGCAAGGCCAGTGGCCAGTCCAATGTGCAGATTAAGTCCATGAGAAGATGCACAGGCAGGGGGCACACAGCAGTGAACGACAAGGCCAGTGGGCAGGACAAAGTGCAGAGTGAGTCCATGAGAAGATGCACAGGCAGGGGGCACACAGCAGTGAACGACAAGGCCAGTGGCCAAGACACAGTGCAGGTGAGGTACATGAGAAGCTGCACAGGCAGGGGGCAAACAGCAGTGAACAAAAAGGCAAAGACATTGTGCAGAGTAGTGACATCAGAAGCTACACAGGGAATGTATGCAACTCTACCATGCCATGCCCAGCAACAGAGTAATGGGCCTGACAATGGGCATCACAAACACCCCTGTGGACAGACAGGTGTGTGAGGGTGACCACCACTCAGATGGGGCTGTCTGTCGGACTTGGAGCTGACTGTGTGTTGGGGTCAGTTGGAGGGCTGCCCTGGGCAGTGGGAGTAACAACTGTGGAAGAGCCAACTGTGCTTGTGGGAGCTGGGGGGCTGCTTGGACCAGGTGGGGTGGTGGCCCGGGGAGGTGGACTCATGCCCTGGTGAGACACAGTGTGTGCCGGAGATTGTGGAGGGGTGCCTCTCCACTTCTTGGGGATCCTGAAAGGCTTCCCTGTCTGGGGATTGAGGGGAACTGGGGCAGACACAACAGGTGACCCCACTACCAAAGCTGATTCTGATGTGGATGTTGACCCTCCCTCTGGGGACATGCTGGATCCCGCTGTGTGCTTGCCTGGTGTTTGCCGCCGCCCTACCTCCCTCTGTCCACCAGCTTTGCCCCCTACAGTGTCCTCCCATGCTGGCTTCACAGGGCTTGGGATGGGAGTGGAGGTCAAGGATGGATTATCCATGGGGCCCTCATCCTGTGTAATGTTTGCAGGCAACACCTTCTCAGTGGGTGTGGAAACTGTCATTTTGCCTCTGCGAGACGTCTTTGGGACAGGGGAGTCTTTGGCGGGGGAGGAAGGTGAGGCCTGTGACCCTGATGCTTGTTTCTTTGCTTTGTAGCCCTTGCTGTCGCCTGATGGGCTTTTCTCTCTGCGCTCTGGGGTGGCCTTACTCTTATGTGGGGATGGTGTCTGCGCCCTAGTACGCTTGGGCTGCTGCTGCTCCTGTGTGCTGCGGGTTCTGTATTGGGACTTTGGGGTCCGTTGAGCATTGTCACTGTCGTCAGAGGTGCACAGTGACACGGGGCCGGACCGAGTGCTGGGAGCCGCTCCCTGACTATGTGCCTGTTGCAGGGCTGCTGTCACAGTTGATGACAAGGACTGCACAGACCGGTGTAGCCCACCTACGTCGGAATGTATGCCCTCCATGAAAGCTATAACCTGCCCCAACTTTTTGTCGTGCTCTTGGAAGGCATTGAGAAGTGCTGTCTGCCCCACACACAGCTGGCGCAATAGCTCGACTGCTTCTGCACTGAGGGCAGCAGGGCTGACATGGGCTGGGGCAGCTGTGCCTGCGGTGAAGGTGACTCTTCCCTTCCTACTCGTGCGGACACGGGCAGCACCAGTGGAGGTTGAAGGGAGGCTGGGCACTGGACGCTGTGTGGCGGAAGAGGAGGCCGAGTCCCCGTTCCCTGTACCCCCCAACATGGATGCGTCACCGCTGGCGTCATATGAGGTAGAGCTTTGTGTCTCCGGCTGTGAATCCTCTAGCAGACTCCTGTCCCCCTCCTCGGCGCTGGTCACATCTGTGTCAGTCTGCTCCGGGCCAGCTGGTGCACTGGACGCCTCACCACTGGTGTCCATCCCCTCTCTCTCTCTGTACATACGGGAGCTGCTGCATAGGAGAGAGAAGTACTGTGAGATGAGTGGCATCAACAGAACTAACACGTGCCAATACATCTGCATCCTAGAAGAGGTGTGCAGCACATCGCATGCCACCCTGTGCACACATATATCTTGCCACCCAAAATATCAACCCAACGGTGCATGTCCGACACACATCCTGCCATAACTGCCCCAGGTGACTCACACAGCACACCATCCTGCTGTTGGCTCACATCAGACACAGCCACAAAATGGCCTGTGCACACATACTGTCCCGATGTTGGCAAGGATGAACACCACAACATGGTGCACATCACCTACATGTATGGAGCAGTAGGGGACCACACAGACCACAACATACCAGCCCACAATGACCCTGCACACATGCCATCCACCATATCGAGTTCATGGGCACATCTACTGTTGCACATTGGCCTCAGATGTCTGACTGGCAGACATCTGAGGTCTGGAATTGCACTCATTCATTGAAACGCATTCACAGTTGGCACACTGGCATTCCCATCCATCTGAATTCACACACTACCCCACAGCAGAAGGTACCTGAAGGCCACAACTCCAAATGTAAGAGAGATGCACAGTGCTAAAACTGACTTCATGAAGCACCGTTTGGGCAAATGCATGGCACATACACCCAGCACAGAGGCCACTCACAAAACATTGCACCACACAACCAACGTCACACAGCTGACAATTTGCACACTCTGTAGACACATGCACCCACTCCCATCCAAAGGCAGCCTGCAACACATACTCACCCATAGCTTGCTGCTGATGCTCCTTCAGTTGTCTGTCCAGCTCAGGTTGTGTGACAGCCAGGATGCGGGCCATTAGTGGTGTCATGCTGCGCCTAGCCAACCTGCCAGTCCAAGGGAGCAGCCCCAGCATCATCTCGGCCACGCTCTTGCTCAACCGGCAGATGTCGTCCCACCTTTTATGACAGTGGGTGCGCCTTCGGTTTGACACACCCAGATCTCGGACTCTGGAGGCAATGGCCCTCCACACGGCTTTACGCTGGTGGACCTTCAGCTGCAGGCATGGGAGACAAGAGGGGTGAGGTTCCAGTGACACAGTGCACAATGACAAAACAACGAAAATGCAGTAGCACGACAGTGACTCATCCAAAACTCCAGCTACAACTGTAACAGAGCCAACAATTGCTGTGAACATGGTACAATGTCATTGGTCAATCAGACGTACAGGCATGCATGTTCGATGGTGGACACAGTACCTCCACATCCCATTCACATGCAGGATACCAACACAGCCAGCAACATGTAGTCTGGCCGCAGCTACTGTCTGCAGTTACCTACAACTACACATAGAGAAGATAGCAAAACATGTGTCTTGTTGTTGGACTCACTGTGTCCAACACTGCGCAGACCTAAGTGTCCTAGCCCTGAGAAAGCCTCACTGTGTCCTGGAACTCACATAGAGTGACAACAACTGTCATACACACACCCTTCTCCCACGGCTGCTCCTGTGCAATCTACATGGCAGAGATGGGACTTAGATGAAGAGGCGTGAACCAAACACACATGGAACACACTGTACATGCAGTGATGTGGACATGTGGCATTCGGCGGGGACTGTGCAGGCAGGTGGACTGACACTGAGTGGGTAAATTGGGAGCAACACAGCCATTCACACAAACGATAACTGGCCAGACTCCTGCATCACCAAAATGCAGCTGCACTGTATGGCTGACACTACAGAACATGTCCCTCTACTCAGGATAGGCATGCAGGGTAACGTGTGAAAGAGCCCACCAAGCCCTTCCCGCTGTAGTAAACATGATAGGCAGTGCATGTCATAGCCCCACAACCACTGACACATACCGAAGCACCTCCACCTCACATGTGCCCACCCTGCACTCTCACTAACAGTCTGGGAGACTTACCACGACATTAGGGCCGCCATAAAGCCTTGGGTACTGTGCAAGCACCCCGTCTACCAGGACCTCAAGCTCCTCACTGGTGAAGGGACTGGCACGGATCTTCTGAGTCCTCAACATCACAATGGACATGTGGCAGCAGCAGCACGTTAAGGGTGGCAGCCAGCAGTCCCTTGAAGCAGCAGCAGCAGGTGAAGGGTGGCAGCCAGCAGTCCCTTGAGGCAGCAGCAGCAGGTGCAGGGTGGCAGCCAGCAGTCCCTTGAGGCAGCAGCAGCAGGTGCAGGGTGGCAGCCAGCAGTCCCTTGAGGCAGCAGCAGCAGGTGAGGGTTGTCAGTCAGCAGTCCCTGGTAGCTGTGGGAATGTGGTGCACCCTCCCACACATATATAGGCCCCTGGGGCTGTGTCAGTGGTCCCAGGGTGCTGCAATTGGTGTACCAGGTCTGCCTCATTCAAATACATCCAATGTCCGCCTCCGCGGTGGCTGTGCACGCCTACCGCGATTTTCAAACTCGCATCAGGCTACCGCGAGGCTGCTTCCCATTGGCTGCAAGGGCATGGTCCATGGCTGTGACACACCGTAGGGGCCAGGCGCGCGCTACCGTGGTGGTGCATCTTTTGAATGCCTCCAGTGACCGCCTCCGCGGGGGTGGTGCACGCCTACCGCAATTTTCAAACTCGCATCAGGCTACCGCGAGGCTGCTTCCCATTGGCTGCAAGGGCATGGTCCATGGCGGTGACACACCGTAGGGGCCAGGCGCGCGCTACCGTGGTGGTGCATCTTTTGAATGCCTCCAGTGACCGCCTCCACGGGGGTGGTGCACGCCTACCGTATTTTCAAACTTGCATCAGGCTACCGCGAGTCTGCTTCCCATTAGCTGCAAGGGCATGGTCCATGGCAGTGACACACCTCAGGGGCCAGGCGGTAGGCACCGCCATATGTCTGCCAGACAGTGCCTGGAGTGACCGTGATTTGGGTAGCGGTGCATGGTGACCGCCATTGTCACATACATATCTGGCGGTGTCTCCCGCGATCGTGCCTGGGTTATGGGCGGTGACACACCTCAGGGGCCAGGCGGTAAGCACCGCCATATGTCTGCCAGACAGTGCCTGGAGTGACCGTGATTTGGGTAGCGGTGCATGGTGACCGCCATTGTCACATACATATCTGGCAGTGTCTCCCGCGATCGTGCCTGGGTTATGGGTGGTGACACACCTCAGGGGCCAGGCGGTAGGCACCACCATATGTCTGCCAGACAGTGCCTGGAGTGACCGTGATTTGGGTAGCGGTGCATGGTGACCGCCATTGTCACATACATATCTGGCGGTGTCTCCCGCGATCGTGCCTGGGTTATGGGCGGTGACACACCTCAGGGGCCAGGCGGTAGGCACCGCCATATGTCTGCCAGACGGTGCCTAGAGTGACCGTGATTTGGGTAGCGGTGCATGGTGACCGCCATTGTCACATACATATCTGGCGGTGTCTCCCGCGATCGTGCCTGGGTTATGGGCGGTGACACAGCTCAGGGGCCAGGCAGTAGGCACCGCCATATGTCTGCCAGACAGTGCCTGGAGTGACCGTGATTTGGGTAGCGGTGCACGGTGACCGCTATTGTCACATACATATCTGGCGGTGTCTCCAGCGATCGTGCCTGGGTTATGGGCGGTGCCAGTCCGCAGGTGTCAAGCGGTAGGCACCCCCATATGTCTGCCAGACAGTGCCTGGAGTGAGCGTTAATGGAGTTGTGGAGTAGCTGTGCTGCACCTAACGTGTCCTCCAGCTCTCTGCATAGGCCAACATGTACAGTGCCCAGTGTCTCAACAATTGAAGGGTCCTCATGAGGGCAAATGCACAAAAAGGACATGTCACTCCACGTCACCAACACATACCATATATGGGTCGCCAATACATTGCATGGGCACCTACACTCGCACATGTCACATGTGCTGTGTAATGAAATGTAGACTGTCCAGTTAATGTGTTGCATAGCATATGTAGATAATGGTCAATGTCTGTGTGTGCAATGTAACGCACAATGTCGTCTCATTTACTGAACTAGGGGCATCAGCAACTGGCACATTGTCCAATGCACATGCACACACGTGTCCCCCACGCTCAGCCAGTGGTCAGTGTGTAGTTGATGTGTGCCATGTGCAACCTGTGTTGGGAGGTGTATCAGGGCCAGCAACATGGTGTGTTCGGGTAGTATTGCAATTAGTAACATATGCTGGGGGTCATACTCACAGGTATGCACACATATCTGTTAGTATATCACACTGTGCATGCGAATGAGCCGGAGGGGTGCACAGATAATTGCTGCTGGTAAGGGGACAGGTGTACGAGTAGTGTGCCTGATGTGTACCTACTTGTGAAGTGCCCTGTCGGTTAATGGTGCATGTTGTAAGACTTGGGAATATGTCTGTAGAAAAAATTGATGTGATGCACATTTCATGTTCTTCTGCATTGACATCTGTGCACTTTGATCTGTCCTAGGAGGAGGAGGCCCAATATCCATCGTCCGTTCACAGTCCTGGCAGACATGGAGAATGAGGATATAATCCGCAAATTCAGGCTGGACCGACAAACCCTGCAGAACCTATGTGCCATGTTGGAGCCCCACCTGCAGCCACGTCGGACATATCCAACAGCTTTCACCGCAACATCTAAGGTGATGGCATGCCTGCATTTCTTTGCAGCAGGCTCATTCCAGCACACGGTCGCAAGTGCAGGCGGGATGTCACAGCCGATGTTCAGCATGGTGCTGAGGGATGTCCTGTCGGCCATGATGCTCTACAAAGACAGATATATCCATTTTCCCAGGGGGCCTGAGTTGGTGGCTGTGAAGGGCGATTTCTATGCCCTTGGACATATCCCCCATGTCATTGGTGCAATTGAATGCACACATGTTGGGCTTGTGCCACCACAGGCACGTGAACAGGTTTACCGCAATAGGAAGCATTCACACTCGATAAATGTTCAAGTGGTGTACCTGGCGGACATGATCATCTCACACGTGTGTGCCAAGTTTCCCGGCTCAGCCCATGATGCCCACATCTTGCGCAGCAGCATCGTTCCTCAGCTGATGGCCAATCTGCTTCCGGAGCGTGCATGGCTTGTGGGTGAGTATGCATAGTGGATTAGAGTGGTGTGTGTGTGACATGCTGTCGTGTGGCATTTTGGGACTGCAAGGTTAATCTGTGTCTCTCACACCCAGGTGACTCGGCATATCAGAACCGCCCGTGGTTGCTGAGCCCATTGCGGAATCCCGTCACGCCAGCTGATGTGTGATACAATGATGCCCATGGGAGGACACGGCGTGTGATAGAACGGACATTTGGTCTCCTAAAATCAAGATTTCGGTGCCTGGACCGTACTGGAGGTGCCCTTATGTACTCGCCAGGGAAGGTGTGTCAGATAGTGGTGGCATGCTGCATGCTCCACAACCTGGCCATTCGCAAGGCAATACCCCTGATCCTGGATGACGATGATGAGCAGCCAAGGCCCCCGCCTGCAAATCAACCCGGATCCAGTGACGAGGGCAGTGGAGAGGAGGAAGGGATCGACATGCGTCGACAGCTCATCACCCGCTACTTCACTTGAAGGTGAGTGACGATGTAGAAGGGACAAAATGGGCTGATGGTGTTGCAGTTGCTGTGTGGGTGTATGTGAGCTTCTGACTGCAGCTTTGTGTTGACTCATTGCTGCCTGCCAATGTATGTGTGATTGGTTAGTGTGATACAGAATGTCTCTATGGTGACTGTTGCTCTGTGTAAAGTTTGTAGATCTGAGTACCTTGTTGACAAGTGTTGTGTGATGTGTGTGATGCCACACCCATACAAGTGACTCTTGTTCTGCGGTTTTCCCTAGGTCCCTTCAGCATCTCACTGCCTACCTACATTCCATTCCCCTGGACCATGTCCTACACGGTGAAGGTTGCACATCCTGTATTAAAGACGGAGCAGACACAACAACATGTGTGTAAGGTGTATTTATTTACAACTGTGACATGCGAGGGTGGAGAAAATATGAAGGGGGGAATTGAAGAAGTGAGTTGACAGTCATGGTAGATGAGATACTTGAGTAGTCCCCACAATGATGTGGAGACCCAGTCCAACAGATAGATGCCATTCACATGGCAGTGTGGTGAAGGATAGTCCAAAAGGTCAATGCAGTGGTGCAGTGGTCTGCCATCATAGCTGGCTCAGGGACTAGCGTTTGGCAGGTACTTTGGCACGTGGGTCCCCCTGGCCTTTCCTTGGACGGCCCCTTTTGCGCTTGACTGGAAGGGCCACTGCTGCAGGGACAGTGGTGTCTGAGGACTCACCCCCCTCTGTGGACGCAGGGGAGGATGATGAAGTGTCATCCTGCTGCCCAACAGGGGAGGCGGAGGGGTAGAATGTTGCGCTGGCCTGTCCCTCAGAACCGCCACTAGCTGCCCCAAGAGGTCCACAATCTGTCCCATGCGTGTGTCCATGGACCTCAGCAGCAGGAGGTGCTCCCGAGATTCTTCCTCTATCCGGCCCATTCGTCCCTGGGCCTGTTGGTAGGCCCCAAGGACTCTGTCGATGTGGCCCAGGGCTTCCGTCCCAGGATCAGTCCCCCTCTGCATGACCCTGTCCCGACCACCTGCACTGCTGCCACGGTCCTGTCCGGTCCTCACATTGGCCCGCTGCATCCTCTCCCTGGCCTCCGCAGTTGATGTAGTGGGCTGCTCAACCCCTGGGGCAGGGAGGGTGTTGCGGCCAGTTGTGGTGGTGGTGGTGGTAGTGGTTGACACACAGGCCGTGACAGCAGCTGTCAGAGGATGGTCAGGGGCTGCAGCTGATGTGGTTGGGGGGACAATGGGTGCCTGGGACTGGTTGCGGCCTGCCACACCAGATGGGCCAGCGTGGAGCTCCTCATCCAAGGAATCCAGGGAGTCCTCATCCAGTTGTTTCTGTTCCGGGGGGGGACTGGCTCTGCAGGGTGGTGTCATCCTCTGCAGTGAGTTCTTGGTCACCTGTGGGTCAGATGGGAAATGGTCATTGTGTTGCACCCAGCAAAGTTTGTGTTAGCAGTGTTACATCAACTGTTTGTACATCCAGCAGTTGTTCACTGTACAAATTTGCATTGACCGACATCCAGTGATGCATTACAAGCTGTTGTGGTACATGCATTACTTGTCCATATTGGGAGTTGTCAAGACATGACATGCACAATATAATTGTTTAACATTGACAGTCTCATGTTGGCATACAGTTATTGATCAATCATATGTCATCCATTTACGCGTATGTGTCACTTGTTGAGCCCTTGCAGCGGTTTACTCTGCACATTGAGTGAACATTGTAGTTTCAAGCATACCTTTTCAATGTGGTGTACATATCTGTATTTGCAATTCCAGACATGCTTAAGTTTGCTTTAATTAGATCCTAGGTGGTCTGGACCACTGCTACTGTCAGATGGCATGTAGTGGTGTGCATGGTTGTGCTCGGAGTTCCATCTACATGTGTTTCTGACTTTCACACTTTGGTTGCTGTCACAGTTTCATTTTCTTAGGTGTGTGCACACTATAGTTGCCAATGCTATCTGGGTGTGCATTTGTGCATTGAGAGGCCTGGTGTCCTATGCCAACATGTTTTTTTAAATGCATATCTGGCTGCATGTTGTGGCTGTTGATATGTTGTGTTTGCTGTTTTTTCCTTGTATTTGAGTGACCTCTCTGTGTGTGTTTGATGAGGGCTTCTTGGATCTTTGTCCAGTGTGGGACAAGTCAGCATGATATGTCCACATGCCAGTTCTTTTGAAGTGTACATTGCAATGACTGACACATGCATGTTGGTGCCAGGAAGTAATGGGTCTTGTGTGCTGGCGGTCAGGTGGGCCCGTGTGAGTTGTTGTGCAAGCTTCCCAGCCCCACACACCCCGACCTGTGAGATGCGGTTACCTACCTGTGAGTTGGGTGGGTAGCATACATTGGCTGCCACATGATTCTTATTGGGGGTGTAGTGTCCCATCCTCCATAGTGGTGGAACAGCATGCATGTTGCGTTTTGTGTGACGGATAGCCAAACACACTACACCGTCTCACTGTGAAGATGGCTAACTACCGTTTGAGGTGAAGGTGAGCAATGACATGGCTATGTGACTTGGTAGAAATCTTTGGATGGAATGTGCGTGTGGTGAGCATAATGTGTGTGTGGCTTTTTGTACCCATTGATTTGAGATTACATTTGGTCATGGGGTATAGCCCCCCATCACTGTTGTCCCACCTATCTGGCTGTGGGGTTCAGTCCCCCAACATTTGAAGGCAGAATAGGGCATGGGGTATAGCCCCCCCATCACTGTTGTCCCACCTATCTGGCTGTGGGGTTCACTCCCCCGACATTTGAAGGCACAATAGGGCAAGGGGTATAGTCTCGTAGCACAGTGGTGACATACGGCAGGGTGAACATCTCACCCAGCATACATTACCACACTGTCATGGTTTCATGGTATTTGGGGACCTGAGAACATGAGCACAGTACTGGTGAAGCAGTTGTTCCATGGCATCCATACACTGACATGTTGTGGTCAACAGTGGTGTGTGTGTGAGATGTACTCAGCCCTGTGCAGACAATGTGTGCTTTTGGGGCCAGACTATACCAGGACTGTTCAGACAGACAGTGTGAGATGTCAACATTGTCAATGCATACACACATTGGTGGTCCAAACAAGACACCTTCGACAATTGTATTCAGACAAGGTGCTGTTCTGCAATTCAGTGCAGCACTGTGGTAGCTGGGTGTGTTGCAGGACATTTGGGATGTGCTTAGTTTAGCATTGTGAGTCCCAGCTGCAGTGTAGTTTTTGGGTACACTGCACTTCCACTGTTTACATTGCAACACTGTGGTATGACATGGGTGATTTGCACTTTGCCAAAAAAAAGGCCAGACACTGCTGCAGGGCAGCATGATCGTTGTTAGTGTTGCAGTGTGTGATGCCTGGCACAGTGTACACAATGTGGGTCAATTTTGAACAGAGACTTGTGCATGGTGACTACAACACAACTGTTTTGCATTATTTGTGTTGGTGACTGTGGACTAAGTGGCATGGTGTCATGTGCGGCTGCACAGACGTCACATGCCTATGAGTGGGATAAGTGCTCCATCCTGCTCAGCTGTGGGACAAGGGGGCCTGGTGGGAGTTGTAGTGCAGGCCTCCTATTCCACAGACACCTCCCTGTAAAGATGGCTACCTACCTGTTAGGTGAGGGTGAAGCACACAATGGCTGAGGCATGCTTCTGGGTGGGGGAGTGCTCCATCCTGCTCAGCTGGGGGACAAGGGGGCCTGGTGGGAGTTGTAGTGCAGGCCTCCCTATTCCACAGACACCTCCCTGTAAAGATGGCTACCTACCTGTTAGGTGAGGGTGAAGCACACAATGGCTGAGGCATGCTTCTGGGTGGGGGGACTGCTCCATCCTGCTCAGCTGTGGGACAATGGGGCCTGGTGGGAGTTGTAGTGCAGGCCTCCCTATTCCACAGACACCTCCCTGTGAAGATGGCTACCTACCTGTTAGGCGAGGGTGAAGCACACAATGGCTGAGGCATGCTTCTGGGTGGGGGGAGTGCTCCATCCTGCTCAGCTGTGGGACAAGGGGGCCTTGTCGGAGTTGTAGTGCAGGCCTCCCTATTCCACAGACACCTCCCTGTAAAGATGGCTACCTACCTGTTAGGTGAGGGTGAAGCACACAATGGCTGAGGCATGCTTCTGGGTGGGGGGAGTGCTCCATCCTGCTCAGCTGTGGGACAAGGGGGCCTGGTGGGAGTTGTAGTGCAGGCCTCCCTATTCCACAGACACCTCCCTGTAAAGATGGCTACCTACCTGTTAGGTGAGGGTGAAGCACACAACGGCTGAGGCATGCTTCTAAGTGGGGGGAGTGCTCCATCCTGCTCAGCTGTGGGACAAGGGGGCCTGGTGGGAGTTGTAGTGCAGGCCTCCCTATTCCACAGACACCTCCCTGTAAAGATGGCTACCTACCTGTTAGGTGAGGGTGAAGCACACAATGGCTGAGGCATGCTTCTGGGTGGGGGGACTGCTCCATCCTGCTGAGCTGGGGGACAAGGGGGCCTGGTGGGAGTTGTAGTGCAGGCCTCCCTATTCCACAGACACCTCCCTGTAAAGATGGCTACCTACCTGTTAGGTGAGGGTGAAGCACACAATGGCTGAGGCATGCTTCTGGGTGGGGGGAGTGCTCCATCCTGCTCAGCTGTGGGACAAGGGGGCCTGGTGGGAGTTGTAGTGCAGGCCTCCCTATTCCACAGACACCTCCCTGTAAAGATGGCTACCTACCTGTTAGGTGAGGGTGAAGCACACAATGGCTGAGGCATGCTTCTGGGTGGGGGGAGTGCCCCTTCCTGCTGAGCTGTGGGACAAGGGGGCCTGGTGGGAGTTGTAGTGCAGGCCTCCCTATTCCACAGACACCTCCCTGTAAAGATGGCTACCTACCTGTTAGGTGATGGTGAAGCACACAATGGCTGAGGCATGCTTCTGGGTGGGGGGACTGCTCCATCCTGCTCAGCTGTGGGACAATGGGGCCTGGTGGGAGTTGTAGTGCAGGCCTCCCTATTCCACAGACATCTCCCTGTAAAGATGGCTACCTACCTGTTAGGTGAGGGTGAAGCACACAATGGCTGAGGTATGCTTCTGGGTGGGGGGACTGCTCCATCCTACTGAGCTGGGGGACAAGGGAGCCTGGTGGGAGTTGTAGTGCAGGCCTCCCTATTCCACAGACACCTCCCTGTAAAGATGGCTACCTACCTGTTAGTTGAGGGTGAAGCACACAATGGCTGAGGCATGCTTCTGGGTGGGGGGAGTGCTCCATCCTGCTCAGCTGTGGGACAAAGGGGCCTGGTGGGAGTTGTAGTGCAGGCCTCCCTATTCCACAGACACCTCCCTGTAAAGATGGCTACCTACCTGTTAGGTGAGGGTGAAGCACACAATGGCTGAGGCATGCTTCTGGGTGGGGGGACTGCTCCATCCTGCTGAGCTGTGGGACAAGGGGGCCTGGTGGGAGTTGTAGTGCAGGCCTCCCTATTCCACAGACACCTCTCTGTAAAGATGGCTACCTACCTGTTAGGTGAGGGTGAAGCACACAATGGCTGAGGCATGCTTCTGGGTGGGGGGACTGCTCCATCCTGCTGAGCTGTGGGACAAGGGGGCCTGGTGGCAGTTGTAGTGCAGGCCTCCCTATTCCACAGACACCTCCCTGTAAAGATGGCTACCTACCTGTTAGGTGAGGGTGAAGCACACAATGGCTGAGGCATGCTTCTGGGTGGGGGGACTGCTCCATCCTGCTCAGCTGTGGGACAAGGGGGCCTGGTGGGAGTTGTAGTGCTGGCAGCATGTACACATGTACCCATGGTGATGTTGCTAGCTACCTTTGGGGGGCTTCAGGGGGAGTGTCTGTTGAACCTGTCAACAAGAGGATAACCTTCAAGCTCCTCACCCACGCACACAAAGCACTCCACAACTCCGGACCAGCCTACCTCAACAGACGACTCAGCTTCTACACCCCCACCCGCCAGCTCCGCTCCACCAGCCTCGCCCTCGCCACAGTCCCCCACATCCGGAAAACGACCGCCGGCGGCAGATCCTTCTCCCACCTCGCCGCCAAGACCTGGAACACCCTCCCCACCAACCTTCGGCAGACCCAAGACCTACTGGCCTTCAGAAGACTCCTCAAGACCTGGCTCTTCGATCAGTAGTAGCACCAAACCCCCCCCCTCTACCCCCAGCGCCTTGAGACCCTCGCGGGTATGTAGTGCGCTTTATAAGTGACCTGATTGATTGATTGATGTGTTGGGGGGAGTGTTGTGCACATGAATAAATTTGAAGCTAGGAGGTATTACTTTGTAGTAGTGCAAGACAGTACATTTGTGTGATGTTAGGCATTTGTTTGTACTTACCAGCCTCCACTCCCTCGGGTATTCCTGAGAGACTCTCTGGATGTAGAATGCCAAGCACCTTCTCCTCCCATTCAGTGAATGTTTTGAGTGGAACGGGAGGGCCACTGCCTGTCCTGTGAGCCAGCTCATGGTTCTTGGCTCTCTTCTTTTTGACCACTGCCTTCAGATCGTGCCACCTCTTCACGATTTCATCTCTATTGCGTGGCACGGTCCCTACTGCATTTACCTTCTCTACTATCCTTCTCCACATTTGCGTTCTTGTTGCTAGTGGTGTCTGTTGGACCTGGTTACCAAACAATTGTGGTTCTACCCTAATTATCTCATCAACCATGACCCTCAACTCACTCTCAGTGAATTTGGGCATTCTCTGTGGTGACATGGTGTGTGATGTGTCAAGGTGTTTAAGGTGCAGGTTTGGAAGTGGTAGTGGTGATTGCGATGTGTATGGTGTGTGCTGTGCAAAGGTGTTAGAGGTGCAGGTGTGGAAGTGGTGGTGGTGGTGGTGATGTGTGTGTGTTGTACAGATTTGCCTCTCCTGTCATCTGTGGTGGATGTCCCCTCAGTTGTGGAGTTTTGCAAAGGATTGTGGTCTGTTGGGGGCTGGATTTATACTGGTGTCTGTGGGTGTGTCAGGATGGGGTATTGGTAGCAGGTGAGGTGTGTGTGTGAACCTGGGATTTGTAGTTTTGGAGTTTCCCATGGGGGTGTGTCTTTGGGCTGTGTTAGGTATTTTTGGGTGCATGCCTTGTTTGGTTGGTGCACTTTGTGGCCATGTTGTGTGATTTTCTCGTGACCGCCATTTTTTTAACGGAGCGTCCGCAGCGGTGGCTCGGCTACGGCGCTTCCGCCGTCTCACTGATTCATCAATGTTGTCGACCGCGGCAGGCGGAAACAGCGCACTGCACCGCGGGGATGTCGGGAATATCATAATTTCGATGGCGGTGTCTCCGCTGAGGTTGCGGTCGTTTGGGCTGTTTCCGCTGCGAAACCGTCCGCCGCGGACAGGTTTGGGCCTTCTCCGCAGGCGAACAGCAGTTTCTCGGGTCTCCTTTCCGCCGCGGTTGGATTTCTACCGCCGAGGATCCTAATCTAGCCGTCGGTTTTACCGCGGTAGCGGCGGGCGGTGATTTCCCGCTACCATGGCGGTCGGTTGTTTTTCTGTCCGCCATCGTAATGACCTCCATAATTTGTAAAGTATTTTTTAGGAGCGGGATGTTGGGTTTAGAGGGGATAAGGGTGGAGAGTGTTATAAAATAATTGATTGTAATTTTAATAAATTCGAATTCAAAATGTATAATTTATAAATATTAATTTCGAATTTAGAAAAATATTTTTGGGGAGTGGGATGCTGGGTTTATAGGGGATAAGGATGGGGAGTGTTTTAAAATAATTGATTTTAGTTTTAATAAATTCGAAATTTAAATTTATAATTTCTAAATATTAATTTCGAATTTAGAAAAATATTTTTTAGGAGCGGGATGTTGGGTTTATAGGGGATAAGGGTGGGGAGTGTTTTAAAATAATTCATTTAAATTTATAATAATTTCGAAATAAAATTTTATAATTTAGAAAATATAATTTCGAACTTTGATAAAAAACATTTAGGAGTGGGATGTTGGGTTTATAGGGGATAAGGGTGGGGAGTGTTTTATAAATCATTAAATGAAATGTAATAAATATTTGACGTTTATATATTCAATTTGATTATATTTTATTTGTATATTGCATGTATTGTTTTATAATTTTGGAGTTGTGTTTATAGGATGTAATGTTGGTTACTGTTTTATACATTTATTAAAAATATTTAGAAAAAATAATTACAAAAATTTCGAAAAATAATGTGTTTACAGTGTAAATTTTTGATCAATTAATATTGAACTTTATTTAAATATTAATAATTAATACATTTTAAGAAGTTAAAAAATGTGGCATTATATTTGAAAATTATTTAATATTTCATTTGTTAAGAATTAAAAATTTTAAATTAAAAATAAAGTGAAAATGTTTGTAATTTTCAATCAAAAATATAATTTTTGTTTTAAAAATTACAAATTAACATTGAAATATTTATATTTAGGAATTTAATGTAGATATTATATTTTTTATATGTGAAATTAAAAATTTAGTAAAACATATTAATATTTAAAACATTAACTAAAAATTAATATTTTACATTTATACCATATACAAAATATATAATGTAATCAATTATATAGTGTAGTAATTTATTATAGGTTTTTGTATAGTGTAGTTAGTCATATTATTTTAATTTTTATATGAAAACAAAAATATATATCTATGTCAAAGGTCTGGCAACTCCTTTTAATTTACAGTAATTTCAGTGGGTAAAGTTAATTAATTAATTTTAGTGTCCATCACCTACCTGTAATTAATAATAAATAGAGTGGGAATAGTAAATTAATAAAGTTTAGTTTGCAGCACCTACCCCTAATTAATACTAACTGGAGTGGGAATATTTAATTAATTAAGTTTAGTGTCCAGCACCTACCTTTAATTAATACTAACTGGAGTGGGAATAGTAAATTATTTAAGTTTAGTGTCCAGCACCTACCCCTAATTAATACTAACTGGAGTTGGAATAGTAAATTACTTAAGTTTAGTGTCCAGCACCTACCCGTAATTAATACTAACTGGAGTGGGAATAGTAAATTAAATAATTTTAGTGTCCAGCACTTACTCAGAATTAATTAGTAACTGGAGTGGGAATAGTAAATTATTTAAGTTTAGTGTTCAGCACCTACCCCTAATTAATACTAACTGGAGTGGGAATAGTAAATTAATTAAGTTTAGTGTCCAGCACCTACCCCTAATTAATACTAACTGGAGTGGGAATAGTAAATTAAATAATTTTAGTGTCCAGCATTTACCCTGAATTAATACTAACTGGAGTGGGAATAGTAAATTAATTAAGTTTAGTGTCCAGCACCTACCCCTAATTAATAATAACTGGAGTGGGAATAGTAAATGAAATAAGTTTAGTGTCCAGCACCTACCCCTAATGAATACTAACTGGAGTGGGAATAGTAAATTAATTAAATTTAGTGTCCAGCACCTACCCCTAATTAATACTAACTGGAGTTGGAATAGTAAATTAATTAAGTATAGTGTCCAGCACCTACCCTGTGTTAATATTACCTGGAGTGGGAATAGTAAATTAATTAAGATTACTATCCAGCACCTATCCTGTATTTATGGTAACTGAAGTGGGAATAATAATTTAGGGGCCCATTAGGATGTCGGGCGGAAGCACTACCGCCGTGCTGGCGGATGCAAAAACCACCAGTCACCGCCTGCACGAAGCAGTCCACACGCCCGCCCGATTACGATGCGAAAAGTCAGCCAAACACCGCCGGCAAGCCAGCGACACCGTCCGCCATCAAAGTGCGCCCGTACACGTAGCGGCGCAGCACAATTGACACACACCGTCCGACGAAACACGTACCGCCCGGCGTACAAATTACGATGCCGCACACAAACTGAACCCACGGCTAAGAGACACCGTACGTCAAACCGAAGCGGTAACACGAACGCCGAGCACGGACACCGAAGAAGCGGCACCCCGAGCATGAATCCAGCACTGCAGGCCCTCCCTATGCTCTATCTGATGCACCACCAAGGACGCAACGTACCGCGAAGACGCAGGTAGGCACACATACAACAAGTGCACGCAAACAGCGCACACAGTGCAAGGGCGGAAAAAGCGGACAACCCCCACCCCCGCGTGTACACGACACATCTACCATAGCACCCACATATGACACACAGGCCAAATTGTAACATCTCGTAACACATGTGTACACACCACCTGGGACTAGGAACCAACCACCCCGTCACGGCCCCAAAGCGGCGATGACGCTGCCACACATGCGCACAACGCAGAGGCCAACCGCAGCGCCATGCATGCGTCGCACACAGACACAGGGACACAACCAAGCAGCACACACACCAGCCCCACCCCGAACGCACATGACACGTGACAGGCCTGCCACAGACATGTCCCCAACGCCCAATTCACGGACAACACCCAACGTCACACAACCGACGCACACATGTCAGTGAAGTCACGCAACAGCAGGACACACCCCAGTGCAACAAACATGGCGAAGCACACTGCGGCGGCAACACCAACTAGGAGAAGCAGGGCTCCTTCGGGAAGAGGAACGCCAGTACCACACTGAAACACCCATACCACCCTGCACATATGAACAAGACATACAAAACGGAACACCAAAGAGCCCGGGGACCGACAACAGGTGGCCCAAGAATAACACTCACACACAAGGCCCAACGCAGAGCGGAAAGGCAGCCTGCCGCCCACACAAGGGAGAGCAGACAGCACTGAATGACCTTCCATTCCAACTCCGAAACCACAGCCCTACGAAAGAAGCCGGTGAATACAGCCATTGTCCAATAAAAGACCAACACAGGCATGCAGAGGAGACCGACCACAGGGCAGATAGCGCATATCACAGAAGAACACAACGGACGGGAAAGAATAAAGCAAACACTCCCCATGTCGGCCCCATGCAAGTTAATTGGAAGGAGTCACACATCACTGACCTTGAACTGTCTGAGAAGCATGTGGGATGAGGGCCCGTGTCCTCCGCACAAGCCAACAGAACACAAGTCCTGTCTCCCTACGACTACACAGAGCTCACAGCAACCTCGGAGCGTGCACATTGCAGACTGCACACACAGCCGGAGCACGCCACCACAACGCACCGCTGCAAAATGGCAACCGCAACACACCTACCCAACTACGCCGGACAGGTCAAGCTGTACAAAACCAACCTGATACATATATTGGGATGCGAACTCCTGTCCCTGCTGAACGTCAGTTACCGACTGACTTACCGCATTACATTGTTCAGCTGCGTCATACCCGTCTTCTACTGTCGGAGGTGTCCCTACCAGCATCCCGTGGAGATGTGTCTCTCCAACCCGGCATGTCTAAAGGCGGACCTGCTAGCACTATTCCTCCCTCTGGACGCACACGACAGGGCCTGCTCTGCCTATGGGGGCATGGCGTATGTGGCCAACATCGCACCCGCACTGAAATGGGACCACTGTGCCTCCACACGACGGATCATCGAGCACAGCTACATCGAATGTCACCCAGCATGCCCCATCATGGTCCTCCAAGGGACAACTTACGAACAACACCTTGACAGCCACCATCCGCTACATTGGCTGGCAAACATAAACACCACCAATGACATGGAAGCCCTGCTGGACGGCATCGCATACCTGACAACCTGTAAATTCGTCGGACCCCAACGCAGGTTCCCCGATTGACCTATGATGTCCAACCCCGCACCCATGCTTAGCTTCCGCACGGACTGGCCAGTCACCACCACAACAGCCATACCAAACGACCGGCAACAATTACCACACCATCAACGACATCGCCATGACATCGGATATGACCGGGACATGCACACTGTTCCCCATCACATCCAGGAACACCGCATGCATCGTGGGAGGCAGTGGCATGGGGTCTGTGTATCGCACCCACATGGACGGAACTGCACGAACAACCAGGACACGACATGGATCCAGCGCCCATGGACACACACACCGCTCAGTGGACATGAATAGGTCGCCTGGAGTCTGTGGGTGCTGCACCACTCCCACCCCCGCCCCGGAAATCCCATACCAGGACCTTTGCACGGACGACAAGTGCAAACAACAACAACACGACCCCAGTGACTGTGACATGTCCAGTAACCACCACATTGCAACAACAAGTGGCACGCCGCTGCATGCACGCAAGCACATGCCCTGATGTCATCTCACATGCACGCGTGCATGAGGAACAACCGCAGCAAACCTGTCACATGGAACTGAGATGGACTGTGCCCATGATGCCAAGCGGTCTGGTAGGCTACTTGTATACCGTCTGTGTCAAAGTCTGCAGCTCCGCAGCTATACGTAAATGTACATTAGCACAGCCTTGGCCAAGCAGATGTAACTCTGAAGCCCACATCCCACATGCAACAGCCAATCACATGTAACCCCACACCCTATCCCATTTGTAATCATGCTCAGTATATCCTCAACATGTATTCCGCTGCCAGTAGTGTCCACTATACTGCATCACAGAGGACAGAAGACTCAATATAATGTTTGAAACCAAAACTGTCTCCGCTGACTCATTTCACAAGTACGAATGAGAGAGGATGAGAGTATGTGAAGTACACGGCAGTCGTGACATGACCATGTAGTCCACTGGTATTGGATGTCAACGCAAATGAGTAGCACTACTGTGGAAGACACACATGTGTCGTGTGAAGTCGTATGGACGCAGTGCTCAGGTGGGTGGGTGCGACGGGTAGATGCGCACATGCCAAGTTGGAGCACGCCGTGTTGGGAGGGGTCATGAACAGTACACCACCGCTTCCCTGGGCATTGTGAGAGGACACCTGTCGGGGGGAAGTGAACACGTGTGTGCACAGCAGCCGGGCACACGAACAATGCGGAACCAGGCGCACACGTCAGCCCACCCTCCGTGGACTAGCTGGATCCTGTTGTGCGCCCGCCATGCCCCTTGACAAGGCACACACAGCCCCAGTCGACCAGGTGTAACCCCAACATAGTCAATCCGCACAGGCGATACAGGGCACGGGATGGCAGTGGAGCATGGTGTGTCAGAGGTCTCCTCGCGCTCCTCCTGGTCATATCACGCAGGCAATAGAACCTCAACGTGTAGCATGGCACAAGTCAAATGGAAGTGTAGGGGGGACGCACCTCAGCACGAGCAGCACTGACGTCACGGGAGGTGGCTCGCACCATCCCATCCATTGCCCATTATACCAACCACGCCACATGCCATTGCGACTAAGTGCAAGCGCGTGCGCCACCACCCCCGAGCCCTCCCCAGAGAGGCCAAAGAGTGAATGTGTGGGCCATCAGTCACAGACGGACGCGGCCTGGCCGCAAGGGCAGCCACTGCCACTGGGTGTCGCAGGTGGCGGATCCGGAAGGCGAAGACTGTGATGCATAGTCCATGCAGGCCGGGTCTCCATTTGGGGCACCACGCAGGTGGACGGCGTCCCGCCACACATCATACCCTGAGACAGCCCACTCGTGCAACTGGACCCACACATACACTCCTTGCCCTCTCTGGTGCGAGCTTGGGGCTGCCTGTGCAAGCGCTAGCCTCGCAGGTGCACATGCATATTGGGGGAGCGAGGGGAGGACATGAGGGCTGGGGCGAAGATGACTGTATCACTGTCAGTGAGTACAAGGGATGACCCAGATGTGGAAAGGAAGAGACGTGTCCCGTGTGTACTGCAACTAGTCGCCAATCAAACTACCCCCATGTCCGGAATGTAAGCCCGCACCTAGGCCCGCCCATCCGCCACATCGAATATACCACCAGCACAACAACCTTCCCATTCGAAACACTGACTGGGGGTGGCGACCAGTGAACAAACATGTGTAGCCTACCCACGCGTACATGTGGGCCCTCCATGATCCATGTCACCTGCGGCAAAGTCATGACATGCGCAATGAGGGAAGTGAGGTGAGCTGTCCGCCCCACGCACAGAAGGTGCATCAGCTCCACAGACCCAGCAGCGAGTCCAGCAGGGGTCACATGTGCAGGGGCAGCTGTGCCCGGTGTGAAGGCACATGCACATGGACAGCACATCGACCAATGTGTAGTCTGCCCACATCTACAGTCCATCATCATGCGGACATAGGAATTGTACACAGGGCAACACATCTTAGTGGGTGCACCCACCGTGACCAACAATGCGCAATCATCGACGTACCCGCCCTGTGCATGGCCCCCCACCCAACGGAGGCACATCCAGTGCCTCCATCCCACACACACAAGCCGTCCACGGAACATGCTGTGTCCAATGGTCAGTACAGAGTCAGCGCCCATCTGGTGGATCCTGAACAGGAGACACATGCACACACATGATAGCTCCCACTATGTACGTCTGCCACCTGGCACGTGCAATGTAACCTCTCACCTGTGACGTGTGACTGCAAGCACACAGCCGTCTTGGCATGGGGCTGTCAATGTGGACACCTGTCAATGTTTCGGGAGGTGTGATCCGTACAGTGCTGTACATAGGGTGCAGTGCTGACACCTACTACTGTCTCATATCCCCTCGTGCCACAGGTCCCACTTGTTTTGGCCGCTCAGCCTGTGCCCACATCGTCGTCGTCGTGTGCCATACTCATCCAGCCTCGGAAGCAGTGCCATGCTCAGCAGACATTCATGTTGCCGTGGCGTTGCCGCTTGACGAATATGCAGTCAGTCCCCATCAGCACGCCCGCAAGTCATTGGGGCCTAGATCCCCATGTGCATGACCATGGCAGTGGTTTGCATCACTAGCCATTGCCATTGGTGGGAGACCTGTGTAAGTGTATTGTGGCCGTGCCGTCCCTGCTTGACAGCTGGGCTGTGACTCATGTGCTTGCTCAGTCATGTCAGTGATGTGAATGCGAAATTGCTATGTGTTGTGTTGCTCTGACATGTGTCCACTGCCATCTTCCCTAGGCGGAGACCGAACATTGACCGCCCATACCAATTGCTGGCGGACATGGAGGATACTGAGGTCATAAGGAAGTTTCGGCTGGACAGGCCAACCCTGCATCGACTGTGTGCCATGTTGGAACCCCATCTCCGTCCCCGCAGGGTGTATCCGACAGCATTCACCCCCACGGCTAAGGTGATGGCCGCCATGCATTTCTTCGCCACTGGGTCATTCCAGCACACAGTGGGCAGTGGAGGAGGGATGTCCCAGCCCATGTTCAGCAAGGTGCTGAGGGATGTACTGGCAGCCATGATGCTGTACCGAAACAGGTACATCAGATTCCCCAGGGCTCGTGAATTGGCGGCAGTGAAGGGTGCATTCTATGCCCTTGGCAGGATCCCACACGTCGTTGGTGCCATTGATTGCACACATGTTGGCCTTGTTCCACCACAGGCCACTGAGCACCTGTACCGCAACAGGAAGCACACGCACTCCCTGAATGTGCAAGTGGTGTGCCTTGCGGACATGGTGATAACCCACGTGTGTGCAAAGTTCCCAGGCTCGGCCCATGACGCACACGTAATGCGCAACAGCATCTTGCCAAAACTGATGTCCAATCTGCAACAGGATCGTGGCTGTATTGTCGGTGAGTATGTGGAGTGATGTAGCGTGCTGGTTGTGCGATGCTGTCCCCTGTCCAGTTGGAATAGCAACGGTTCTCTGTGTCCCTCACACCCAGGTGACTCTGCGTACCCGAATGGGGCATGGCTGCTCAGTCCATTGAGGAATCCTCGCACCCCAGCAGACGATCGCTACAATGAGGCACATGGGAGGACCAGACGTGTGGTCGAGCCGTACCTTTGGCCTCCTCAAGTCCAGGTTCAGGTGCCTGGACCGCACCGGGGTGCGCTGGCGTACTCCCCACAGAAGGTGTGCCAGATAGTGGTGGCGTGCTGCATGCTGCACAATCTGGCCATTCGGAAGCAGATCCCCCTCATTGTGGATGACGGAGATCAACCAGGGCCCCAGCCCGCAGACCAGGACAGCTCGAGTGAGGAGGACAGCGGAGAGGAGGAAGCTGGGAATGTGCGCCAGCAGCTCATCGCCCGCTACTTCACTTAACGGTGAGTGTCCATGTACGACGGCTGATGTGTCTGTATTTGTGCAGGTGTGTGTGTGCTGTGTCAGGGTGGCCTTTTGTTCACTGCGTGCTGTGTGTCAACGCTCCATGCCCAGGTTAGTATGCCACTGATGGTGGCTGTGGCATTGTGCCCTATTGCTCTGTGCGATGTGTGTACATTGCTTGTAGTTGTTGACATGTACTGTGTGATGGGTGTGTGACACACTCATTGAATGTGCTCCTGTTCTGTCTCCCACCCCTAGGTCCCTACAGGCCCTCCGGTTCCATTGCCATGCCACGCATCAGGTGCCGTTCCGCCTCAAGGTGGCCGTTGTATTCCGTACAATTAAAACACAGGGCACAGACAGCAGTTAGTGGAAGAGGTGCATTTATTTCAAACTGTGACATGTGATTGTGTGTAAGGTGATGACAAAAGTGGTGCGTGCAGTGACAATGAGCTGTCGGTCATGGCTGCGTGATGCTCAGGGTGTACCCACTGGTTCTATGTCCATAGTCCAACACACACATGCCATCCAGATGGCTGTGTGGAGTGGGATCGTAGTCCAAGTCAATGCAGTGGGTGGTCAAGGAAGGCTGGCTGGCTGCCTCACTTGCGTCTGGAGCGTGCGAAGTCCTCCCGGGAGATCTGTTTCCACTTCGGACGGCCCCTTCCACGTTTGCGAGGGGGGTGCCTGCTTGCGACCTGCTGGTGGTTGAGGTGTGCTCACTGGCTGTGGACGCAGGGGAACTGGACACTGCTGCTCGACCCTGCGCCCCGGCAGGTGGTGGCGGAGGGGGAGCTGCTGTCCCTGGCTGTGACCTCACCGCCACCACCAGCTGGCCCATGAGGTCCACGATTTGGCCCATACGGGCGTCCATGGACCTCAGCACCCCCAGCACCTCACGCGTGTCTGTAGCTGACCTGGCCCATTGTCCTTGGGCCTCTTCATAGGCCCCAAGGACTCTGGCCATTTGAGGCAGGGCATGGCTCCCAGGGGAGGCTGGCGTTTCCCTGACCCTGCTCCTCCTACCAGTCATGCTGCCACCGGCCTGCCCACTAGCCACATTGCTCACCACGGTCCTCACCCTGGCTCCCAGGGTGGATCCAGTCGTCCGGGCCACCACCTGCGCTGGGGCTGGGGCCAGCGAAGACGTGGTGGCGGTTGCGGCAGTGGTAGTGGCCGCAATGACCGTGGGTGTGGCTGCAATGACCGTGGGTGTGGCCGCAATGCCCGTGGGTGTGTCCGCAATGACCGTGGGTGTGGCCGCAACGACAGTGGCAGCAGGGGGCTGGGAATGTTCAGCAGCCCTGGATGATGGGTTGGTGGGTAGGAGGGGTCCTGGGGAGCGGCTGGGCCCTGCCACACTAGATGGGCCTGCTTGGTGGTCCGTGTCCGAAGAGGAGGACAGATCCTCCACATCCGTGTGTCCTCGTTGGGGGCTTGTAGGCTGGCTGTGCTGGCTGCTGTCTCCATCCCCAGCATCCAGCAGTTCGTCACCTGTGGAGAGAATGAGATTTGTTATTGTGTTGCACCTGGCGAAGTCTGTATTGGTTGTCTGACATTCTCCGTTCGTGCACTCGTGCACGTGTGTCCCGGAGGCGGGTGTGTGGCTGTACAATCTGTTGTTGTGTGTGCTTGGCAATGGGACTGTGTGCTGTGCACATGTGGCATGGGACGGATTGGCCATGCCGATGGGTGTGTTGCTGTGCCCCTACTTATTGTGACTCTGGTGTATGCGGGCTCCTGGCCCATCCTGGGTCTGGTTTGTACTTTGCTTTTGGGGTTCAAATGGGACGCTTAGGAACGCATATGGCAACATGGGGGTCATGCCCCAGGAACGCATTTGGGATGGAATATGCTTTTGGGCTACATGCTGTGAGCCATGGGTGCCGAACGTGACATGTGTTGTGGCAGCATGACAGTGCATGGTCTGAGGTGTGTGCATGCCTGACATACCCTGCATATTTGCTGTCTGTTGTGATTACTGGACATGGCATTGGACGCATCGTTATGAGTGTGTGATGGTTGTGTGCCACCCGACGTATTGCAGTTGTCCCATCTCCTTGGTGTGCGTGCTGCCCTGTGCCATGTGCATCACTGCAGTGCTCGGGGGGTGTGGCCCATGTTGTGTGTTGTTGCTCACAGTGTGGCGTGCGCTTCATTGACTTCTGGCACATGGTTGGTCATGGGCATGTATCTTAGCGTGACTGCTGTATGTGTGGCAGCTGTTCGGATGACATGCCTTTCATGAGACTGGGGCTGACGGATGGGATGGATGGTATGTTGTATGTGCATGGTGTGTCTGTGTGTTTGATGGGTTCAGTGGTGTTCGTGTGCATTTATGTTGTTCCGCTCTGTTGAGTCTAGTGTTGTTTGTCTTACATAGGCGTAGTTGTGGGGTGTGTAGTTGACAGGCAGTAGGGGCTACATGGACAGGACTTCAATGGTGTTTCGGTTGTGTGTGATGGGTTGCACAGTGGCTGCCGTGTGGTACTATATTCAGTGTGGCTTGTGCATGCAGACGTGGCTCCTTGGGTGTTGCTGTGTCTGTGATGGGTCATGTGGGGTGTGAGTCTGTGGTTCATGTCCGTGTGCACATTGTTCACTTGTTCGTGACGGTGGGCGGTGCTGCGTGTTCGTCTGCTACGTGACATGTCCCATGTGTTGGTCGTGTTACGGTCCTCATGCCTCCAGTAATGCAGCCCTGTCCAGTTTCCCACCTGCAGGTTGTTCGTGCGTGCACTGTACTGGATGCCACATGGTTCTAAGCGGGGGGTGCTCCATGTTGCAGGTCTGTGGGGGTGGGGGCGGTGTTGTGGGTCGTGGTGATGGCTGGACACCCACTGACACCGATTGTTGTGGACCGTGATGTCTACCTTTCGGCTGTCGGTGTGCACTGCTGTGGCTGACACGTGGGTGTGGGGTGTGGGGATGCTCCTCCTTGCTGTGCTGTGGGACTAGGGGCCTGGTGTGTGTTGTACTTGAGCTGTCCACCCTCCCACCCACTGCACTTTGTGTTCCTGCCACTTACCTGTTACTTGTCGGTTAGTGCAGCTATGGCGGACACATGGGTGTGGTGGGTGCTCGTTGTGGCGCTTCTGGCATACTTGGGGACCTGTTGGTGGTTACGTGGCTGGCTGAGTGTACACATGCCCCCACGTATCTTACAGTTGTTAGGTTTGGGCTGTGTGTGGTGGTGTCTGTTGCATGTGTGTGTGATGTGTTGTGTATTGTGTGCTGGACATGGGGGTGTTTGTCCCTGGGAGCTGTGGCATGGTGGTAGTGCATGTGAGTACATAGCGGTGTGCTGGTATACATTAGTTTGTACTTACCAGCCTCCACTCCCCTGCTAATCCGGCGAGGATCTCCGGATGTATAATGACTCGCACCTTCTCCTCCCACGCTTTGAAGGTCTTGAAGAGCGCGGGATTCCTCCGCCAGTGACGGCAGCCAGCTCTCTGTTCTTGCTCTCCTTCTTCTTGACCAGGCTCTTGACGTCATTCCACCGTTTGTTTATTTCAACTCTGTTCCTGGGCAGGGTCCCGACAGCATTGACCTGGTCTACGATCCGGTTCCACATTCTGTTTCTGGTGGCTAGTGGTGTGTGCTGGACCAGGTTCCCATAGATTTGTGGGTGCACCTTGATGATCTCGTCGACCATGAACGTCAGCTCAATGGGCGTGAACTTGGGCATTCTTTGTGGTGCCATGGTGTTTGTGGTGCTGGTGCGGTGTGTGTTGTGTAATGTGCAGGGGGTTTGTGGTGCCGGTGTTTGGTGGTGGTGGTGGTGGTGGTGGTTGTGATGTGTGCGTTTCTGTGGTGTGCTGCTGTCCTTGCTGTGTCACTGTGTCCTCTCCTCTCCTCTCTAGTTTGCAATGTTGCAAGGGGTTGTGGTCTGTGGGAGTGCTGCTTTTGTACTTACCTATGTGGGTGTGTCCTCATGGTCTGTTGTTTTCAGGTGTGTTGTGTCTGGTGTTCTGGCCTTTGTATTTTTTGTTTGTCCAGGGGGTGTTTTCGGGATGTGTACTGTGCTTGTGTATTTGTGCGTGCCTTTCTGTGTGGACTTGTTGGCCATGTTGTGTGCGATTGTTTTTGTCAGCGGATGGTTTCTGTGCAGGGACGTGGGCGCCATGGCTTCTGCCGTGTCAATTCTCATCGGCGTTGTTTGCGCTGGCGGGCGGTATATTTGTGGTTTACCCGCGCTCATGGCGGTGCGATCGTAATTTCACGTGCGGTGTGTCGGCCATGAGGGCGGGCGGTTTTGTGTTGTCGTGCGTGTTTCCGTCCGTGGCGGGCGGTTTGACTCCGACTCGGACGAGGGCGGGCGGTATCTTGTGGGGTTTTTCGCCGATGGCGGTTTTCGGTTTGTGTATTCGTAATGGCGTGGTCGGTGTTCAGACGGTGTGTGCGGGCGGATTTTTGCCGCTTTCATGCCTGGCGGATTTTTTTACGCCGGGTATCGTAATGGGCCTTTTAGCTATTAAAAAAGAAAAATTATTGTTTAAAGTAGTGTAATATTATTTTTATAAGTGAGTTGTGCATGTAAAAAATTTACATTGTATATATACTTAATGAAAAGATAATATCTTACACAGTGTATTTATTAAAAATAAAATTAATATGTAACATTAAATGTAACATTAATAAAATGGTAGACAATAAAATAGACATTTTAATTTCTTTATTGATGTTATTTATTGTAAAATATTTTGAAATGAATAAGAAATATATTTTTTATTAACAATATGTAAGATAAACAAATACATAGAGATAGGAAATTATATTTATTTGATAAAAATAATATAGTTTGTACATATGTAAATTTTTACATGTAATAATTACTGAAAAAACATTTTATAACATTTGTACTTTTTATTTAAACGGTTGTGTAAAGTTTGCAATATCAGATAATGTAGTTTCACATTTTTTAATATACATTTGAAAAATAAAATATTTATTTATAACAGTTGTTAATTTTAGTTTGGTATTGTTAACATTTTTTAATATATTACATATATTCGTAACATTTTACAAATATAACAGTTTTAACAATTTTATAATATAATTTTTATATATAAATGTAGTTACATTTTTAAAGAAATAATAATACTTTTTAATTAATAATATTAATATATAAAATATTAATATTAATAATGATTAATATTTGTATACATTTGTTTTATAAAGTAAACAGTTTTTAATATAAAAAAATTAAACAATTTTAAAATACATGTTGTATGTCACTTTTAAATATATGGAATTATAATATTAAATATTATTTGTTTAATAATATTTATTATTATAATTTTACAATACCAAAAAAATTAATAATACATTTCAACAAATAATATAACAATTGTAGTATTTTAATTAAACATGTAATTAATTTTGACATAATGTTATAACCTTTTTTTTAAATAAATTGTATTTATTTTCTATGTTTAAAGCTGCCATATTTGTTTTGGGCCTTGTATTTTGTAACCGGTTGCGGTTGTTTTGGGTTATTTCGAAGGGGAGAAGGTAGCGGTCGGGAGCTGCTTCGCGTCGAGGTAGGTAAGAATAATTTTATTTATTTAAACTACATTTTTAATTACATTTGAAGGTAGTTAGGTTGTAGTTAGTGTGTCTAGAGTTAGGTTTGTGGTGTTTTGGCGTTGTTTATGTGTACGTTAGGTTTTGACGATTTATGTATTGTTAGGTTTTGAGGCCTAGTTTAGAAATGTTAAAGTATTGTACAATATGTGTTATTATTGTGTGTCTAATGTTTGTAATACTGTTATATGGTGTAATATGTGTATATTTGTGTGAGTGGGAATGTTTGTGTTTTTTTACAGGTTTTTACGACAAAAGTTGCCGTTACCGGAAGATTGCGTTTTTTTAAATTAAGGAAGTGTACATTAGTTTTAGTAACTAATGGTTATTTTACACTTTCTTAATGTTTCGGGTTTTCATGGAGCGTTTCTTTTTTTAAAACAATTTTTCGGGATTTTTATGGTTGACGGATTGTGGATTTATGGACCGAGGATTACTTTTTGAAACAGTTGTATTTTTTCATGTTTTTTTGGGAAACTTTTTATTCTATTTGGATTATGATCTACCTGGATTGTTTTGCAAGATGTGGAATTTTCTGTCTACAGCTACGGAAATGGTAAGTTATTTAAATTATTTATTGTGGGAGGGAAATGCAATGAAATGTACTATTGTTGTTTATTTTTTCAAATATCTAATTAATGTGTTTATTTATATTTTTATTTATTAATAAAAATATATTAGACTAATTAAATAGTATTGTGAAAAAATAAAATTATTTGGTATGTATTTTAATATTTGAAACAGAAATGTATTATATATTTTACACTGTTTTGACAGTTTAGAGTAGGCTTTTTGCAATCATTGCTAAGTAGTCTAGGCCTCTTGTTGTAGGGTATAGTCTGACTTGTTGTTGTAGGTATTCAAACATTTGTTTAGATTGTTTGGATAGTTTAGGTTTAATTTGTGTAACAGATTGCTCTATTCTTAGCTGTTGGTAGCTCTGTTCTTTTTGTAGGGGGAGTAGGAGTTTGTGTAGAGTAGGTGTACCTCGTCCTGTTGATGCTTGGAAGGCATTATGCCAACCTTCAACAGCATTGTTTGTTTTTGCCCCTTGGTTTAGTGTGCTAAGGTAGACATTCCACCATTGTATTTGGTATTTTGGTTGTCTTCTATGTCCTGATCTATGGAGTCTTCCCACCCAGGTATCTTCAAAATAGTCTAGGAGGGGACTTAATTTTTGTTCGTGTTGCTGGTAGTAAGGACTTTCTATTAAAAGGTTGTAATGTTCGGCCACATCAGTAACTGGGACGTAGGACGGTGCAATAAGCTTTTTTATTTGGAATGCGAATTAACTGTTTGTCGCATATTCAACACTTAGGGCCCGATTCCGATCTCGCTTGTAAAGCCCTCCGTCCAACTCGGATCCGTAGGGCTTTACGAGCGAATCGTGCACCTGGAGTCCGAGCGAGCGAGTACGATGCATTCACATGCTGACAGACTCGGTTCGCTCGGACTCCCATTGAACTCTATGGGAGCCTGTGTACTGGACGCGTACACAGGCTCCCATCGCGAAAATGGGTGGGTGGGGAAAAGCGTACACACTGTGGCGGGCATCCCATGGTGCCTGCCACACTGTGCTTGCATGGGAAGGGGGACCCATGGGTACCCCCACGGGTCCGAATTGGAGGGCTCCAGGTAGTGGGGGGCCTGCTACGGGCCCCAAAAGCACGAATCCGGCAGCTTTTTTGAGCCGGACATACCGGATCGTGAAGGCTGTCCGAATCGTGCATCATACTTGCTCGCTTGGAAACAGACTCCATAGAACTGTACGAAACGTCTGCGTAGGAGTCGTACGGACAGGATCGGGTTGGGAAACGATTCGGTCGGCGCGTACGCGATCTTTGCATCGTACTTGGTCGTTCGGACCTGTGTACGATTCGGAAGGGAAAAAGGGCTACGAATCGGATCCGTAAAAGCCAAATCCGATTCATAGGCCTTCCGAGCGAGATCGGAATCGGCCCCTTAGTGTTGATTTCTGTAGGTGTCTCCATAGACACTGATTGAAATGATAGTAACATCCCTGAATTGATGTGTGTGGGTAGGTCTAGGTCCACTCTCTCCCCAGTGCTCCGCTGTGCCGTCTCTTGCCTCCAGACCCCGACCTCCTCCTTGGAAGGTTCGAGGCTGCTGCCCGCTCCTGCGCCTGCTGCCCGCTCCAACTGGGACCAGACTGCCTCCAACCACCGTAACCTTTCTCAGATGCTTTTTTCTTAATTTTTTCCCCTGTTGTGCCACTGTTATTGTGCCCATCTGTGTCTTGCTCTAATTCCACCACTGTTTTTATTTTCTCGTGCCTGCCTGTTCCTTTTGCCTTTCGCCGCTGCTGCCCCTGCGGCCCCTCCCCCCGGAATTCCCCCCGGAATTTCCCTCCGGAGTCTCCCCGAATTCCCCCCCGGAATTCCCCTGCTCCCTCCTCCCAGCCTCTCCTCCCTCCCACCTCCCCTACTTATTGGCGGCCGCTGCGCGGTCGTGCAGCGGACGCGCACAGCAGGCGCGCCAAAGGCAAGCCCGCCTGCGCCCGTCCGCGACCCGACCGCGGCCAGCGCCAGGAACCCTGGCCCTCCCACTACCCATCGCTACGACACCACCACCCTCCTCGCACTCAACCCTGGAAGACTTAGAGAATGCCAACAGGCCTCGCCGAACACGACCCACGGCCAGTTCTCCTGCCTCCACTGCCGCCAGACCCTCACCGCCATCCCGGCCTCCAACACCGCTGACGCCAGCACCGGCGACACCCTAAAATGCATCCTCCTCAATGTACGCTCCGTACACAAACACGCCATGGAAATCTGGAACCTACTCGACTCTCTTTCGCCCGACATCGCCTTCTTCACAGAGACCTGGACCAACGCATCCTCTGCCCCCGACATCAGCACCGCCATCCCAGACGGATACAAGATCCAGAGGAAAGACCACCCCAACCACCTAGGAGGGGGCCTCGCCATCGCCCACAAGAGCACCCTCCGCCTCACCACCTCCAGCGAAACCTTCCCCTCCACCGAACACCTGCACTTCAAGATCCAGACCACCCCCAAAGCCACACTCCGAGGAACCCTCGTCTACAGACCCCCGGCCCCTGAACACCCTTCGCCGCCACCATCACCGACTTCATCGCACCCCACGCGATCGCCTCAACAAACTACATACTCATTGGAGACCTGAACTTCCACCTCGACAACCCCAGCGACCCCAACTCCACTATCCTTCATGACAACCTCGCCAGCATCGGACTTAAACAACTCGTCAACACACCGACCCACAGAGCAGGACACACCCTCGACCCCATCTTCGCGGCAGGAAACAGCGTCCATTTCAGCCACACAATGCAGCCGCCATGGACCGACCACCACTGCGTTCACTTCGCCATCAACAAACCCAAGGCACCCAAACCAGCCCCACGCCCACCACGAAGGAACTGGAGCAAGGTTACCGACGAGCAACTTAACTCCACCCTCAACCGAGACAACCACACCTGGGCACCCGACGCAAACAGTGCAAATGACGCAGCCAGAGAACTCCACACCTGGATCTCCAACTGCGCAGATGAGCTCGCCCCGCTACGCAACCCCGACAGACAATGCCCCAGGAAAGCCGCCTGGTTCACAACCGCTCTCCAAGAAGCCAGACGCACCTGCAGACGCCTGGAGAAGAACTGGAGAAACACCAAGACAACCGAAAACCACACCACCTACAAGGACACCATGACGGACTACCACAACCAGATCAGAGCCACCAAAAGGAACTTCATCCACAACAAAATCCTAGCCAACTCCACCAACTCCAAGGAACTTTTCAGTGTCATTCAAGAATTCACCAACCCACGCAGCGAAGCCACAGACATCACCCCATCCCAAGACCTCTGCGACAAGCTTGGAACCTATTTCCACCTCAAGATCAAAAACCTCTACGACAACTTCATCGACCATCCACCAGGTGCCACAGACGGCCCCCGCCCCCCAGAAACACCAGCCAGCCCACCATCTCCAACTGGACACCGATCATGGCCGAAGACACCGCCTCGACCATGAAAAGCATCCACTCGGGGGCCCCCACCGACCCCTGCCCCCCTCACATCTACCACAGAGCCGTGGCCGCCATCGCACCCGAACTATAACGCACCATCAACACCACCTTCAAAACAGGCACCTTCCCAGATGACTGGAAGCGCGCAGAAGTCAGACCCCTGCTCAAGAAGCCCACAGCTGACCCCACCGACCTCAAGAACTAATGGCCCATCTCGCTCCTCCCCTTCACAGCCAAAGTTGCAGAGAAAACAGTCAACAGGAAACTGACACAATTCATTGAAGAAAACGCCGTCCTCGACCCGTCCCAATCCGGATTCCGAAGCAACCACAGCACAGAGACCGCCCTACTCGCCGCCACAGACGACATCCGCACCCTCCTGGACCAAGGTCACTCCGCAGCCCTCATCCTACTCGACCTATCAGCGGCCATCGACACCGTCTCCCATCGCACACTAGTCGTCAGACTACACGATGCAGGCATACAGGGAACAGCCCTGGACTGGATCCGATCATTCCTCACCGGAGAAGCCAAAGGATCAGACTCCCACCCTTCCTCTCCGACCCCACGAAAATCACCTGCGGAGTCCCACAGGGTTCATCACTGAGCCCCACCCTCTTCAACATTTACATGGCCCCCCTCGCAGCCATCGTCCGACAACACGGCCTCAACATCGTATCCTATGCCGACGACACCCAGCTCATCCTCTCCCTCACCAAAGACCCCACCACTGCCAAACTCAACTTCCAGAAAGGAATGCAAGACGTCACAGTCTGGATGACCAACAGCTGCCTGAAGCTCAATGCCGAGAAGACAGAAGTCCTCGTCCTCGGTACCACCCCTTCTGCATGGGACAGCACCTGGTGGCCGACCGCCCTCGGAAGCCCACCTACCCCTCAGACCACACCAAGAACCTCGGCATTGTACTCGACTCATCACTCTCCATGAACCGACAGGTCAACGCCGTCACCTCCAGCTGCTTCAACACCCTCCGCATCCTCCGCAAGACCTTCAAGTGGATCCCCCCTGAGTCAAGGAAGACAGTCACCCACGCACTCATCACCAGCAGACTGGACTATGGAAACGCACTCTACGCCGGCATCAACAAGTCCCTACTCTGCAAACTCCAGACAGTACAGAACACCACCGCCAGACTCGTCCTCGGCATCCCCCGACACGAACACATCAGCCAACACCTACGAAGTCTCCACTGGCTCCCCGTGGAGAAAAGAGTCACTTTCAAAATCCTCACTCACGCCTACAAATGCCTACACAACAACGGACCCAAATACCTCAACAACAGAATAAACTTCCACGTACCCAAAAGAAACCTCCGATCTTCCAACCTCGCACTGGCCGAAACCCCGCGCATCCACAGAGCCAGAGCAGGCGGAAGATCCTTCTCTCACATTGCAGCCAAGACCGGGAACGAGCTACCGGCAGACATCAGACCCTCAAGACCTGGCTCTTCGGCTAATCAGATCTGCGGACCCCCCCCTCAGCGCCTTGAGACCCTCACGGGTGAGTAGCGCGCTTACAATTCCCTGATTGATTGATTGGTAGCATTTTAGAATTGCACTTATCATGGCCTGCTCAAAATCTATAATTATTTTCTGTGGAAAATAATTATGTTTCTTGTTTAATTTTAGTTAGTACTTCCATATATGTGGAGTTTTGTTTATTGGGTAGCAAGGCGTAGATAAAGGGGATGTTGGTATTTTGGTATAGGGCATGGACAGTGTATAGTTGATAGAATGGCTCGGGACAGATTTAAAAGTCCCGTCCATCATCCATGTTTCTGATTGTTGAAGTTTTATTAAATTGTTTGCAGTAGCAAACATTATTATTCTTTTGTCTTTGCATTTGTTGTCATAGAGAACAAAGGGTTCTTCATTCTGAGTTATAGATAGTTCTGGGGGAATTACCACCTCTTTAAATGTTTTGGGAGTAGGCGTGGTAGTTGTTGTGGCTTTTTTTTGTGCGAGCTATAGTTCTTTTTAATGAAGAAATAGAGGGCATTTGCCCAGTAGCATGTGTGGGTATTTTAGGCAGCATTTCTTTAAGTATTTTACTGGTAGGTTTTTTTGAGCTAGTGCTAGCTTCTCTAATGTCATCAAGGGCATTTCTAACATCTATTTCAGTAACATTTGGAGGGTGGTTATGCTCCCTTGTATACAAAACAGTTGTTTTTCTAGTTGTTGCTCGACCATAACATTTATTTGAATAGTACTTGCTGCATTTCCAATTGACTTTTAGTCCAATTTGCTTTTCCTGGGTATAGACATACCCCATGTAACAAAGCAAAAATGTTCCTTTTTGGGATGTTATAAATTGGGCGCCTTCTGTCATTGTGATGTGTTAAGTTCTAAAACAAATGTATATTAAAATTATTAAAATGAATATTATACATGTTTATTTCTTAACAAACACATATTGTTATTAATGTACTTACAATGTTGGTTTTCAGCTGCTTTTCAATGGAGATGTTTTTTCTTTGTTTGTTGAATTCTGTTAAGTTGTTTATTTTTCTGTTGGAAGAGTAAAACACATTTTTACTTATTTTGCTACATTTGTTCATGGGCTGGGGTGGGTGTTTGGGATGGAGTTGGGGTTTGGCTGGGCGTTTTACATGATTTTTAAAAGGAATTTAGCAAAATACTTACATTATTTGTTATATGGTTTTAGGAGCTGGTCTGTACTTTTCTTGATGCTTTGAGAAAAATCTGTAGAGGAGACAAAAATTAGAACGAGATATATATTCATTATTTGAGTAAGATAAATAGTTGTTTTTCAAGATTAGCATTGTTGTTATTTTATAAATGGTAATTTACTTACTTTTTGAAGGATGCAATAGCTTTTTCTTTGATGAAGTCCTTGTTTTTGGTAGAAATCTGGCAGAGTTTCGGCTTCCTTATTGTTTTTGGTTTAAGGTGTAAAATAAGACTAAGGGGTCGATTCCGATCTCGGCCGGTCGGGCTCCGAATCGGATTCGGCTTTACCGGATCCGAGTCGGAGGCTTTGTTTCCGACCGATTCGTACAGTCGTCCGAGCGAGCAAGTACGATGCGAGTTAACGCGAAATCGCCGACCGACTAGTTTCCGGGTCCGAACCGCTCCGTCCGACTTATTCGCACTCGATTTGTGGCGCGCAATGGAGACGTTTTACGACCGAGCCAGTACGATGCACGATCCGGACAGCCGGATCGAGTCGGAGCCTCCGACACGAAAAAGCTCTCAGATGTCCGTGTCGGACCCCCCTGAACGCGTAGCCGCGCGAGTCGCACACAGGGGGGACCCATGGGTCCCCCCTACCTGTGCGTGTACGGGGCGAATCGCTTCGCCGCGTACACGCTGTGGGGGCGCCCTTGTCCGCATCGCACCCATTGAGTCAATGGGAGCCCGTGTACGCGTCGTACAACAGGCTCCCATTGACTTCAATGGGAGTCCGACCGAATCGAGTCCGACAGCATACGGACGCATCGTACTCGTTCGGTCGGGCTGCACGGGTCCGATTCGGTCGGAAATCTCTCCGGGTCCGGCTCGGTCGGAGAGATTTCCGGCCCGAATCGGAATCGGCCCCATAGTGTTCATTTAATTGTTTGCTTAACCTTATTGGTTTATTTTTACATTGTGTATTTTTATTGGTTGTTCTTTATTGTTTTAATTGTTTTGGTAGTTGTTTTCCATATATGGAAAACGCTAATTAAGAGTCAGTTACTTTTTTTTTCTTTTCACATGTTGAATTATTAAAATGTGTATTATATTATATGTGATGTTAAATAAACTTTGTAGTTAATGTAAATATAAAATTAAAATGGTTATTAATAGTGTATTTATTATTTGTTTTAAGATATGTTTTACTGTGTTTTAAAAATATGTTTTTGATTTTATTTTATATGCAATGTATGTTTATTTATTTTACTATTTTTATGGTGTTTAATTTTGTGTGTTTTATCTATTTTTTACTTGTTGATATTTTTACAAAAACGATAATAATGCTGTCTATATTATTGTGATCGATATTTTGGACATGTATATTTTTAAAGGATGTTCGATATTTTAAATAACAATATTTATGTGTTCGATATTACTGTGATCGATAATATTGTTTTACGATATTTTGGGTTCGATATTAGTGTATTTTTTTTAATTAAGTATAGGGTATCGATATTAGTGTTGTCGATATTTTTGTGTCGATAAAAATGTAGGTCGATATTATGCCTGTCGAGGTTATGTCAGTGATTCGCCAGGAGAGATTGCTGTGGTAAAGTGCTTAGCACATCAATGAGGAAGAAGATATGTTGCCATGGGCAATCGATACGCTGACTCAGTGGCCATGAACTGAGCTCTGTTAGCCTGCTCATTTAATGGAGGTTTCACTTGTGAGTCCGATGAGGAGAGTCATTTTGCAATATTGATGAAAGTCAAAAAATACGTGGGATGAACTAAAACAGGTGCAGGAAAATGTGTCAGAAGTCGCACAGAATGGTTGGATAAAGACAGGTTGTGAGAAAAATGCAAAAATTATATTTGGATGTCAGCAGATGGGAGGCCGATATTACTGGACAGCTTGCTGCTTCCAATGACACAATACGACCATGGATACACACACTTAGGGAGAGACGCAATGATGAGACTTTTCAGACAGAATTGGTATAACCCCATATTCAGGATTCTAGCAGAAGAGGTTTGCCATAGGTGTAGAATTTGTCAATGGTTAAATGTAGGGAAACTGACACATGTCACTCTAACACACCTATGACAATCAGGTGACCCATTCAACAGGATGCAGATGGATTTTATCAAGATGCCTGTCCATAACAGGCTGAGATATATCCTGGTGATCGTGTGTGGCTTCTCAAGATGGGTGAAGGCCTACCCAACTAGAAAAAGTAACAGGCGCACTGTAGCAAAATTGCTGTTGTGTGAATTGATACTGAGGTTCAGCATGCTGATTTCTCTTGAGTCAGATAGAGGAACACACTTCAACAACGAAGTTATAAAAATTATCTGCACAGCGTTACAGATTGAGCAAGGATTACATATCAGATACAGACCAGAAGCCTCTGGTATCGTTGAACAAATGAGAGGTACCATCAAGTATAGATTGGTTAAATTCTGTGCATCCACTTCTCTAAAATGTCCAGATGCTTTACCATTGGTGCTGATGAGTATTCGGACAACACCTGGCAGGAAGTCGAGGTTATCCCCCCCACGAGATCCCAATGGGCAGGGCAATGAGATTATCCGCCGTTTCTGCAAATGCTCTCTTAAATATTACTTTTGAAAATTTTTCATTTTTATTAGCATTTTTTATTTTTTAACCACACCAAGCAACATCCCACCCCCGCCCCACCAGACCCCACACAATAATTTGCAAAGAAAGAATCAATCACATATAAATATGTTTGTTCGTAGCAACGAAACCAATTATATTTCATAACCTATAGTGACATAAAATTACAACCATTCAATATAAGGGCAAAGAAATTCCTCATATAAAAGACCACGCAAGTAGCTAGAGCAACAGGGAAGAATAAATTATCAAACAATCATTCTAGTAACACATCGCACAAACCAGTCGGTTGAACTGGGTTACCCCTTAAAGTGACAAGTGCATTTACAACTGGGAATGGACCCACATCCCTCAAGCATTTTCTTTTTGGTCCCTCTTTTTTTATTTTTATTTAATTCTTTTTTTTAAAGGGCCGATTGGTTAATCCATTTAGTCAGATGGTTCCAACTTCTCAGACCCTTCTTCCTGGCTCGAGGGCCCTTTCTTGCGTAAACTGCCTTTTCCAGATTATACACTGTCAAAAGACTAGCCAGCCATTGCTGAAAGGAGGGAGGGTTAGCATCCAACCAGGCTGAGGCGACACATAGCCTAAAAGTAGCCATGGAAATACAGAGCAGAGCCCCTCCCTCATCGAAGCCCGCACTATCTTGCAATCCTAGTAATATCAAAGAAGGGGTTAGGGTTACATTCAGGGACAACTTATCTCTAAAAAAAAGTTGTTAATTTCATTGATCAAAGGAGAAAGAGAGCCACAAGTACGAAACATAACCACAATATCAGCCCTATACAGAGCACACCTAGGACAGCGTGTTCCTTTACCTTCCCCCCATTTAGCGATCCTGCATGGGGTATAATATAAACAAAAGCAAGTCTTATAAAACTGGTCTTGCAGATTTGTGGACATTAACACGGATCGTACAAATAAAAAAGCTTGATGAAAAGCTACATCCGAAATGCCTAATTTCATTTGCCACTTTGCGGAATATTTTTATAAGTCATCCTTCATTAAATTGTTCAAAAGATTATATAAGGTGCCGATTTTGGAGGTTTTGAATTGATCAATTTCTTTTTAAGCAATTTTAAAAAAAACAGCGGGCCCGTCTCCTTTCCGCTGTAAAAAATTCCTAATTTGAAGGTACTTGAAGAATTCTTTATGAGTAAGATCAAAATCTAATCTAAGGTGATTATATGAAATAAGACCAGAAGATGAATAAAACACCCCTAGTTTATTGATTCCGGCATTAATCCAAGTAATCATATAAGAGTCTCTAAAGATCTCTAGTAGGTTCTTATTGCCCTGAAGGGGGGTGTAGTAGTTCACTCTGCCGATACCCAACAATCGACGGACTGAGGTCCAAACCTTAAATCCGGTGTGAAGGGTCATAAAGTGCACCCTTTTATAGTATCCAAAATCTAACTTCCACCATAGACCGCCCCATGCTTCTGAGCCAATTACTAATTCAAAAGGCAAGGGAGGATCCAACACGTATCCACTTGAGCATTCCTGTATAAGACCGACACAGTGTAGTTGGGTGGTAGTCCATTAATATAATTTGAGATTAGGAAGAGCCCCCCCCCCGGTCTCTAGGGAGTGACAAAAATGTTACGGATCTTCTTGCCCGCGAGTGAGCCCATAAAAATTTTGAGAAAAGACCATTGAATTTCTTCAACTACAGAGTAGAGAATTCTAGTGGGTTGGCTCTCATTAAACACAAAGGGGTCGATTCCGATTCAGGGGTGGCAAAAGCACCGACCGACTCGGAGCCGGAATTTATTCCGACCGACACGTACCTGTGGCGCCCGACACGCCAAGTACGATGCAAGGCGTGCAAAATCCGACCGACACGTACCGAACCCAAGCCGAACGACCGAGCCGCACTGAAAACAGCAATCCGGCCGGAAAAACACGCGAATCGAACCGACCGGCACGCACCCGGAACAAATCCAACCGAAACGTACACGCAAACTCCAAACCGCTAAGTACGATGCAAGGCGCGAAAACCACGACCGAGTCGTACGGAGGACAAGCCGTACGACCGACACGCATACAAAACCGAGCCGAAGTAACACAAAACACCGCGACCGACGCGTACGCAGCATAGAAAACTGCACAAACACAGCGTGAACGAAACGGAGAACACCGTACGAGACAAATGCAGGGTCCGACTCGGTCACAAGAACGTTTCCAACATGCACAGACAGTACAAAGGAAAAATTACACAAAAAAGGCCAAACAAGCAATTACAAAGCCAATAAATACTGGGGGGTGGGGACAGAGAACAAAGACACACCCACAACTCCACCCATATAAAGGACACAAATCCCAACCATGATCCTTTGCAAATGCCGTTCTACTGCCAGCACCCAACAGACAGCAACCACACACCCACAGCTCATCCCTCACACAAGCCACACACCATCAGCACACCAACAAATACCTACCTCACATACACCCAGCAAAACACACACCCACACACCCTCACCTGCACACCAACACACACATCACTCACCATCACCACCCATCACCATGCCCCCCAAGAAGAATCACAAGTTCCTAGATTGTGAATTGGAAGTCCTGGTAGACGAGATCCTCAGGGTAGAGCCACAGCTGTTTGGCACACTGGTCCAACAGACCCCCATCTCCCAGAAAACCAAGATGTGGGAGAGGATCATCAACAGGGTGAACGCACAATCACCATGTCTGCGCACAGAGACCGACATCCAGAACAGGTGGTATGACGTGCGCAGGAGGGTCCGGGAGCTGCTCAAGAAAGACTACCTCCTGAGCCAATACACCGGCAGTGGCCCTCCTGCCAAGCCAGTATACCTCAGGCCCTGGGAGGAGAAGGTGCGGGCCATCCTTCCGCCAGTGAGCGTATATGGACTAGAGAACATCCCAGAGCCTGGTGAGTACACAACAAATGTACACAATATTCTGCCACAATACACACACACATCACTGTCAAGGGGAGAGTCAAACCATGCACTCATAGCAATTACACAGCAACCAGAACAGAATCATCCCAAAATGTGTATGTCAGTCAGATAAACACAACACATGCCATCTCAAAGTTACATTTAACCGTGCCATCACATGTACAAACACAACTACAACTACAGCTAGGCAGTGGCACAAATAGAACTAACAAACACATCCAGACATGTAGCCACCACTACAACACCAACACACAGTGAAGACCACTGAAAGAAAGGAATTCTGTGTATGCTGGGCAAGTCAGTGTAGCCAATAGCATCATGGGAGTCGTAGTCACACATATTGCCCCCCCACAACTGTCCCATCAACACCACCATGAACCATGCGCACATCACAGGGAGTGGAAAAGGACTCACAAGATGGCTGACACTGGCTACTGCTGTGGGGAGCACAAGGCCCTGCTGGCAACTGTGCACCAACAAACAGCAGGACACCACTGACTGACATCCTGAGAGACAACTTCCACTCCCTGCAATGGAAGCACGTTCCATGGTGGGATATCTGGCTGGCTGGGTGGGAAGGAGGACTCGCACCACTGACCATAGTCACAAGCACCTCCCCTCACACACACCCTCAACACATACTCCACATAACCCACCTGGGAGAATGCAATGCCACACATCCTAACTCAAGATCCCACAAAGAACCTCCACCCTGGGTTATGTCGTGTGAAGCACAGGGACACTCTTGGGACTTTCAGCCAAACAACTGCCAGGACAACACTCCCAGCCATCCTGTCAGCACAGGCAGCCCACCCCACAGGGAAGCAGAGTCAAAAGGAAGGAAGGATGGGCATGCTGGGAAGGGGGTGGAGGCAATAGCATGATGGGAGTCGTAGTCACAGCTCTACATCCCCCACCACATGGCCCAGCAAGCTCACACTCACGCATGCACATCCCACAGAGAGTGGAAAGGCCCATCAAAGATGTCTGACACTGTTGCTGTGTCGTGGGGAGCACAAGGGCATGCTGGGAACTGCACACCAACCAACAGCAGGACACCACTGTCAGCCATCTTGCCATTGCTCTCACACCCACACACACTGAACTCCCCACAAAAGCAAGTAAGTATGGGAATGCTGGGAAGTGGGGTGGAGGCAATAGCATGATGGGAGTCACAGTCACAGACATAGCTCACCCCCACAACTGTCCCATCAACACCACCCTGAACCATGCTCACATCACAGGGAGTGGAGAAGGACTCACAAGATGGCTGACACTGGCTACTGCTGTGGGGAGCACAAGGCCCTGCTGGGAACTGTGCACCAACAAACAGCAGGACACCACTGACTGACATCCTGAGAGACAACTTCCACTCCCTGCAATGGAAGCACGTTCCATGGTGGGATATCTGGCTGGCTGGGTGGGAAGGAGGACTTGCAGCACTGACCATAGTCACAAGCACCTCCCCTCACACCCCCTCAACACAAACTCCACAGAACCCACCTGGGAGAATTGCAATGCCTCCCATCCTAACTCAAGATCCCACAAAGAACCACCACCCTGGGTTATGTTGTGTGAAGCACAGGGACACTCTTGGGACTTTTAGCCAAACAACTGCCAGGACAACACTCCCAGCCATCCTGTCAGCACAGCCAGCCCACCCCACAGGGAAGCAGAGTCAAAAGGAAGGAAGCATGGGCATGCTGGGAAGGGGGTGGAGGCAATAGCATGATGGGAGTAGTAGTCACAGATATTGCTCAGCCTCACAACTGGCCCATCAACACCACCCTGAACCATGCTCACATCACAGGGAGTGGATAAGGACACACAAGATGGCTGACACTGGCTACTGCTGTGGGGAGCACAAGGGCATGCTGGGAACTGCACACCAACCAACAGCAGGACACCACTGTCAGCCATCTTGCCATTGCCCTCACACCCACACACACTGAACTCCCCACAAAAGCAAGTAAGTATGGGAATGCTGGGAAGTGGGGTGGAGGCAATAGCATGATGGGAGTCACAGTCACAGACATAGCTCACCCCCACAACTGTCCCATCAACACCACCCTGAACCATGCTCACATCACAGGGAGTGGAGAAGGACTCACAAGATGGCTGACACTGGCTACTGCTGTGGGGAGCACAAGGGCATGCTGGGAACTGCACACCAACCAACAGCTGACTGACCATTGACTGACATCCTGAGAGACAACTTCCACTCCCTGCAATGCAAGCACAGTCCATGGTGGGATAACTGACTGGCTGGGTGGGAAGGAGGGCCGGCTGTCAACCAAATACAACCAATGCAGACCATGTTCACACCCCAACAAATACATAGAAATGCCCAAATAATGCAGGACAATGTGCCACACCAATATCAACCCCTGACTGTGACGACTTAGGACAATGCAATGTACAGGCCCGCACCCAGAGGCACAGTCACAACTGTCAGGTGTGTCAACCATTGATGCCTGCAGAAACATAACATACATTGTGTGTGTCTCCCAAAAACAGGTGATGATGGGGACACAGCAGCAGACGCTGAGGAGTCCCAGTCCCAGGCTCAAGAGGATGCGGAGCTCACTGGTGTCGTACAGCCTCTGCCCTCCTCGGACGAAGAAGACCAACCTGGCACATCCGGTGCAAGTCTACATGCAGCACCAGCAGGACCACCAGCTGCAGCACCAGGACCACCAGCTGCACCCCTGCACCCACCCCTCCAACGACTGTCACCACAAATACCATCCCTGCCGACATGGACAGAACAAGGAGCAACACCAGCACAGGGACCCTGGACCAACGTGAGGCCATGGACACCACCACCACCACCAACCCCCAAGGTGGACCAGGGTCATCTGTGCGTGCCACTGCACGCACTGCACATGTCGGCAGGGGTGGTGGGAGGGGTGGGAGACAGAGGTCGCTGCTTGCAGAGGTTGCTGGTGTGCATGATGACCCACAACTGGTACGCATAGCTGATGCGTACCAGTCCAGCACCGGAGATCTCAGCCAGGTAGTGGGGCTCCTCAGAGACATGAAACAGCAGCAGGCTGCCCATCATGCCCGCTTGGACTCACACATGTCCCGCGTGGACTCACACATGTCCCGCGTGGACTCACACATGTCCCGCGTGGAGTCCAAGTGGGACGCACTGCATGAGATGACGGCGGTGCACAGGGACATTTTACAATGCCTCCGCCAGATGAACAGCAACCAGTCCACACCTCCCTGTGTGCCAACAACATCTGGTGCTGAACAAACTGCAACTGCCACAGGGAGGGAGGATGACTCTGGCGGAGAGTCCCCTGCACCGCAGCAGCCTGTACTTGAGGGGCCCCCCAAAGAAGAGGGGTCGTCCGAGGAGGGGCAAGTGAGAGGCCGATGGCCAAGCGCAACTCCCAGGAAGCCTGAACCTGTTCTGGATGTTCACCTTTGTGCACAGACTGTTCACCCTGTTGACGGCAACACAACTCCCACACATTGCATGGGGAGTACAAGTTGGACCAATGTCTCAGACAACTGTGGCCCCGATACTGGGGATTTTGTCTACCAGGACTTTCAATTCACCTAGGAACTTCTGATTGCAAGATATATGTACAGCACTACCCATCCTATGCACTATTCACACAAATGTATCACAATAAACACACTAATACACCATACTTGCCTCTGTTGTGATTCCAACGTGGGTGCTGTTATGGGGATGATGAACTGCAAAATTACACTGTGTATGCGAACTGCAACAGCAAGTACAACACAGGCATGTGAGTAAAGGCAACGTGACACATATGAGGGAGACACACCACCAGGGCTACACAACACATACACACCTAGGCCATCTGACTCATTGCCTACACTGATGTTGCCAGGGAAGACGGTGCAATGCACAGACACCACACCCATTCCCAGTTGTAGTCAAGTAGCCCACAGGTGCAGTAAGCAAATGGCAGTCAAATGTGTGACCACAGACAACGCACATCACAAAGTGAAGCACAGGTTTATTACACAGTTGCAACATGTCGTAACCACTACAGATGCAAGGTAATCCCACCTGGCAGCGGGCACACAGTCAACAACTGTAGAAGGAAGGAAGTCCATGGGTGTGGCGCACATCACCTGTAGGGACACAACAGCTACCACCCTGGAAGTACAATCACGTCGTCGGTGGACACAGTTGACCAAACGAATCTGAAAGTACCCTGTGAAGGACAGAAATGACACACAGTCAAAAGCAATGGAGAACAGGACAGAACAGCAAAACTCATGCACAATACATGTTACAAGATACCCACCCAGAACCAAGTTAGCATGTCAACACTGTTGGGGAGTACAGACCACCTGTAAGCACACATTGCTACACACATCCAGTCAAGTAGCCCATGGACACACTCCAACAGCACCAGAGCACCACCTACACATATCATGCCAACTCACATCATTGACATGACACCTCAGGATACTCACATTCAGCTAAAGAAGTTGGTGATGAGCTGTGTGCGGACATCACCCTCATCATCATCATCATCACTGGCATCGTGGTCCAGGCCAGGATCCTCCACAGGTGGCGGATGTTGGTCATTGTCATCCTGGATGAGAGGCAACTCCTTCCGCACTGCCAGGTTGTGGAGCATGCAGCAGACGATGATAATCTTGCACACTTTCGCAGGGGCATATGGGAGGGACCCTCCGGTCTTGTCCAGGCAGCGGAAGCGGCTCTTCAGGAGACCAAATGTCCGCTCAATCACTCTCCTGGTCCGACCATGTGCCTCATTGTAGCGCATCTGGGCTGGTGTCACAGGGTTCCTGAGGGGTGTCAGCAACCACGGCATGTTGGGGTATCCCGAGTCACCTACGGACAGACAAGTGCACATTAGCTGACTTGGAAAAGTGGGCGGAATACTACAGATCAGATCACACACAATGGCACAAAGTCAGTACACACCGACAAGCCAGGCACGCTGGTTCTGCATCTGTGCCATCATCCTGGGGATGCGACTACTCCTCATCACAAAGGCATTGTGTGCTGAACCAGGGAAACGGGCACACACGTGTGTGATGGTCATATCTGCAAGACACACCACCAGTGCATTGACCGAGTGGTAGTGCTTGCGGTTCCTGTAGGCCTGCTCCTGGGCCTGTGGTGGTACCAAAGCCACATGTGTCCCATCAATGGAGCCAATGACATGCGGCATCCTCCCCAGGGCATAGAAGTCACTCTTCACGTCAGTGAGTCGTTGCAGTCTAGGGAAATAGATGTACCGGTTCAGGAATAGCAACATTGCCACCAAAACATCGCGGAGCACACGGCTCAACATGGTCTGTGACATCCCACCAGCAGTCGCCACAGTATGTTGGAAGGTACCGGTGGCAAAGAAGTGTAGGGCTGCCATCACCTTCACCTTGGGGGTCAGCGCTGTAGGATACGGCCGGCCAGGCTGCAAATGTGGGGCCAACTGCACTGCCAAATCCTCAATCAGCTGCCTGGTGAAGCGGTACCGTCGGATGCTGTCCCGTTCCACCATCGTTGCCAGGTCTGGGAATGGTCGATGGACAGCAGGAGCCCTGCAGTGCAGAGGAGAAGAAAGCAAGATTGTCAGTCAGCCCACATATGCGGCATTGAACACACTCAATATCCCAACATACATCATTATGAGGCACAACTACATGAAGTGTGCAGTTCCGTAAGGACATGTATGGTACATACATGGCCAACATCTGTCATCACGGTTCAACAAGTGGCATCAATAAGTCCCAGGTTGGCCCATTGGATATCATGAGCTGTCACAGTTCCCATCTCCTGCTGCCGTGTCACAATCACCCCCACAGTGACATGTGACGACAGATGTGCCCCAGGCATCACAGCTCAACGACAGGTACATTCCCAGGGACCCTGTATTGCCACATGGACACTGGCATTACATGGAGTATCATGTATACACCACAGCAAAATAACTATGACCCCCACAGGTAGTGGTCCCACTTGCCACTGCAGGACAGACATGGACGTCTGTGACACACACACGCACAACATCAAAGTCCATGCACACACAACGTGGATGTGGAGACTGTCTCCCATTGTGCACATGAAATCAGAGACATTGTAAACACTACATGCACACAGACTGTGGAGGACCATCACTATTGTGCCACTGGGACACCCTGGCTCAAACATACCGTCCCACATGGGACTCACGGGGTATGTGACATGACATACACATACACCACCGTGAAATGTGACCATGGCACATGCACAGATATGAACAGTTGCACATCACAGTGGTCATGTACACGTAACACCCAGGATCCTGTCCCCATGAACATGTGCACAGCCTGGGGGTGGCTGCCCCCAGGTGACACCCACAGGACAACATGTACACCAACATACACACAATAGGAAATGCAGCCTTACATGCCTTATCATACAGTTTGGACAGGCTGTCGTGTTGTAGGTGTGCCCCTCACTCCCTGGGAGCTATCTGTGGCTGGCATATGTCCATCTGAGACAGGCATGGTGACATATGCCAGTCACTTGTACAGGGATGCGTTAAACAGCAATGGACCGATCGGTGCCTCCGGCCGGCCCATTGCATTCAATGTGTGCGGGTACGCGTTGTACCCCTGTACGCGTTGTACCGCAATGGACCGATCGGTGCCTCCGGCCGGCCCATTGCATTCAATGTGTGCGGGTACGCGTTGTACCCCTGTACGCGTTGATCAGCAATGGACCGATCGGTGCCCCCGGCCGGCCCATTGCATTCAATGTGTGCGGGTACGCGTTGTACCCCTGTACGCGTTGTACCGCAATGGACCGATCGGTGCCCCCGGCCGGCCCATTGCATTCAATGTGTGCGGGTACGCGTTGTACCCCTGTACGCGTTGTACCGCAATGGACCGATCGGTGCCCCGGCCGGCCCATTGCATTCAATGTGTGCAGGTACGCGTTGTACCCCTGTACGCGTTGATCAGCAATGGACTGATCGGTGCCCCGGCCGGCCCATTGCATTCAATGTGTCGGGTACGCGTTGTACCCTGTACGCGTTGATACCGCAATGGACCGATCCGGTGCCCCGGCCGCCCATTGCATTCAATGTGTCGCGGTACGCGTTGTACCCCTGTACGCGTTGTACCGCAATGGACCGATCGGTGCCCCCGGCCGGCCCATTGCATTCAATGTGTGGGGTACACATTGTACCCCTGTACGCGTTGATCAGCAATGGACCGATCGGTGCCCCCGGCCGGCCCATTGCATTCAATGTGTGCGGTACGCGTTGTACCCCTGTACACGTTGTACCGCAATGGACCGATCGGTGCCCCGGCCGCCCATTGCATTCAATGTGTGCGGGTACGCGTTGTACCCCTGTACGCGTTGTACCGCAATTGACCGATCGGTGCCCCGGCCGCCCATTGCATTCAATGTGTGCGGGTACGCCGTTGTACCCCTGTATGCAGCGTTGATCAGCAATGGACCGATCGGTGCCCCGGCCGGCCCATTGCATTCAATGTGTGCAGTGCACGCTGTACCCCTGTACGCGTTGTACCGCAATGGACCGATCGGTGCCCCGGCCGCCCATTGCATTCAATGTGCGCGGTACACGTTGTACCCCTGTACGCGTAGTACCGCAATGGACCGATCGGTGCCCCGGCCGGCCCATTGCATTCAATGTGCGCGGTACGCGTTGTACCCCTGTACGCGTTGTACCGCAATGGACCGATCGGTGCCCCGGCCGGCCCATTGCATTCAATGTGTCGGGTACGCGTTGTACCCCTGTACGCGTTGATCAGCAATGGACCGATCGGTGCCCCGGCCGGCCCATTGCATTCATTGTGTGCGGGTACGCGTTGTACCCCTGTACGTGTTGATACCACAATGGACCGATCGGTGCCCCGGCCGGCCCATTGCATTCAATGTGTGCGGGTACGCGTTGTACCCCTGTACGCGTTAGTACCGCAATGGACCGATCGGTGCCCCCGGCCGGCCCATTGCATTGAATGTGTGCGGGTACGCGTTGTACCCCTGTACGCGTTGATCAGCAATGGACCGATCGGTGCCCCGGCCGGCCCATTGCATTGAATGTGTGCGGGTACGCGTTGTACCCCTGTACGCGTTGTACCGCAATGGACCGATCGGTGCCCCCGGCCGGCCCATTGCATTCAATGTGTGCGGGTACGCGTTGTACCCCTGTATGCGTTGTACCGCAATGGACCGATCGGTGCCCCGGCCGGCCCATTGCATTCAATGTGCGCGGTACGCGTTGTACCCCTGTACGCCGTTGATCAGCAATGGACCGATCGGTGCTCCGGCCGGCCCATTGCATTCAATGTGTGCGGGTACGCGTTGTACCCCTGTACGCGTTGTACCGCAATGGACCGATCGGTGCGCACCCATTGACAATGGCCTAGCCTGGCAACGGACGCGTTTTCGAAATTCGAACGAGTCGGTTGCTGGAAATTCAGTTGGTCACCCACAACAATGTTGCAAAATCATGTATGTCATGAAGTTGAAGATTTGAAGGATGCTGTGGGCGTGTATTGGTGCTGCTATTCCATGGATTGGCCAGATTCAGAAGATGCAAACGACTTGGACCTATCACTTTGGACACAAGGGACAGTATCTGCCTCTCCAGCACATATATATTGCTGGCTGTTCCCCTGAGAGCTCACTTGCCTGCACTACATGCTCCAGGACGACATCTGCCACTGCACTGCTGCTGTCTCTGCCCCTCTGGACCCTGCAATGGCACGTACTGTGGAGAGAGCCCCAGCCTTCAGCCTTGAGGAGAACCAGGCCCTGCTGGACAGCCTACTTCCACAGTACAGCAAGCTGTATGGGACACCAGGGGAGCAGGTGAGTGTTCTGTGCACTGCCTTTCTGAATGTGCATTTTGTCCGACTAGCAAGGCTGAAAGTCTGCACGCCACTGGCTAGCAGGCTCACTGAGTAGTTGTCACCCCCATAGTGTGTAGTGACATGCACTGGACAGGTATGGTGCAGTGACAGTGCATTTGAACAAGGTTTTACTTCCCATGCAATGATACCATGTAGTGACGTCTGGCAAACTGTCCATGGGCAGCGTTGCACTGCCTGTGTACATCATGTGCCCCTGTGAATGAGACATGTATATACAACTGTGTCATGCACGGATATGTTGCATGTGTAGTAATGGCCTTTTCACGTTGTCATCCTGACAGGTTAATTCCCATCGGAAGCAGGAGATCTGGAAGGACATCGTCCGGGCTGTCCGATCCGTGGGGGTCTACAAGCACCGGATCCGCAACTGCCAGAAGAGGTGGCAGGACCTTCGGGGCTGGACCCGGAGGATTGCACGGGTCCAGCTGAAGCTGTCGCCTCCTCACAGGAGGGGCGGAACACGGACCCTGACCCCCCACATGCTCCAGATCCTGGCGGTGGTGTTTCCAGACCTGGATGGGCAGCTGAAGGCCAGACAGCAGCAAGGAGGGGGTGAGTCAAAGACTGCACTGTGAACTCTGTATTACATGCTATGTGCCCTCCGCTGGCCTGGTTCAACTGCCACAGTACAGCAGTCATGTTGTCCAGGAGCCATGTCCCTCTATTGTGCACTGCCCACTCCTCATCTGATACCCAGGTGTGGCCCTTACATTCAGGGAATTGTGTCACTTGGGACTGTGTCCTTGCAGTTTGCTTCACTAAAGGTGGGGGACAGCATCTGTTTCCCTAACTCTGTTGTGGGCATCATGGGTGGGTCCATTGTTCACACAACGCCTGTGTTCGGACATGTAATCTGCGTGTTGCTTTGATATGCGGTCCACTTGCTGAGCTGAGCCACCACATGTGCCTGGGGTATGTGGCACACACCCATGCAGCGGGTGGGAACAATGTTTGGGCCCCAGGAGTGTGCAGATTACGTGTGTCACACATACATAGCCAGCTATCCACTGTCCAGGGCTCATCCCTCATTCATGTGGGGCAGGACAGTCATGCCTACTCCAGGCCATGCAATGCACTCTGTACTCCCACTCCCGTGTATCAGCTGACACATTGTGCGCAGTGATTTGACCCCTCAGGTGTCTGCCTCTGTGTCAGTGTGCTGTGGATTTGTTGCCAGGACTGCTGGGGTGTTTCTCGGTAGGGGCTCAGCATGCCACTGGAGATGTGACCATAGGAGACGATACTTGTGTGTCACATAGGTGTTTGATCAGCTGCCCGTGCAGACTGGGGTATGCGAATGTGAAGTTCAGGCAGCTGTTCCCCATTCACAGCAGATTGTGAGGGGCTCAGGTTCAGAGGGTAGTGTCACAGGTCTCCCATATGTCCAATCGGTATGACCTGGACAGATGAGGGTTAAGATGATGTGTTGTGTGGTGGATGTACATGTGCACTTGTGCAGCTCCAGGACTTGCATTCCCCATGACCTACTATTGTGACACAGTGCAGAGTGTTGTTGTCTGGCTGCCAAGTCATACATCACTGAGACAGTGATGTATGACTTAGCAGTCATGCCTCCGCCATGGCATGTGTCTACTTATTGGTGATCCTGCAGGGGAGTGACATGTGCTACATGCACACCATTGTGGCGATGGCTATCAGGACATGGGTGCATCATGGTGTCTGTCGCTGGTATGCATCACATGCATTTCCTATTTGACTCTGGGCGTCCCTTTCATCCGGAAACCTGTACTGACTCAGTGGCAAGAGTTGTGATGTGTGCATGTCCACATGCTACACCGTGTCCTCTGCACTGTCCAACTACTGTGTAGTTGGTGCATGTGTCCACACTGGGGTGTTGCTATCCAACAGACACCAGACAGATGGGTGCAAGGCCATGTGGGATGTGAGTGCCATGGTTGGCATCAGACTGACAATTGGCTTCTCCTGTTCAGTTAGGGCACTTTTAGCAATGTACAACTAATGATGCCAGGGCTTGCTCTGTAATGTGCTGTGCTCACAGTGGTGTGTGCGTTTGGTGCAGGTGACTGATGTCTGTCTGTTTCCCCATTGTTTGCAGATACATCCACGGCCACGGAAGGGGACAGCTCCACGGACCAGGAGGAGCCGGAGAGCCAGACTGGGTCAGCAGCCGAGGAGTGGTCGGAGGGACCCAGTGGCACGGAGGGCGAGGGGAGCCACACCGAGGAGTCCTCAGCACCATCCACCTCAGCTGAGGACCAGAGCAACTCGGAGGATGACTCTCTTATGGAGGCGGGTGTCAGCAGCCACCACACCCCAGCTAGTGTTGCTGTCCCCGCCACCACCAGCACCACCACCGCCCTCCCATCGGCTCCCATTCCCCAGGTCCGTGGAGGCTCCCATGTTCGGGAGCGTGTCTCCTTTGGGCCAGGCACCGCACCCCCTGCCCCTGTGTCCCCTGCTGCCCTGAGTGAGGAGTCTGTGTACCTCCTTCGCCAGCTCCATGTAGGGCAGACAGCCATGCTGAGTGTCCTCCATGCGCACACCGCTCTGTTGACTCAGCTGGTGTCGTTCATGGAGGGCATCTCATCGGGCATGTCTGACCTACAGAGGGGCAATAGGTCCATGGACTCCTCCCTGACGGCAGCAGTGTCCCTCCTCAGACAGTCCCTCACCCCTCCTGCCTCTGCTCCATCCACACTCCCCAGCACCTTACCCGTCCCAAGCACACACACACCGGCACAGGCACACACCAGCACACACACATCCAGCACACAGACACACACGCCACAAACAAAACGCACACGCACGCACAGTCAGGGGACTGAAACCAGACTCCCAGGGGATGGGGCCCTGGAACACACACACGCATCCACGAGCACTGCGCAGTCCTCAGTTGCCTCTCCCTCCAAAACACCCTCCCTTGCCTCACCTGCAACCCCAAAGACCCAGCGGCTCTTCCTCAGTGACCTCGGCCTCTTCCCCTCCGATCCAGCTGATACAGCATTCAGGGGGAAGAGGAAGCCCACCCACATGGAGCAGAGTGCCCCTCGCCCCCGGACACCCTCCCCCAGGTGCAGACAGACTGAGGCCCCCACCCGCAAGTCCCCCCGGAGTCGTAAGAGCAAGACCCCGCCACCGCCCTGCAGCTCAGGCACCAGGTCTCCTTCCTCCATCCCTCAGGCCCCCACTCCACAGGTGCCCCCACCACACCCTGCCCCAGGTTCCCCCACCCACAGATATACCATCCCCAAGAGGATCCGGCCTTCTCCCCCTGCCACTTGCTCTCCCGGCACCACACCCCCGCTGCGCTTGTCTGTGCCACTGATGTGGTGAGGGTGTCCTCCCCCTCTGTCCAGCCCACCTTGCCTGTTCCCCATTCTCCTCCCCTGGTGGTAGGCACTGCAGTGGAGTCCACTACCACCCTGTCTGACTTGGGCACTGCAGTGGCGGACCTGTCCACTCCATCTGCAGGGTCCACTGCAGTCGTGCCGGCACCCACAACATCTGAGTCATGCCCCCCAGTTGTGCCGGCACACACCATGTCAGACACCTCCACTGCAGTTGTCAGTGGCTCTCCAGCACCCACCACCCCTTCCCTGCTTCCTCCTGGTGAGCCCTGATCCTGTCCCTGCGGTGCCTGGCCTGCCCCCCCCGGTTGCCCCTCCTAGTGGATTGTCCCTGGTTTTGTGCAGGCATGCGTAGGGTGACATCTGCCACTGTCACCATGTTTGGACTTTGACAATGGACTGGCCATTGGCCTTTGTGTTTTTTCTGGACTTTGTTTTCATTACACACATATGCTGAATAAAGCAACTTTCTGTTCTCTAGTGCTTATGCTTCTGATGTACATGTTGTTGATGATGCTAACCATGCCCTTGCTGCAGTGATGGTGATATTTGGTCTCATGATAATGAAGTGTTACTGTGCAGGAACCCATGTGGTCCAGGGGGAATGTGTCCTATCCTGTGGTGTATCCATGTCATCCATAGCAGCATCTGAGGGTGTCATGTGTTCAGTATTTGGCAATGGGATTTCCTACTTAGATTAGCTATTTCACATCTGTGGCTTCCACCCCTGCACATCTGTTGTGCCTGCCATTGTTCAATTTGTCTACTTCCCTGACCGTGTGGTCATCTCCACTGGATATGCAGGTTTGGGCATCAATGGGGAAGGACTCATCTGTGTTGTCAGTGCAACATTGCTATACAAGTGTGTTGGATCTGTGCTGATGATTACGTTGGCACTTCCATGACCAGGCTGATGTGACGGGAGCCCTCATTTGGTGCTAATTGTTGATTGTGTGACCAAGTGCTCAGCTGACATGATGGGGCCCTACTGAGGCAACATATGGCACAGCTTTCCTCACACAGGAGTGGAGTCCCCTCATGGCAGTGTGTACTCCTGTGACATTGCCTGCGCCCAAGGTGTGTGTTGTATGTGCATGTCTGTGTGTTCACTTCCGTTTAGCTGTGCATGCTGTGATCCCTAGTGTTGTACCTGTTTGTGATGCTTGCTGAGTTGACCTATGTTCCCCCAAAGTCTTCTCCCTGGGTTCTCTGTGATGTGGGTGCATGGCACATTACTGGTCATCAGGGTGTCACCCATAGGTGTGTTTGCTGTCAGGGCTGAGTTTGTGTGCAGACGCAGATGGGTCACAGTCAGGTTTCCCCTTGGCACTTGTTGTTTGCCCCTGTCATGTGATTTCCAGTTTGTGTTATCTTTCAGTGATTGTGACACGTTGTGTGTGTGACTGCTGGCACTCCTCAGGGTCCGGGCTACAATGTTGGTTGTTGTCTATGTGTGTTCTTTGTGGGTGACCTTGGCTTCTTCATTGGTGTGTGACTGTGGCTGGGATCCCATTGGTTGGTGTGGTATTGCCGTCATGTCCATGTACAGCGTAGTGTGCAGTGTGTCAGACATTCAGGAGTCTTGTTGACTGGCCATGTGTGATGTGTTTCTGCACCTTGGTTCCCACCCACCACCCTGGAATAGTCATGGGTGCATGTGCAATGTCACCAGTGCATGTGTGCTTCACTGCTGCACATTATTGGAGGTCGAGGGGTGTGGTGTTGAGTGTGTGCAGATGAGAGTTGTTGCCCGACAAGGCCCCTGCCTCCATGTTGGCCTTGGCTTACTGGCCATGCTGATTGATTTGTGCTTGTGTAGGTGTGATGGTAGTTTGTTGCTCAGGACACATGACTGTGGTTCACAGTGTGAACGACATTTAGCTTTGTCATCACAGTGGGATTGTAATGCAGCCCAGGGTCACCACATTGTGGGGGCCCTGGGGGTAGTGCTGTGGTGTGTCTGTGTCTTGCTGTGTCAGTTGCTGTTCCTATGTGCCTGTGTGACATGTGTGATTTGTGCTCCCTCTCATCTGACAATGCCTGCTTGCCCACATAGGGGATTTGGATCCATGAGTTACCTTTGTGTGGCACTGTATGCACATCTGTATGATTGGTATTCAGGTCTCCTCATGTGTTGTGTGGTTGCCTGGGGACACTGGCACCCCCCGCTCACCTGTTGTGTATGATGTGCAGTGTGGGTCTGCCTGTTTGTGTTTGTGCATCTGCACCACTGCATTGGCATATCTTGGGTGTGCCATTGGCTGTATGTAGTTTGGTGGCTTTCCCCTGCTGTCCCTGGGACTCCTAGGTCATCGGTCAGCACAATGATCATGGTTTGTGTGTCCCATTGCTGCCATGGTATGGTATCTGTTCACCTCACATCTACAGGCTCCACAGGGTATCTGCATTTGTGTGCCCATTGGTGCAAATATGTGGGTCTGCATTCTGATGGTCACTTCTGTCATTGTGTCATTGATGAATGTTGACAGTGTCAGCCCCCATGGGTGTTGTTTGTCTGCACATGGCCAAAGGTATGTCTTATTTGCACTGCAGTATTTGGCTCCCCCAATTTATGTTGCAATGGGACACAAGCACTACTTTGCCACTGATGTGTTTTTTGTTCTGTGACCAGGAATCATCCATGCAGTTTGGCAGTTGCAGCTCTTTCTTTGTCAACACTTACCTTTTGGTCACTGTGATGATGGGGGTTTGGACCCCATTGCCACAATGTTCAAAATGTGCTTCAGCTATGGACCCCACACTTACCTTTTGGTCACTGTGGTGATGGGGCGTTAGACCCCATTGCCACAATGTTCAAAATGTGCTTCAGCTATGGACCCCACACTTACCTTTTGGTCACTGTGGTGATGGGGCGTTAGCCCCCATTGCCACAATGTTCAAAATGTGCTTCAGCTATGGACCCTACACTTACCTTTTGGTCACTGTGGTGATGGGGCGTTAGACCCCATTGCCACAATGTTCAAAATGTGCTTCAGCTATGGACCCCACACTTACCTTTTGGTCACCGTGGTGATGGGGCATTAGACCCCATTGCCACAATGTTCAAAATGTGCTTCAGCTATGGACCCCACACTTACCTTTTGGTCACTGTGGTGATGGGGCGTTAGACCCCATTGCCACAATGTTCAAATGTGCTTCAGCTATGGACCCCACACTTACATTTTGGTCACTGTGATGATGGGGGTTTGGACCCCATTGCCACACTGTTCAAAATGTGCTTCAGCTATGGACCCCACACTTACCTTTTGGTCACTGTGATGATGGGGGTTTGGACCCCATTGCCACACTGTTCAAAATGTGCTTCAGCTATGGACCCCACACTTACCTTTTGGTCACTGTGATGATGGGTGTTTGGACCCCATTGCCACAATGGTCATGGCCTGCTTGCATTGTGGGGGCCACACACATATATGTGTGGCACATGTGCTAGGGGGTCACATTGTATGTTCAAAGTCATGTTCAGTGTTGTAGGCATTTGACACAGTCTACACACGCTTGTCATGGTGTTGGGGGGGATGTCTTTTTCTTGCATTCCCTAGGTTGTGGTGTGCTGGTTGTGTCATGCATTGTCCATCCTATGAGTGGGGGTGGTGTTGGTGGTAGGCATCCAGCCCCCCATGGGTAGAGGTGGTAGTAGTGACAGGCATCCAGCCCCCCTGGGTAAGGGTGGTAGTAGTGGTAGGCATCCAGCCCCCCCTGGGTAAGGGTGGTAGTAGTGGTAGGCATCCAGCCCCCCCTGGCTAAGGGTGGTAGTAGTGGTAGGCATCTGGCACCCCCATGGCTAAGGGTGGTAGTGGTGGTGGGCATCTGGCACCCCCTGGCTTAGGGTGGTAGTAGTGGTAGGCATCTGGCACCCCCCTGGCTAAGGGTGGTAGTAGTGGTAGGCATCCATCCCCCTGGGTAAGGGTGGTAGTGCTGGTGGGCATCTGGCACCCCCCTGGCTAAGGGTGGTAGTAGTGGTAGGCATCCAGCCCCCCCTGGGTGAGGGTGGTAGTAGTGGTAGGCATCCAGCCCCCCTGGCTAAGGGTGGTAGTAGTGGTAGGCATCTGGCACCCCCATGGCTAAGGGTGGTAGTGGTGGTGGGCATCTGGCACCACCCTGGCTAAGGGTGGTAGTGGTGGTTGGCATCCAGCCCCCTGGCTTAGGGTGGTAGTAGTGGTAGGCATCTGGCACCCCCTGGCTAAGGGTGGTAGTAGTGGTAGGCATCCAGCCCCCCTGGGTGAGGGTGGTAGTAGTGGTAGGCATCCAGCCCCCCTGGGTAAGGGTGGTAGTGGTGGTAGGCATCTGGCACCCCCTGGCTAAGGGTGGTAGTAGTGGTAGGCATCCAGCCCCCTGGGTGAGGGTGGTAGTAGTGGTAGGCATCCAGCCCCCCTGGCTAAGGGTGGTAGTAGTGGTAGGCATCTGGCACCCCCATGGCTAAGGGTGGTAGTGGTGGTGGGCATCTGGCACCCCCTGGCTAAGGGTGGTAGTGGTGGTTGGCATCCAGCCCCCTGGCTTAGGGTGGTAGTAGTGGTAGGCATCTGGCACCCCCTGGCTAAGGGTGGTAGTAGTGGTAGGCATCCAGCCCCCTGGGTAAGGGTGGTAGTGGTGGTGGGCATCTGGCACCCCCTGGCTAAGGGTGGTAGTAGTGGTAGGCATCTGGCACCCCCTGGGTAGGGGTGGTGGTGCACATTCAGGCCCCTGTGTGCATATGTGGCATTGGTGATGGGCATCCCGCCCCTATGGTGCTGCTGTTGCTGGTGTAAGTAAATTCTGCATCCCTCTGTGTGTGTGTGATGTGTCGTGTACGTGTTGTATGTGTTTTGTGGTTGGTGTCTGACTTACCTTCTGCGCCGTACGCGTCCGTGCCTGTTCTGGTAGTAAATGTAGAATATTGGTATGATCGGGACGAAGGGATTCATGGTTGGTTCGTGTCGTTCGTCCTTCTCGTTGCTTCGCGTCGTCCTCGTCACTTCGCGTAGTCCTCGTCGCTGGCGTGTTCGTCTCGTAGCCGTGTATTGTTTTGTGGCGCGAATCGGAGCTTATGTGCGCCTCTCCCGGATGCTTTGACGTGCCGTGCGTAGCGACGGGTTCGGCGTGTACGGAAAGCGCATCGTACTTGTTCGGCCGGACGGAGCTGCATTTTCCCTTCCGTGCGACTCGATTCTGCGTTTCCGGATTCGCCTCGGTCGGAGAACAGGACCTGGATTGGGTGAGTACGACTCGGCCGGATTCTGTGCTGTTGTGCGCATCGTACTTACTCGTTCGGTCTGCTGTACGGATCGGTCGGGAAACAGGCATTCGCATGGCTTTTTTCCCGACCGAATGGTATTGGGTGCGCCTCCGACCGAGATCGGAATCGGCCCCAAAATTGTTGGGGAAAAATCATCTTGATTACAGTACATCTACCCACCAGGGATAGGTGTAGATTATTCAGCCTGCCCAGTGCTTTTTTGGTCTTATCTGCCAGAGGAGATACAGTTTAATTGATAATCTCATCTGGGTTAGCTGTTATAATAACATCCAGATACACTGCGCTTTTCATCACTCTATTGTCTGCCAGGGATAAGTTCTTGTTGATAATAGTTTGAGTCTTCTTTTTATTTAAGGAGTACCCCGAAACAACCCCAAAGATCCGAGCCTCTTCCTCAATTACCTTAATAGACAAATCCGGGTTGGGGGTGACCAGAGTGATGTCGTCGGCATAAGCCAAGACTTTGGTATCATAACAATGCATATGAACTGGGGAAATAGTTTTGTGTCTTTCCAGTCTCCTTCCAAAGGAATCAATATAGAGCGCAAATAACATTGGGGAGCATGGATAACCTTGCTGTGCCCCCCTCAAGATCTTAAATTGCTCAGTCATTTCAACTTTAATATAAACACTAGCGACTGGTTCAACATACATTGCTTTGACTGTCTGGATAAAGTCTGGCCCTATCCCCGTTCTCTGCATGGAAGCCCAGAGAAAGTGCCAGGAGACCCTCTCGAAAGCTTTTTCAGCGTCAAGCATGATCACAGCCATAGGGTCACCTGGCACTTGCACAACATCAAGGAGAGAAATAATCATTCTAACATGGTCTGTCGTGCCTCTCCCAGGGATAAATATGTGTTGCCATTTGGAGACTATCCTATGGATCACTTGAGATAAGCGAGTGGCTAAGAGTTTTTAATACATTTTGGAATTCCCGTTAATTAGGGTAATCGGGCGATAAAAGGCAAGCTCTTGAATGGGTTTATTCTTGTTGGGAAAAATGATAATTTTAGCCAGGGACCATGACCTAGGGGGATCGACACCTTTGAAAATATCATCGAAAAGGGTGAACCTCTTAAAAGGCGCATTTCCTGATCAGACAAAATGGGACTGGGACTTGGAAATTCAGTGTGCTCACAGCTTCCCCCTAATGTTGAAGAAGCGCCCGACAAATGAAGCTGAGAGGCCCAGAGCAATGCTAGTATATTTTGGCAATTTTTTGCTAAGGGAATTAGTTTATGATCAAGCTCGGCCAAATGGCAAAAAAGTCCATGAGGGGGTTGTTAGACCTGACTTTGCACATGCAACCGTTGAGCTAAGATGGCGCTTTCGGCAATCATTTGTATCCTTTCAGAAAGCCAGCGCTGAAGTGTATTTGCAGAATCCTGCTAGACTCAATGTTGTTATCACGGGCAAACTCACAGCTTCATCTCTGAAATTCAAGCCCAAGAATTTCTAAAGGAGCTTAATCAGGGGTTGTGTGGTAACAGTTTATCGAAGTAAAGATTACCTATCTACGGGTGCTTTGAATAGATATATCTTGGTGTTTGTAAAATAGAAATTGGCCAGTGGCCGTCGGCAGTTATTCACCCTTTTTGTTCTCATGGTTGCCATAGATGGTCGGAGCAGTGGAATTGTTGGTCAGATGTTCATCATTCAGGCTTTGCCTGATTGCTCAGTTGTTGGGGATGTGGGGGTGGTGGGATGGGTCATGGGTGGGCCGACTTCACACAGGGATTGGTTTGTAATAAGGGAACTATGTTTTTTTTCATTGTTGCTTTTTCTTTCAATCAACAGGTTTGGGACCTGTTTAACAAACATAGGAGTGGTATGGGGAGGTGGGGAACCTGGCTATCCTGATGTTGGGAACTGGGAAATTAAGGATCGCTACGATGAATATCTGTGGGCTAAATGATCCCAAGAAAAGGCAAAGAGTATCTCAAGGGTTACAATTGTTATATGCAGACATTATTTGTCTACAAGAAACCCATATAGAGGAGGCATGGAAGGATTTGCTTAGAAAGTTAGGTTACAGATTAATTGGGGGGACTTCACAAGGGGTTCGCATATGTGGGGTCGCAATTTTAGTCCGTCATAATACGATACAATTTAAGCAAATACGGGAGGACCCACATGGACGATGGGTTATTGTGGGATTTCGGTCTTCCCTATGTACCTCTTTTACTTTATGTTCAGTTTAATGCAGTATAACCGATGTATCTGAGGTATTTGACTAGTTATCCAATGAGTTAGTACACTGGCCCTTGCCAATCATAATGTGCGGGGATCTAAATATTAATTTACCTGGTAATTGGGTTATGAATTCAAATCAGAAATACACAGGGAGAAAAACTAAAGTATTTCAATCTTTAGAGAATTTATGTTAGGTACATGGATTTAGGGATGTATGGTCGAGTTTAAATTCAACGGAACACAGGTTCACTTTTTATTCTGCAGCATACCAATCTCAAGCAAGACTGGATTATTTTTTTTGTTTCCTCCTCTCTATTTCAGGAAGGCCAGATTGAACGCTTCCCCACGTTTCTATCTAACCACACCCCTCTGTTTTTTTTAATTCAGGGGGTGGGTTTTTACAAAAAAGGCTTCTCCCTGGAGTCTTGAAAGGGCACTGCTCCACAATGATGAATACCGGGAACACATGAAGGAGTGGATCCCTGTGTTTTTTCGAAGAAATGTGTGTAGTCCCCACTAGGTGTTGTGTGGGATACTCTGAATTTGGGGGAGAAACTATTAAGTTTTCTCTGAAGCGGGGGAAAGATGAAAAACGTAGTATGCAGGACCGCCAGTTTTACTTGGCCCGGGCCAAAGATAATTTAGTAGTAGCACTGCAGCAGGGAACAAGGGTAGGGGAGGCTCAAATGGGAGTGGTGTCTGCCAAGGTAGCGATCGGGGAGATTTTTGCCAAAGAAGCAGCAGCCAAACTAGTTGCTCACAGGGAAAAAGCTTATGAATGTAGTGAAAAAATCGGACTTCATCTAGCAATGAGAACTAGACAGGAACACACACATAATGAATCTGGTGCAATTAGGGGCCCAATACATGGACTGATCTCAGATCCAACTAAAGTAAGGGTGTCTTTTCAGAATTACTATCAAGCATTATATTCTGAGGGACCTGAGAGGGAGGCCCATCTGTTGCAGGATTCCACTTTTTAATATCTAGATTCTATCCCGCTGAAACAATTAACCAGGGAAGAAGAAGAGCTGCTTTACGGCCCCCTTTCCTGGGATGAGATTCTTATAGCTATGTCTAGTTTACCCAACGGGAAGGCTGCCGGCACAGATTTGATACCCACTGAATTTTATAGAATATTCTCGGTTCAACTTAAGGACCTCATCTCTTAAATATTACTGACAATATTATTTTGGATTACTGTAAAGGACTGGCTGATGTAGTCCATTCTGTCTCTCATCAGGTCTCAGCTGCCATACAAGATCGGTATCACGAACAGTGTCACAACCACAATCCTGGTGATTGGATCGTGATCAGGAAACACGTTCAGAACACTTGCCTTGAACCCAGATGGAAAGGCCTCTTTCAGGTGATCCTCACTACACATACAGCTGTTAAGTGTGCTGGAATCCCCAACTGGATTCATGCCTCACACACCAAAAGAGTGAGCAATCCTGAAAGAGTGCCTTTGAACTTTGATCCTGAGCGAAGAGCAGAGAGATTGCCCATACCAGCAGCACTGTTGCCAGTTCAGCTGCAAGAAGATGAGAGAGATGAAGACCAATTGACAGAAAATCAAGTTCAAGTACCTGAAATAACACAGAATGGAGTGGAGATCTCTAACGAAAAATAAGCTGAGATCGAATCGCTAGGTGAAAATGCTGCTGATGTGGTCCTGAGACAAGAAGATCCAGGTGAAGTTTTGAGCAACATGAACCCTGAACTATTTGAACCTCCCTGAAAGAAAGAAACAAAACAAACAAACTGAAAATAATTGGGAAAAATCTGAGACTGAACAAAAGAAGAAAGTGACTTGAACTGTGTTTATTAGAGATTTGTTATTTTAGTTCTTTATTTTACAGAAGACCAACCTAGGCCCGAGCTGAAAGTTACAGAAGAGTAGGGCGACATTTTAGAAGAACACAGAGTAGGGTTAAGGATTGTCTGGTTAGAAGCTTAACTTAAGTGGAAGAAGAAGAAGAAAAAAACTGTTTACTAAACTTTGCTACAAGCTATTGGACTACGTGCTTTGAACTGACTCAGCGAATGTGTTGCATTAGAAATAAATGTAAATAAAATATATCATGGGTTACATTTTCATAATAATAATGATCACTTTAGTACTAATAGGATTTTATCTAGCGCCAGAGTCAGAGTTTAGGACAAAAAACATTACTAATTCGCACAATCATAATGCTAAGGAAGACCCCTTTAGTTACCCCTTTGTAAGCTACAAGAAAAATGACTATTTGACTAATGTCTATTCGAGGTTAGTACCGGAATGTACTAATGTTATGAACACAAAGGACTGGTAAATATGTGCACACTTACCTACAACAGTGTCAGAAGAAGTTACCTACTACCATTTGCCATTATCTGATGCTATTTCTTGCAGTATCCTATTATCTTTAGTCTATAGAAGAGGACATTTTGAGAATTTGTTTTCTAATCATGATCTAATACATTCCAGTCTACCATTAATAGAAAGTATGAATTTACACTCACAAGCAAAGGAAATGGATACAGCCTGGTACTACTTCTCTCCTCACAGATCCATAGATAGTGTAAAAGTTCAAGACAATTTAACCTATTTAATGCAACCTATAAAAAGGCATATAAATGGGCTTTAGAAGAAAGATGCACTAACATGACATGTACTACTGACAAAAAGAGTGATGTTCTAGAGAATGCCTGGAGGAAAGAGGAACTGAATTTAGAAAGAAGATGGTTTACCTTAAACTGAGACTTGACAGCCAACACAAAGGCAAAATTTGCATGTATAAAAGATGGACACCTAACAGAACCAGACATGTAAAGATTAGTAGCTGTGAACACACTTTCGAATTGACAGGTGGATCTTGGCAAATTTTCCAGGGAAACCAGTATGCTTTTTCCAGAGGTTTATTATATTTGTGGATAGAATGCTTACTTCTTCTTGCTAGCTGACTAGGAAGGGATCTGCTATTTAGGCATACTAATTCCAAAAATGTATCATGTAAAAAGTATAAATGCACTAACATTAACACCCTCACATAGGCAAAAACACAGTACAGAAACAGGAACTGGATTAGTAGGAGACATATATGGAGCAGTCATTCGACCTGTAGGTGTCATCTTAAAGGGCGAAAAGATTTGAAAATTGCCAACAGTTGTTGACAAAATTGCAACTAGCACATCTGGAGCTTTGCCTGTAATAAATACAGAGCTACTAGCTTTATGATCAATGGTTTTACAAGACCGTCTCGCATTAGACATTTTGCTTGCCGAAAAGGGCAGATTCTGCCGAATGCCTAAATTAACTCACTGTTGCACATACACACCTGACAAGAGTAAGGAAATAGAAAGCTTTGCAAAGAATATTGCAAGTTTGGAACCTGAATTGTGCAATTTGGAAAAACCAAGTTTGTTTGAAGATTTTGGGAAAGGAATTACCACAATTGGCAACTGGTTTTCCATGGCTGGAAAAAGCTGTACTATTGCCAATAATAATAGTGGAGCTTTGTTTTATAATTCTTTATGCACTAATCTTGGGCTATAAATACCTGCTTCACAAAACAAAGGAAAAGTTGGAAAGGAAATGGTATGAGAGAGATTTAGGATTAAGGGGTATTATGAATGGCAACTACATGAACTCACTGAAATTTAAGGGTCTAAAAAGAAAAAGAAGAGACTCAACTGACGATGAAAGACCACTCTGAAATGGACTCACATGTGAAACATAGAGATGTGATGAGTTTACAAATCATCAGATGGGGGTTGAGGAAGTTGAAAAATTTGACGAAAAATGTACCACCTGTTAATATAGAAATGTACGTTAACGTTCACATAAAAATGTGTAATAAAATAGATGTAAGGAAAATGTGCCCTTATTAAACATGCAAAAGTGAATATGCTGCTTATTTCTGCAGAAAGCTCTCATTTCTATCGTTCTCCCACTGCTAGGCCTAACTATTTTATTCTTCTCTATCCCTTTAAGAATATAAATGATTTCACAAAAGATGAATACATTCTGTAACTGAATTGTAGATCCTGACCTCTTTATGAAATGTGCTGTTTCTTGATAATTGTACTTCTTTTTCCTCATACTATATGATTTCACTGTATTTAGATTGTTTCTTCTGCCATATATTCATAATGAACAAGCATATTTAGTGAAAGAAGATGCTTGCTGCAGCTTAAATTTTGTGATTTAACTAAGACATACCAGACTTAAATGTTTCATTTCGTAGAACTGGTCACTGTTACATGATGGGAATCAAAGCAGCTAATAGAGTAGGCTTGCAAAAATATTGTCATAAAAACCTTCGTAAATGTATCTTATTGTAATAAGTTGTAGTCACATCTTAGTGACTTCATATCGACATGGACATTTACCGTGGGAATCGAGGATGAAAACGACGGGCCATCAGAAGACCTTCCTCTATTGGATGTTGATGACATATTTGCATGTTTTTGCAACATGTTTAGTGACTTTTCTATATAGTACGTGCTACTCGCTAGAGAGTCAAGGCATTCTATGCACTTCTACCCTGCCATGCCTCTTAGCACTTTATGGTGCTAGCTCTAATTACCATAAGCTATTGCAAGCAATGATTTTCTACGATTATCCTTGCTCTAAGTGAGGAGCCTTTCTATCCCTATGACAATCATAGCTACTGCTGTGGTTCTTTTCTTCAACCTGTCTTAACGACTGCTACTGCAGCTGTGTGGAGAACTTGGCTGAGTCTCTGGAGCTATCCTTTATGGGGAGTTCTACCTTTTTTTCCGGAGTTTTATATAGTGCGAACTTGACCCAAAGGTATCAGGTATCAGAGCACTTTACATGAGCACCAGTTGCGTTACACAAGGACACATTAATTTTTTGTTGTTGTTTTTGTTAGGCACAGGGAGATTAAGTGATTTGCCCAGAATCACAGGATGTTGAGCGTCGCTGCCGAGACTCGAACCCGGTTCTCCAGATTTGAGATCGACCGCCTGAGCCGTTAGGCCACATCCTCTCCCAACCTTCCTTGGTTAAATGACTTTGCTTCAGAATTGACTTGCTCTTTTCCAGAGGGAACTCTTTATGGGTTCTTGATAGGATAGGATAGGTCCTTTAGTTTAGAATAGGGACTACATTCCAAATGGAATAGGCTGTTATTTTCTATGCCTATTCTAACCAAACTTATTTATGACAATTTCTGTAATTGGATCTATTTGACTAATCTAAATAAAAAGAACAAAAATACCGACTAACCTCTTAAAGAGATAATAAACTTTTGAAACTTTACCAAATCTCTCTTTATTGGCTGATCATCAAATGCAAAATAATGGTGACTATTTTGTGTGATGGTCTATTCTAATATGGTAGCAAAGATTCATCGACTTGCGAGGTGTTGGAAAAGGTCCTTTCTAGGGTGCTTTCGCTTGACATTTTGCTTTTCTCCTTCCCAGTTTTTCACTGATCTAGGTGCTAGCCTTAGGACTTTGAGCATGTTTGACACTGCCATTCAGTGCCAAAGTGCTGTACTCGTCACATACATACTGGTGATTGGTGTATACATGATTGGCTGAATCAAGTTAGTTGTAAGTCCTTTGTCTAGGGGTAGGTCATATACCCAGGGCATGTACCTCGAATGCTCCTCCATGGACCTGCAGCACTGGTTGTGCCATCCACTAAGGTAGCTCATCGATCATGCCACAGGTTTGCCCTGGTGGGTCCTGTGTGCGCAGGTTACTGTTGCTTGTCTTGGCATTTAAAAAACTATGTGCCAAGGTTCTGCATGTCTCTTGCTATACCAGAGTTCTCCCTGGTGACATGATGTGGTGTTGCGAAGAGGTAGGGCATGTGCACATGTGCGTTACATGCAAGGGTCGTGACTAGGCCTGGGCGAAGCTCTCTCAGTTTCACTCCGTGGAATTCCCCTGGGGTTACAGAAAAGTTTTGTGGAATTCCGCAGAGTTCCGCGGACTGGTAGAGTAGAGCTTCCAATCTTCTTAACTGTGTCATGCAGAATAAAACAACCTCTACTGTGGAGTGGGCAGTTCTGCAAAGTATAAACATGATCTAAATATAGGCAGAAAGCATAATTAGCATTTTTTGCTCCACTGTGCATGTTGTCTCTCGTCACTTCAGCTGGACTCGTGGGAGTTGTTGCAGGATGGCTCTAACTCAACACAAACACATTATGACAAAGTGGACGGGCAGGCTGGCGCTATTTGGCTCTGCCGCCTGCTTTCATTGCACACTGAACCACTTCCCTCAGGTGTTTAGAACCCCTCCCGCCCCTGGGGTACCCTCAGTACTCTAACCTTGACCGTTCCCAAGAACTCTCCCTATACAGAAGTACCGCTTTGCATATTACCTACAGTCAACCCCCCACCACCTGTTCCACGTCTCACCTTGCGAGTATAGGCACCATGGCAACTCGCGGTCTACGTTGGAGCTGACCAGAGAGATGAAGTACGAGGGCATTGCAGTGCAGCATGGCCCTGCAGTAGGGACACCACCTTGGGCCCTGGAGCAGCGGCATGAAGCACCGGGGAGTTCTCCACCGGTCACCAACGCCTGACCCTGAGAGCTCAACCCTGCAAGGAAGTTCTGGAACTAGAAAACAGAGTGAGAGACAGATAAGAATGTCCTGGCTTCTCACAGACATCCGGGGATCAGGGCACTGGGTCTGGAAAGCGTGTGTGGGCTCAGAGTGAAGACTGAAGAGTCACTGATTGTCTTCTTCGGAGCAGAGATGTGTGTGCACACTGTTGCCAGGGCTGACATAGAAAGCAAACACAATCAACTTTCAAACGTAGCGCAAAACAAACTCTAGCAATCGAACCCCGTTGCAAGCCCTGTCTCAATCAAACGCCTCATTGTGTGCAGAAATGTCATAGAGGTTTAACATCTGCTACCTGCTAATTGTTGAAAACTCTTTATTACCTACACGTGTGAAAATACTCCTGATTCTAAATGCAGGTACATAATTACCTCATAGTGGTATTGTCTGTAAGTTAGCCTGGTACTCGAACAACCGCTTTCCTTGCTTTTGCCTTATAAATCTCCCTCCTGCCCTTTGAAAGGAGTTGTGTTGGGTGTAATGTGTTGTGTTTCGGCAGAGCTGTGAACAGGATGCATGTCCCTCCTTCTTGCACACAGCCTGGCTCTGGAAGCTAATAACTTTCTCACTTCTGATCTTCACCAGTGATTCGATCTTGGCTCTGAGGACACGGTGTAGTGTCCATGTGCAGTTTGCACTGCTTTGTAGTTGTTCAACAAGGGAGGTGGCACAGCAGGTAGGAGGGTCCTGAGCCTCATCTGTGTCCTAGAGGGCCGAGCTCCTTCGGGGGCACCAGGCACACAGTTTATGACATGCAGAGCCTCCTGTGTCAGCTCAGGCCAGGTTACCCTGGCAGAGACGGTGGCCGGCCCACAGGCACCCTGGCACAGCCCCTAGCCGCACGTTCGGTGGCATTCACACAGTGTGCAGAGCAGCGGGGACTAGAAAACAGGTGTCCAGAGGGAACTGTGACTAGACATCGCTCAGGGAACCACATAGTTAGAGCTTGCACATGAGGCCCACCTTGGCGCAGGTGAGGGTAGGTACTGATGCCACGGGCCGCGTTCATGTTGGTGTGATAGTGCACACTTCAGCCCGGCTGGATGGAGGGGAGCGACGATAGACAAAGGAACAGGACTGCTTTTTGATGTGTGCAGTCATCGATGCAACCTGTGGACTGCTGGCCGTGTGCGCTACACAGCAGATGTAACGGGCCACGGGTTACAGGTGCTGTAATGGTGTCAGCTGGTGGCGGACAGACAAGAAGTGTCCTGTGTACGACTATTGTTTGTACTCTGCAGACACGTGTCTGTACACTGTGCAGACATGCAGTAAAGGGCATCTCTGCGGGTGGGTGCTGGTTAACTCGACTACGTGGAGGTTGGCGAAGATTTGATGAACTCCAAGCGGAGCACGGACTGGGCAAAACTCTGTGAACTGCCCACCCCCAGTCGTGACTGGCACCGGATAGTGTGTTTGGTACGACCGGGCCTGCTTCTCACATTGGATTAGCATGGGGGAATGTAGGGAAAGAATATTGAGCAGTATTTCCTACATACAGAACAGTAGCAGTATAGTGTTTGATATCGATGAATTCGAACTGGTGAATCCTCTCCAGTAGTACGAGTGGATTCAACATTACTTAAGTGGAAATGTCAATTTGGGAAAGTGGGCATTTTGATTCTCATTGCTCTGTGTGCCTGTCGGCCTGACTCCAATTCACATATAGGTGCTGGGGGGACTGCTTCATCTGTGCACTCCTAATAGAAAGGCCATAAACTAGGGGCTCAAGGGAAACTGCGGACCTTTGACTCTGAGTGGCCTTTCTGGGACGTTACATGGGGGTGGAATTGGCACCTGCATTCCAAGGGACAAGGTCTTGGCCCCGCTTAAAACAGTGATCACATTCCTGGGATAGAATGGCAGATAGCATAAAATTTAGAGAGGGCCTGTGCATTTCAAAGGTGGCCTTTTGAGCTGATCGTATCTTCAAAGGCAATTGTGCCTATAACTTCTAGAGCTCTGGCCTTTGACATGAGAGACGCTTTTGAATTTGGAACCATACTACGCTGGCCTGATTCTGGGACATCGACAAGAGGAATCATTAAGGCAGGACTGCAGCTGGATTATACGCAGACTTGTGGGTGCCTGGAGTTTGTCATGCTCCAGGAAGGGGACTATCACTTACTGGATTTTGCCTAGACCGTGCTGTCCTGCAGCTAAGGGCCAACTGTCATGACCCGGGTCCCTAAGTACTTTCCAAGGACCATTTGGCTGGCCACTTGTCCATGAGATACCAGGGACACAAAGGATCTCCCCATTTCCACAAGATCGTGAGGTCCGCACAGGATGCAGTGGAAATGGGTGGAAGTGATTGTCAATTGGGACAAGGACAGTCCTGGCGTACACCATCATCACACTGTGCAGAGGATTGTGCTTGTAAAGATCAGCAGCCACCTGAGGTGCCGGGAAGTAAGGAGTACGAGGAGTACAGGGGAAGCTTGCAGAGTATGAGGGACCCATTCTTGCAACAAGGGACCTGTGCTAGCTTGCACTGTCTTCAATTCCAGATCGGGAGGATGACAGTGCCTGACATTGCAGCCTCCATCCGAGGTCGCTGGGTCCCTCTCCCTGGACCTACATGGTACTTTGTTGTGGAGAACATCGTGACGGGGCCCGAGGAATTTCGTTGGGAGCTATGGCAGCTCGCATCTCTGCCTGAGGTGAAACATTTCTCCAGACTTGGAAGCGCGCCAGCTTTCTGGGTCACAACCTTTTGTCAATCGGGGGGATAGCAATCCCGTACTCGTGCAGGTGCCACGGGGTGCCTGGAGGTCTAATCCGGATGGACGAAACTAAGTAACTGCTTCTTTCCGTTTTAGGTGGTTTTGACAATCTAATCAACGTGGCGCCAGCAGGGGCAACATGAATTGTTGGCTGATGTAGTTGAGTGACTGAGGGGCTGGGTCACGAGGCGTAGTCAAAGACCTGTGATTGCTTGACCAATCACATATAACTGCAAAGTGTATATACAATGTGTATCTCGTTTTGATTTCAATGTGTTTGTAATACTAAGATCAGTGTTTTATGCACACAGTGTGGAGTCTTTTTGTGGCGTACACAGTGTGTTGTGAGGGTGGTGTTGTGCCAATACTTTACACTTGGGCCTTGAGACTAAGCCTGACTGCTCGGTGCAAACCAACCCAAGGGTAAACACAGGTTATCGGACACTCATATCGTACTCATTCTATCTAGAGTGGTGGAGTCATACTGGCTTTGATGCATCCCAGCGTTTCTAATTCCAGGTTTTCTAAGTAAGTTTTCAGGTGACGTTACTTGTGGAAATTTGTATATAATTTCCGCACTCACAACCCCAGAGTTTAGGTCTCAGTGATATTATGTGATTTCTAAAGCACACAATCACCCGCGAGGCTATCCTGGTGCTGATAAAAAGTAAATGCAAATTAAACTGTGTAAAGAGGTTGAAAATATCAACTGTGTGCTTTACTAGCGAACATGCATTGCTCAAAGCACATTTTAGACTGTTGGTGATATTGATGGATAAACTCATTTCAGTAGCCTTGGGTCGTTACTATCATGTCTTAGCTGCTCCAAGTCCCAAGTCAGCAGAACAGAGTTGTGAGCATCCACTGATCCAGGGGTAGGGGCAGGGAAGCTCATAGCACAGACCTCTCCATTTCCTTTTAAATAAAAAATAGACTGCCATTGGGGTAGACCAAACAGAAATGACACCTAGCGTGTTTTCGGTCCGACACCAATTTTGAACAGCATGGCTGGCGCTTTACAATAAGGTGCACGGAGGGGCACAGATGGACTTGCCATAGGTGCCTTTTTTGACATTACATGAGTGTTTACACAGTCTGGTACTGCAGCAGGTTCCTTTATACACTCATTCGAGTGTCTGCACATGAGAGCCTCCTGGGGGCTAGGCCGCTCAGAAGTATACCTGCTGGCAGTGTCTTGTCAGAATGGAGGAAAGATGTCTAAGTGGGCTGGTGAGTACACCTCATTAGTCCAGTGACAACTAAGGAAACGTTTTGTTCTTCCAGGGACATATAGGGCTTGTGCCCTGTGTGTTTTGAAAAAAGCAGCAGTCCAAAGACTGCCAAATACCCCCAGTTCCTGCCCTACATACTGATAGAAAACTAAACTAGTGAGGTAAATCATAGAACTGTGAATTATATTAAAATCAGTTCAATAAATTAAGTTAAAAAAATCAATAGTGAAGTCTGACCAAGGTCTCCAGGCAGATGGATGTGCAGCGTTTTTGCATATATACTCGCCCAGTGTCTGCACATGAGAGCCTCCTGTTCACTGGACCACTAAGCATGATGGCCGCTGAAAGCATCTTATCCTAATTGAGGAAAGATGTCCGAGTGGGCTGATGAGTACACCTCGTCAGTCCAGTCACAACTAAGGTGTTAGGGTTAGAAGGGTGTCTCTCCATCTTCATCGTTGGGGAACTATCGTGTCGCCCAGATGCAGAGTTTATAGGACATGGACATGGAGAGTATTGAGACCGATAACCCATTCAAAAGACATTGAAAAGTGTCATCAGAGGGATAGCTTAATTCTTTTCCCCTTCCATCATGGTGGTACCTGTGGCTAACCTGGAGTATGTATCCTTCCCCAATCCAAGATGGCGGAGGGTATTACTTCCAGGTTAAGGTGGGAAGGGACAGCACATAACCATGTATGATTCAAAATTATTTGTCTGGCAAATGTGTGTTATATTGTGTTTCTCCACTGTCGTACCAGTTTGCACCCTGTCCTTTTATTGTTTTGTCTTTCCCTTTGGTGTTTACCTGCTTGTCTTTCTGCAACTACACTCCCAAAACCTACCAGTACCAACCCTGCTCACAAAAATTGCAGTGCTTCCCTCACCATCTGCTGAGTCTGTCACCCTCAAACTACAGTAGTGAGTACAACAAATAGTGCAAATATTAAGTAAATTGGTGCTTCTGCTATCACTGGATTTAATACCTTATCTTATCACAGGTGGTGTATGAGTTCCACATGGACATCATTTAGGGTCGCCAGCGGTCGCAGCTGTGACCCTCAGCTTGCCCCTTGTGGCCCCTGGCACTGCCTTTGCTGCCCCTGACCTCAGAAGGGGCAAAATCATGTCAGGTTGGGGCTCTACTTGCTTTGTTTTCTCTCAATTTTTTATTATACAAATAGTGAATAATGAAACATTATTCACTTAGTGTAATACAAAATGGAGTACAATTAACTGGAGTATGATATTCCCTGGCAGCTGAGGTAAGTAACAAAAAAATGCTTTTAAATGTATGTTGTGTGCGAGCTTGCGGGTGAGTGTGAGTTTACGTAAGAGAGTGTGTGTAAGTGTGAATATATGTAAGCATGTGTGTGTGTGTGTGAATGAAAATGAAGGTCAAAGGGCTTGTTATGTCGCTTTACGCTTTACGCTGGCATTTTGGTGAATTGACGTTCATGAAGTGCAGAGAGAGTGGTGGTGTCTTCTGAAGGGTCGCTCCAGTATTTCTCCCTTCCATGCCTTTCTTCTCTGTTTCCTCCAGAGTCTTTTGGCTAGTGCATGTTTACAATTAAGTACTTGTACTTATGCTCCAGGTGAGGCACGGGGTTGGCACTGGAATCCATAGAACAACCTCATGGCACAAGTAAACTTACCTTTCTTTAACTGCTTTTGTGGCTGGTGCTCTGTGCGAAATAATGCTACCAGGTAAAGAGCAGAATAAAGTGCCAAAGATGTGTTTTAAAAAGAGTAGCAGTCCAAATACTTCCAAATACACCCCAGTTCCCACCCTACACACACATAACAGACTACAGAAGCACAATACATTAATTGGCACTCAATTATATTATGATCAGTTCAATAAAATAAGTTAAAATATCAAAAGTCAAGTCTGACCAATGTCTCTATATTACTACCTTCCATGTATACCTTGGCATCCAATAACGTAGACAATTTATGTGGTATTGAACGGTATAATATTACATATGGTGTATGCACTATCTGAATTGCATTTGAATCACTGTGTGGCCGATTCCGATTCGGGCCGGAAATCCCTCTGACCGAGTCGGATTCGGAGAGATATCCGACCGAACCGGACTCTAGCAGTCCGACCGAACGAGTACGATGTGGACGCATGCTATCGGACTCGATTCGGTCGGACTCCCATTGAAGTCAATGGGAGCCGGTCGTACGACGCGTACACGGGCTCCCATTGACTCAATGGGTGCGTCGCGAACAAGGACGCCCCCTACAGCGGGTACGCGTCGGTGCGACTCGCGCCGTACATGCATGTGTAGGGGGACCCATGGGTCCCCCCTGTGTGCGACTCGCGCGGCTACGCGTAAGTCCGGCTCCGACTGCTCTTTCGAGCCGGACGGCGCGAGTCGGTCGGACTGTTCGAGGCGCGCATCGTACTTGCCCGGTCGGGGAACGTCTCCATTGCGTGGTGCGAGTCGAGTCCGTACGAGTCGGTCGGAGCCAGGAACGAGTCGGTCGGGGATTTCGCGTATGCTCGCATCGTACTTGCTCGCGCGGACGGGTGTTTGAATCGGTCGGAAACAGGGCGTCCGAATCGGATCCGGTAAAGCCGAATCCGATTCGGTGCCCTACCGGCCGAGATCGGAATCGGCCCCTGTGTCTGTTAATTCGATATGTGCATATTCTGCAATTAGTACAAGTCTAAAAACCTGTGATTTCTCAGGCAGCAAATTATACAACCGCTACGTCCCGTGCTTTCATATATGTTATGGATGGCTAGCCACTCCCTGACTCTCTATTGTCAGGATCAATAGCCAATAATGGACAGTTAATTGCATTGTTTTTCTCGTGCTTTGTCTCCTAGGTTGCATTAGGCACTGAACTTGATGTTTTCCTGCTGTAGACTAATTACTTTCTTTTCAGTTGTGTCTTTCTTTCCAGGAAACAGCAGAGACTTCCTGTCAAGGATTATCATTTCTGTAGAGCTCTTGTTCATAGCTCTCTTTAGAATCGCTTTCTTGAAACATTTAGTTAACCTAGTTATCATGTTGTGCACATACGTATGGCATGCTGCTATTTCTCTTAATTTAAAGTATTCTCTTGCACATGGTTTTTCTTTGAGATCTGGACTTGAAACTAGGTCCGATCTGTCCAAAGCCTTTGTATGTAGGCTTTTTATAAAGTTTGGATTGCAGACTGCAATTTTTCACATATATGGCCAAACTTACTAAGGTTTTTTCCCCAGCACAAAGCCACGCAAAGACGTGCATCAAGGGAGGGTTAACAGGGCCGGACTGGGAACCAAAACCGGCCCTGGCAAACTGCTTGACCGGCCCCCCTGGGGGAGAAGGGGAGGGTGCGGCCGAGCTGTTTGCTTGTGCCGGTTTCGGCCGATTTTGTTACAGGGGGACGATATTGCCGGCCCCCGGTAACGAAAACGGCCCCCCAGGGGCCCAAAACCTGCCCCCACCCTGGCGGCCCACCGGGGAAACGCCCGGTGCCCGCTACTGCCAGTCCGGCCCTGAGGGTTACTGGGGTGTTACTTGGAAGGATCGGCGCAAACACTCACAGCTTTGATGCAAAGCTTGATATACTAAGATAGCCAGGCCAGGCTTTGCGTCAAAAACTAACTCAACTTTGGAGCAGGCATAGGCACGCGGAGATGCTTTCATTTCTCAAAAGAACCTAAGCATTGCATGTGTGTTGCAATGCACAGCAAACATCCAATGTATGGGATGCTTCAGAGTTCATATTGGCAAAGTACTTTGTGATGGAGTGGTATGCTTCTAGTACAAATTCTATGCAAGACAGTGCATACTCCCCTTTGCAATGTGGTGCATCCCATATGGCAGCGTGTTTGTACGCCAGCGCAGGGGATGAGAGCATCAGCAGCCATTATTAGAAGTTATGGCTCTGCCCTATTTTCCCCATCACACAATTTTATTTATTTGCTTAGAGTTTTTATAGCGTGAACATGACCCACAAGGGTATCAGAGCGCTTTACACATGAAGTAGTGGTGGGGTGAGGAACTACATCTAGACCCACATAAAGAAACATAAAGATACATAACAAGCTATAGTGCCTTGCGACATATAGCCAGTGTGACTTGTCAAAGTCAATGAGTCGAGCTCCTGTGAGCTAGAGCAGGTGCTTGTTCATCAATAGCAATTTCACTTGTGTTTTGAAGGACACCAATGAAGGATTAACCTTGGATTTCAGAATGTAGGGAATTCCAAATTCTTGTGACAGTGCCAGAGAAGGCCTGATTGTAGGTTTTCCTCTACTTACATTTCTGTGACTTCAGTAGTAAAGATGAAGTGCTTCTTGAGGATCTATCTCCGCCAGATAGCTTGAGTTTTTGTGCAATGTACCCCGGGGTGTTGAAGTGTAAGGCTTTGTGTGTCGTGCAAGCATATGTGGAATGCATTTGAGGGCTGTAAGATGTTTCAACCATTCAGCAACGTCCAGTGAATATTTGGGGGGTGCAATTAAGAGAAATTCTGTTTTGAGAGTGTTTAGTTTGAGGTGGTTGAAGGTCAACCAATTCTGAGTTTTTTGTAGAGTTGCATTAAGAGATCTTATATCTTCAGGAGAGGAGATTTTCAGGTAAAGTTGGGTGTCAGCGCGTACATGTGATACTTGATGTTTGATGCTTTCAGAATTTTAGTTGACGGTTCCATGAACAGGTTAAAGAGAGTGGGTGACAACGTAGAACCCTGCGGCACTCCTAATGTGACATGCGTGAGGTTAGATAGGGAATGGTTCATTTTTATTCTTTGGGTTCTATTGTGGAGGAAAGAGGCGAACCACGCAATATAGCGCCACAAATTCTGTTGCTGCACTGCATCAAAAATTGTAAATCTGGCCATAGTGGTGTGTCTAACAAATCAATTCATTTTTTTCTTGGTTCACAAGTTTGATGGAAATTATATTTTTTTAAACTTAGATATAAAATCCATGCTTCTAAAGCTAACTTTGAGCCACTCCAAGTCTTAATATTATTATTGATTTACCAACCAAAGACAATTACAGAATTGTTGAAGATGTTTAGCCTTAGCCCCCACCTTGTCAATCTAACCCACTAAATGGTAAACATTGAGTTAAAAAACATTATTATTGAGAAAAAACATTAAACATTCTCACACGCATAATACTACGTTGGGGTGAAGCTTTCACCAAATTTTAGAAGGTTTGATCTGTGTTTCTTAATCTCAGTTCACGTCTGAGGGATAAATATAGGCTATTATCATAACCAGTATCAGTTGGATTTCCCATGTTATTTCATGTGTATGTGTTGTGGGTGGAAACATTTATGGGCTGTGGGGGCTGTTGAGAGGTATTGGTGAACAGTTGCTGGGGGTTCAAGAGAAGAAGCAAGGAAGAAATGGGAGAAACGTTGGGGGTGAATTTGAAGTTAAAAAATGAAGCATCTTCTCTCATTTCAAGGTCATGTTTAGCATGGAAGAAGAATTGCACATGTTATGGGAAGAGAGGTAATTTCATAAAAGTATCTAAGATGATGGAGAAAATGGAGGAAAGGGGCTGGGCAATGGAGGACCTGCACAGTGTGCTGCTTGTGCATGATTATGAGAAAAGGAAGAGTAATATGCATCATTGCGAGGTAAGGATCAATAACTGGAAATTGAAATTGATGGTGGACTCTGGCTCTTTTTACACAATTGTATCTAAAATTGTATACTGTTTGGGTGGTAAACCGAAAGCTGTACAGAAATGATGCATTTACATGGTATTAAGATTGTCACATGGTTACTATGTTAGTGGATCAGTGGGCCGACACTAAAGTTGGAGAAGTGAAAGTTCATTGTGAAGATAGGATTAGACAACTTTGGGTGGCTGGTCAAGGCAACGTTGAGGAGAAGTTGGGTCTTTAAACAAATCCTCAAGTAATCACCAGAGAAGTGGAGATGGGGAAGGGGTGCAAAATACTTGAAGAGGTGGTTTCAGTCTGCAGTGGAAGATGGTGAAGTCATTAAAAACTTGCATTGTATTGAAGAAAATTACTTTGGCTGGGAGGAACTCGTTACTCAATATATCATTGTCATATTCGAAGAAATTGAGCTAATAGAGTCACCAGAGTAATTATCACCTATTGTGTTGATTCAGAAGGTGAATGGCAAGTAGAGACTGGAAATTAACCATCAAATACCTGCTCTGCTTGCATGTTATAGTTGATTTCCTGAAGAAGGTATCTCTGTGTGAAACAGAGAACCTATCTAGTGTGTAGCACCAGGTGATATTTAAGGAAGAATCTAAGGGTCTGATTTGGAGTTTGTTGGATAGGTTACTCTCTCACAAACATGGCAGATAGCATGTCCACCTTATTATAAGTGTCATAGCATATAATTCACTTGTAATAAGGTGAACAGGGTATTTGCCACATTTGTGACTGAGCACCCCATTTGACAATCTCTAAATCAGGCTTTTAGTATGTTAGATTGTAATTACATTTTTAGCCTTAAGTGATGCATTCCAAATCAGATTAATGCCATTTGAGCATGCTAATGTTTAGGTTGTGTTCCAGAATATCATGTTCAATATGTTCATATTCTAGGAAGTAAATATAACAAGATTATATTTTGGTCAATGTAGAAGATGCTGAAGAACACAACAAGAATTTGGCAGATGTACTGCATTAACTGCCGAGTCACAGACTTAAAATAAGGTGCAGATCTGTGAAGAGTAACGTAAAATATTTGTGACAAATGATATCTGAAAACAGAATTAAGCCCATAAGAAATTTCAGGTATCCTAATGAGACAGATTCTAGAATGAAAAATAGTTGGTTTGCTAAGTGGTCATTGCTAAGTACTATTACAAAATGTATAGAAAATGTCACTGACAAAAGGAAATAAGTGGAAAAATTACCAAAGAACCGATGGTTGTGAGAGTGATGATGAGCAATTGTATTTGCCAAGTTTGTTTCAGCTTCTTCCTAATGGTATGTAGTAAGAAATCGTTTTTTTGCATTTGAACAATGCAAAATATGGGTGAGATTCATTACTATTGAATAAAATAGGTGGCAATGGCGTTATTCTCTGTGTACAGATGTTTACACATGTGTGCAGGGCATACAATCTAAGTTAAATCTATTCATAAAGCGTGTGTATATGCGTTGATCACTGGTACGAGCGCAATTTATATTGTTCATCTAGCAAGATTATCGTCTAAACTGAAAGTATTAATTTAGGGGTAGGGTATTTACTTCGAAAAAAGAGCATTCGTGTGGATTTTTTGCCAGGGTTTCCACTGGGCCCATGCACAAATGATGGTGTTTGTGGTTAGCAGTACTAGGCTGCAACAGTGAGGAATAGTGACATAGAGTGGAAGGACACAATGAGGTCGAAGGGGTGCACATGGTGACTGTAGTTGAAGTTTATATAAGTGAAGAATAATGGAGACAGGAATGTAATAAAAACATTGTTACCAAGAAATGAAGCAACATGCTTTGGACCAATGGGCAGACGAAAAGAGGTTGGAAAAAGGCTGAGAGCCATTTTTAGGTCTCGCCTAGCGTTGCTGCGCACATGCGCAGCTCGCTCGGTGAGATTTATTGCAGATGAGGACTTTGAGAAAAGGGCTTGAAGCCCCGCCCCTTATTCCCATTGGCTTGCGTCACCGTTTATGTTAAACGGTGGGCTGCCATTGGAAATAAGGTTTTTGGGGTGCCTCCTTTTGGCTTTTTTGTCCGGCCCATCCGGACTGGCTCGCCTGCATTAAGGCTGTCGTGACGAAGTTTCTTATCAGAAGCTTCATCACGCTGCCTTGCACCGCCAGTCCGGCTCTCTGATTGGGCGCTGTGAGAACGCTCTTCATATGGTAACGGGCTTGTTTTAGTAGGATTTCCGCATCTTTGGGCGTCCTTCCAAGGTGTGCATGGCTTGCGTAGCTGCTTTTTCTTACTTTGTTTTTCTTAACATCTTAACATTTATATAGCGCAAACTCGACCCGAAGCTTTCGGAGCGCTTCACATAAGCACCATATTCCAGCACTGTCATCAGCAGTCGCCCTCATACACCCGCCAGGCTCCAACAGACATACACGGAGAAGCCCATTAGCCACAACACAGAGACCTGGGCGCCGTGGCGGGTGTATGCACGCGCCACAAACTGAATTCGACCCAAGTGTGCACGCCGGCACGGGCACACTCCGGCACCTACAGTAAATGCA
>CAWUFW010017711.1:0-250718 GCA_963921515.1 Calotriton arnoldi | reverse complement strand
TTTGAAACATGTCCTAATTTTTCTTTCTACAGCACTAACCATAATTTCTATGACAAAATGAACCCCATCATTTTGTTCCTTTTTAAATTAAATGTTTTAAGTGTTACCAGTTTATTCCAATCAAGATGGCTTCAGGTGTGCCATACTTTTGTCATAAGTAAGGCTGTTAGCGCTCTAGTTGTTCTTTGGAACACTCTGGGAAGCTGCAGTAGAACACAAAGGAATCAACTGGCAGGCTGCTCCTGTTGAAATATAACAGGAAGATAGTTGAGATCTCACTTAAAACATGTCCTAATTTTTCTTTCTACAGCACTAACCATAATTTCTATGACAAAATGAACCCCCTCATTTTGTTCCTTTTTAAATTAAATGTTTTAAGAGTTACCAGTTTATTCCAATCAAGATGGCTTCAGGTGTGCCATAATTTTGTCATAAGTAAGGCTGTTAGCACTCTAGTTGTTCTTTAGAACACTCTGGGAAGCTGCAGTAGAACACAAAGGAATCAACTGACAGTCTCTGCCCTTGTTGGATGTACATGTTTTACTGAGAATGTCAGACTTCATTCTCACATGACTGAGAAAGATAATGTGAATTTACAGAAAATATGCTCTCATTTTAGCTTCTGGAGCACCTTCCAAAACTCTATGGGACAAGCATGTGAAAATAGTTTTCTCTCAAACATGATTCATGATATCCCAGCAGAAGGTTTTTCACAGGGTAAAATCACCTTAGAACACACCACAATTCCTGAAATTAGTATGGTACCATCAACAAATGAATTCTAATGTAACTAAAGTCTGTTATCACCCTTTATAGTTCTCCTTTTGGTAACCCTCAAAATCTTTGATTCACTGCAATGCATTTCAATGGGGTACTATCATGTATATTGGTCCCAAGATGGCTGCCAGCAATTCCAGGATGAAGTGCTGACAGCCAATCAGATCTCACAATGACATGTGTGGTTAGGGCTCCGCCCAGATATATATGTGATTTTACTTTTGATTTTCTCAGGAACTACTGAACAGATTTACACCATTTAACAAAAAGGGTTCTTTCTGAACCAAGAACTACCTCTTTGGCAAATTTGGTGTAATTCCGTTCAGCAGTTCGGGCTGTAGCCGTGTCTAAAGTTTCCTATGGAAAATTGCATGGGGAAAACACGTTCTGGGACCCCCCTTTTTTCTCGGCCCCCACTTGACGAATCACCCCGAGACTTTCAGGATAGGAGCGGACCAGAGCAGGCCATAAGTTTTGAAAATTTCGCGAAGATTCGTCGACCGGCGTCAAAGTTATTGGAAATAGAATGTTGTGAATTTCCTATGGAAAATAGGTCCTAACTATAACTATCTACTGGCGACCGCCAGTAGATAATATATATATATATATATATATATATATATATATATATATATATATATATATATACTCAGTAGTACAAAAAGAATAGCAATTTAACTTATGTAGTAGCTTAGCATATATCTTTTAGTCTCAGAAACCTTTACGAAACACTTACGCCCACTGGATGATGTCATCAGTGATGTAATGAGCGATGTCACTGACCATGTCATGAGTGATGTAATATGTGAGGTCATAAGCGGGAGCGTAGTTATAGTTAGCTCAGGTATCTATAACTGCTGAATTTCACTGGCTTTGTATGAGTGAAATCTGAACCTAACTATAACGTCCCTGTAACCTTTGTTTTTTTCAGTGAAATTCTAAGGTTTTTTAAATTCTATTTCTTAGCTATGACATCCCTGTAGCTTTTTTCAGTGAATTTCTAAGCTTTCTTATATACTATTTCCTAACTATAACGTTCCTGTAACCTTTGTTGTTTTCAGTGAATTTTTAAGCTTTCTGTAATTCTATGTCCTAACTATGATGATACTGTAACCTTTGATTTTTCCAGTGAAGTGCTTAGGCCTTCTTAATTCTATTTTCTAACTTTAACGTCCCTGTAGCCTTCCTTTTTTCAGTGAATTTCTAAGTTTTTTTAATGTTATTTTCTAACTATAACATTCCTGTAACCTTTTGTTTTTTCAGTGAATTTCTAAGTTTAAAAAAAATTGTATCTCCTAACAGTAACCTGTAACCTTTGAGAGTGTGTGTGTGAGTGGCTGTATAAGTCAGAGAGTGGATGTGTGGGTGGCTGTATGGGTCTGTGAGTGGGTGTGTGAGTGGTTTTGTGGGTGTGGGTGGCTGTATGGGTCTGTAAGTGGGTGTGTGAGTGACTGTATAGAAGCGTGCATTTTTTAAATGAGTGGGTGTGTGAGTGCCTGTGCGGATCGTGACTGGGTGCGTGAATGTCTGAGTGAGTCTGTGAGTGGGGGCATGAGTGTCTGAGTGGCTCTGTGAGTCATGAGTGAGTATCTGAGTAGGTCTGTGAGTGAGTGCATGAGTGTCTGAGTGGATAGATAATTCTATGAGTGGGTGAGCGAGTGGGTGCATGAGTATGTCAGTGGGTCTGTGAGTGAGTCTGTGAGTCTGTGAGTGGGTCTATGAATCTCTGAGTGGGTCTATGAGTGGAAGAGTGAGTGTTTGAGTCGGCCAGTCAGTGGGTGCATGAGGGATTGTGCTCTTCAACATCTGGGATAATTTTTTGCTGAAGCAGCACAGGCACTATTCGGTTCAGGGTTCACAGCTCTTATCAGCACAGTTAAAGCATGCTTCAAACAGATACCAGGAAGCACTGCACAGTGTTGTGTGCCTACTCCATGGTCTCCAGAAATGGAGTGGGTGCAGTCAGTGGTGCACTTCATCTCTGTTCAGTGCACTGCTTGTCTGTATAGTGCAGTGTGTGTGTGTATCTTTTTCTAGGCCTGCGGATGGCTGCATTCATGCAGTGCACTGCTTCTGTGTATAGTTCAGTGTTGTGTGTGGTGCTTTGTCCAGGCTTGTGGTGGCTGCAGTGGGCAGTGCGCTGTGTTGGTTTATGGAACTGCCTGCACACAGGCCTAAGCCCAGGAACCGTTCCCCCCAATATTCCCAGAAATAGGGGGGATGCATTGTGCAGTGTTGGAGAATTGCTGCTCAGCCCTACTATTCATGGCTGCTGTCAAGGTCTGGCTGATGCCATGACTTATCCTGGCCTCTCTTACCAACGGTAGTCAAGGTTTTGTGAACTCTGTTTTATCGATTATCTATACTTATCAAAACAAATCATGAAGTAGCAGAACCTGGAGCCTTGTGGAAACGAAGGCGACAAAGAGAGCAGAAAGCGCTTATTATGTTGGAGTGCAGGGCACACCACCTTCCCCAGAAGTTGTCATGGGCCATGGCCTTGCTGACATGGAAGTCATCGTATGACATCGGAGAGTACCCACATACTGCCTTCTCTTTTCTAACACTGCTCACCTTCACTGACTGGATACTTTCATGTCATAACTCTTCCGAAATTACTGTTTTTTAAATCAACAATACGATGTGTTCTGCAAAGCTACAGGCAGCGTCGGATTGGCAGGGCGGGCAATCGGGCATTGCACAAGGGGCCTGAGGCAAAGACCAGCTAGTGGGCCGTTTTTTCAGTCTTCACATTTTCCTGCGCTGGAGCTTAAAGACTGCTGTATCCTTAGAGCAAAGATCGGAGCTCGTTATAATTAAGGACTGAGAATGGCTGGCTCATTATCTTGTGCAGTAGGACAATGTGCCAATCTGAGCTAGGCACAGCATGTGATGAGTCCCTTCACCATCCCCAGTCCCTCAGAGTGACAGTGAAGCCACTGGGAGTGGCTGGGCTCTTTTTGAACGTCACAGCCAGCTCTAATGTTACCTGTGGTGGAGTGAAGGGGACAGTGTAGGGTGAAAGATTAAGTGTAACGGCCATCTGAAAGGTTCTACTTTCATTTCCAGCAGCAGCCCTCTGCCACCTTGCTATCTGGGAGGGACTCCACTTCACCCAGTGCTTGAAATGGAAAAATCGAAGTGTTTGAAACTCTGTACCAGAGTACCTGCTTGTTTCAGAAAAGTGCCGGCACTCTCCAACTAAAAGTATTACGTCTCTCTTGAGAAGTGTCAGTACTCAGTACCGGCCAATTTAAAGCACTGGGTTCACCACTGAACGAAAATAAAAAATATTGCAAGCAACCAAAATGAGCAAAAAGAAAAATGTTTTTGATAATAAAAAATAATGTGGGAAAAGGTTCATTTGGCACCATAATGACAAAGGGAAGGGAGAATAGCCATGGCAGGACAGTAACAAAATGGACTGAGCGAGGAGAGCAATGTGGAGAGAGACAAAAGGAGAAATGAGACAGAAAAGTAGAGAAGAATGACAAAAATATCAAAGAAGAAAAGTAAATCAAGTGAGGAAGAAAGGGAGGGTAGAGGAGAGACGATAAGATTGATAGAGATGCAGAGAGATGGAGGGCTTGAGGGGGGAAGAGATTAGGGAGAAGCAGTGATGGAAGGCAGTGGAGAGAAGGGCAGAAATTGTTAAAGATAGAGAGAAAGTGGGATAAGAGGGAGGCAGGAAAGTGGTGATAAGGGATGTGGTGTAATGGCCAGAGCTGCCGACTTTGGAACTTGAGAACCAGGTTTGAGTCCTGGCGTTCTGGGCATATCACTAACGAAGTGCCTTAAGAAAACAAATCTGTACATGTAAAGCACTTCAATACCATTTGGTAAATTGTGCTCTATATAAAACTACAAAAAAGTGAATGGCGAAGGAAATGATGAAGAGGAGAGGAAAGTAGACGAGGGTGTCAAACATTTCCTGGTCTACGAGAAAAAAGGAAGGATGGTTACTGCTCATATGCACTATCCTAATTCTCTCCCTCAATATAGGGCTTATTTTAGAGGTTTCTGGCATTCCAGGAGGTAATGCTAAATGTAGACTACAATCCACCAGTGGAATTTCCTTCATCAAAGGGATGGAATGGTAAAGGAAATTCCACCTGTGAATTCTCCTTTGGTTTAAGCACTACCTCCAGGCACATGAGGACTTTCTGTTACTGTCTGCAGCAAACCAATAAAGGGGACACATAAGAATATAACATTAAGTATAGTACAAAGAAATTCATGGGGCAGAGGGGTGTGAAAGTGGCTGACAGGAGAAAGCAAGACAGGAGAAAAAGGAGAGGTTTGCAAGACAGAGAAATGAAATGAAACTTAAAGGAGAGATACAAAATGACAGGGGAATAAGGGCATGAGAGATATACAAATAACTAAAAAAGAGTCCATAGGGGAGTCAGGAGTGGGAGAGGGGGGGTTGTAGATAGGGAGAACGAGAGAGGTACACCCAGCAAATAAGAAAAGGGTATAGAGAGAATGAAAGGCATTTTAGTGAATATCTGCAGCTTTTTCAGATTCAGATCAAGTCTCTACCCATAAAACAAAAGACATCAAGTACGAAGTAGTATACAATCCCCAAGAACATTGCTTGCAAAGAGACTCCTGAGTGACAACCAAAAGAGGAAGACCCCTGGTTCCTTGAAGTTGAACAGAAGCCTCCAGACACAATGGATGCGGATGGTTCGCTGACTCATGGCATATTACAGGTTATTCAGGGATCTTTGGGGGAAGCACAGACTTAGGGACCAATAGGTGACTAACACATTCAGGCACCCAAAGTAGAGGAATGTATAGGCCTGAAGATTAGGTGAAGCAGTGAGTTGCAGTGGAATAATGCTATGTTTAGTAGTGCGTCTAGTCTTGGCCAATGCTACCAACCCCACGAGCTTAGAACACTTAATTTATCAGAGATTTCTCTCAAAATTACTCCCAATACTAAGCAATGTTTCATGAAAGGTCATTATCAACAAATGTGGGCCGCTTTTTCTTTCAGTGCCTGGGCCTAATTGTGTTCCCAATCCGACCCTGGCTACAAGGTGTGTTTTTTTCTTCCACGAACACTACACTCAGTAACTGGGTGTCCCCTCCCCCTGGGGCTTAAAACTTCAGTGCAGTGTATTTCACTCGGCCTCACAGTGCATTTATAAAAATTACTCCCCATTAACTCGGGTAATAGTATCACCTGCTGTTCACAGCTTTTATAAACGGTGGATGTGCAGTACGTGACACTGTATGTTATTACAAATAGGTTCTTATTTACCTCATGATGTTTCATCTAAATAGAATGTAAACAGCTCTAGACCTCAGCTCTAATAATAAAAATGCAGACACTCTTCCTGGGAGAAAAAAATTTGAACGCAACAAAGTTTTGACGTCTGCCTGCTTATGTGAGCTCCTCGTTAAGAAGAAAGTGCAATGTCACCCCACCCTATCCCACCCTACCCCTAGATGTCACAGGATAGCAATAGCCCCTCACCCGGACATGCTTCATGGAAATCACAATCAGTATTATCCAGAGACCCATTCCGTTCCATTCTTTGGAGGAGCCACATGCCACAGTAAGAATCAAGGATTATTTTAATGTCTTAAATTGGGAAAAATTCGAGGCAAACATTGTCAGAAAGTCAAACCAAAACAGTTAGGACAGTGCCGTGTTTTTACCAAAATGGCCTTTTTACTTTTTGTGAGGTGTTAGACCTGGCTTTTCCAGCGGGTTTATCCCCAGACATTTTGCTTTTTGACCTTCTGTTTCTGACCTGTTTTTGTTGGTTTTATGACTCTGGGCACTTTACCACTGCTGATCAGTGCTAAAGTGCAATGCTCTCCCTGTAAATTGTATTTATGGATTGGTGATTCCATTATTGGCATATTTGATTTATTGGTAAGTCCCTAGTACAGTGGACTGTGTGTGCCCAGGGCCTGTAAATCAAATGCTGCTAGTGGGCCTGCAGCACTGATTGTGCCACCCACATGAGCAGCCTGTAAAGGTAACTCAGACATGCCACTGCAGTGTCTGTGCGCAGTTTGGTACTGCCATGTCGACCTGGCAAGTGCAACCACTTGCCAGGCCCTAACCTTCCCTTTTCTTACATGTGAGTCACCCCTAAGGGAGGCCCAAGGTACCCCTGTGGGCAGGGTGCAGTGTATGTGAAAGGTAGCACATGCCCTGATGTGTGTGGCATGTCCTGAAAGTGAAATACTGCCAATTTTGTTTTTCACTATTGAAAGGCTATCTGTCCCATAGGATAGAATGGGAGTTTATTTATAACATCTTATAAATATAACTTCCCATTGGGACAAGATGGAAAGATGGCATTTAGTATTCCGGAACTCAGAATATAAAAATGCATCTTTTAGTAAAGATGATTTTTATATTGTGTGTTTGAAAATACCACTTTTAGAAAGTGAGTATTTTCTTGCTTAGCCATCCTGTGTGCCTCTGCTGGTTTGTGGAGTGACTGTCTGGCTTTGGAGTGACAGGGGCTGGGGATGTGCATTCCCTCAGACAGCCACGGGGGGGGTTGATGTGTGTCCTGACTTTCCTGAATGAGTCAGGGCTGGGCTGAATAGACCTGGGCTGCATTCAGAGTAGGGAGAGGGGATTTCTTTCAAACCTGAATGGGCCTGGTCTGCTTTGCACAATGCTGTCTCCACCTCCTGCCAGGAAGCTGGGCCAGAGAAGACAGAACTGGTTTTGGCTGGGAAAAGAGTTTCTCTGCCACCAGAGAACAAAATAATTTGTGCTATAAAAGGTGGGGCCAAGACCCCTAAACTTTAGATCACTTTTTGACTTCAAGTAGGAACCTCTGCCAAGGAGAAGAGCTGGAAGAAACTGGAGGAGGAGTATTGCTCCTTTGCTGTGTGCTGTCTGGGTTTGGACTGCAGTAGCTGTGTTTGCCAAGGAGAGGCAACTGTGTGTGTATCCTGCTTGAGAAAGTATCTCCAAGAGCTTGGAAGTAGAGCTTGCCCCCTGTTCAAGAGGTCTCAGGAACAGCACAGACTTCACCATCCTTCTAGGCACTGTCTCTGGAACCGCTGGTTTCAGCCACCGCAGAAGAAAGGAGCAGCCGACTCTGTTACCAAGTCCGTTGCAGGGTTCTGTGTCGTGAAGGCACTGCAGAAGGCCCCGCCGCACTTTGCACCGCATCCTTGGTCTCACCGACGCCGTCTGGACAATCAGCACCGAGCGGTTGCTTGCACTGCGTCCTGTGGGCACCGCACTCCGCACCGCCTCGCCTCATCCTGCCTGGACGTCACCGACACCATCGCTGCATAACCCGATAATCGACCGGCTCTGTTGTCTGCACCACCACCTGCTAGCACCGCATCGAGCACCACCTCACCATGCACCATAAGCCTTGGTCTCACCTACACCACATGGATGATCGTCACCAAGCAGCTGCCTGCACCGCATCGTGAGGGCACCGCACCCTGCACTGCTTCCATTTTTGCAACGCAACCGCCACAGTTGCCCCGACCGACTTGCACCAACGTGTCGGCCCCAACAAGAAAGGTACTGTTCACGAGCCTGTCAATGCTTTAGCTGGCCCTTACCGATGCGGTCGGCTGGAACTGTTAGACTCTGTTGTTTCAGCACCGCGGTAGCCCCGGACGGAGCTACAGACTCGGAAGAACTGTGTTTTGTGGATGTTTCTACAATTTTAAGGTTTTCTTGCAAAGTAACTATTTTTACAGTATTGTATTGTGGATTTTTGTCATTTTTGGTCTTGTGTGGTTTAGATAAAGATTTGCTTATTTTTCTAAACTGGTGTGATGTCCATTTGTAGTGTTTTCACTGTGTTACTGTATGCATGCACAGATGCTTTACACACTGCCTTTGACATAAGCCTGTCTGCTAATGCCATGCTACCAAGGGGGTGAGCAGGGGTTATTTTAGAAGTGTATCCCCCTTACCCTGACTAGGAAGAAGGATTCCTACTTGGACAAAGGTGCAAACCCTTGCCAACTAGAGACCCCCATTTCTAACATGAGGCGATGTACCTTCAGTGCAAGATAACATGCTAAAAAGTGCTACAGTGCCTTACTGATGGTTACAGGCACTATGCAAGTACAAATAACACAATAAAAAGCCTTTAGAAAAGCAAGACTTCTTTCTAAGTCACATTAAAACATACACAGTATATTTAGAGGAGGCAGGTTGGCGGAGCGCTGAACTGTTCACCCAGTGCATGAGGGGAGGAAAAGCCAATTTTCTAAGAAACCTATTTTTTAATGTGCAACAACACTTATGTGAAATAAATCCATAGTACTTGTTTGTGGTCATACTTTCTGTGTCATTAAAAAAGCAAACTTAATGTTGTGATGTGAGTTGATGTTCATGCTGCAACAATCTGGACGTGTTTTTATGAGTTGGGGAAACGTTGCTTTCTACTCAAATATCAAACAAGTTTTATGAGCTCAGACAGCTTTGGTATCACACTGATGTATATTACACTTGTATGTGTGTTTGTGTTTTTTATAGAATGTGAGGACTTCCTTTAAAAAACGAGTGACGTGTGATTAGAGGGTTAACCGATTGAATTAATGTTGTCAAACTTATTTCTCTGAGAGTACTAAACCTTGATGTGACATCATAATTTAAAGGTAGTCTTTTGGGTAAAGACAACATGCCAAAGCATTAATTTGTTATTAGTCGATGTAGTTTTGGTGTAGCAACGTGTAGTTTCGATGTATTAACTAAATGCAAATTTACGTTTTATGAAGTGAGGCTATCCCAGCGAAAGAAAAATGTATATGATACGAAACATTTTTAACAGTGTATAATATATATATATATATATACACCAACTCGGCCACCCTGCTAGACTCCATGGACAACCTGGGCCTCAGGTAGATCATCACCAACCCCACGCACATCGCTGGACACACCCTCAACCCCATCTTCATGTCAGGATCCAGTTCAGCCACGCAACCAAGCTCACCTGGATGGACCACTACATCGTCCATTTCACCATCGTCGTCACCCAACTAGCCACTGTCACCCTACTCTCCACCGCCTGCCGCAGCTGGAACACCATCACCTAAACCCAATGGGCGACCACCCTCAACACTACCACCCCTCACACGTCCAAACCCAATGACATCAATCAAGCAGCCGCGTAACTACTCGAGTGAATCACCACTAGCACGAATCCATCGGACCCATAAAAACTTTCAGCAACAGAAGAACCAACAAGCACGCCAACTGGCTCACCCCCAAACTCAAAGCAGAAAAACACAAATGCAAACCTCTGGAGAGACGCTGGCACACCATCAGAGACCCAGGCGACCACACAACCTTCAAAATAGCCCTCAAGTCCTACCACCATACTATCAGGGAAGCTAAGAGAGCAACACTCCCCACCCACCTCCAATCCACCACCCGCACCAAGGAACTATTCTACATTGTCAGAGAATTCTCCTCCCCAGACTCCGTCGAAAACACCATCCAGCCCTCCCAAAACCTCGGCAACTCACTTGCCAACTTCTTCCACACCAAGATTGCCAACATCTACAAAATCTTTGAAACACCAACAGCCTAAGCTGGACCTCCCCGCTCCTCCCACTAACCTCCTGCCCTACTTCCTGACCGACTGGACACCTCTCTGCACCGAAACCACTACATCCATCATGTCCTCATTACACTCCGGGGCTCCCACTGACCCCTGCCGCCACCACGCCGCCAACATCAGGCACAAAGAAATCGGACCCCTGCTCACCAGCATCATCAACGCAGCACTCAGCTCCGCCACCTTCCTGGAAACTTGGAAGCACGCCGAAGTCAAACCCCTTCTGAAGAAGCCCACAGTGAACCCATCCGACTTCAATAACTACTGCCCCACAGTGCTCCTCCCCTTCCTGGCCAAAGTACTGGAGAAAGCCATCAACCACCAACTCACAGATTACCTGGAATCCAACCACCTGCTCGACCCCTCTGCCTGAACCACAGCACCGTTACCGCCTTTATAGCCACCATGAACGATGTAAGAACCATCCTTGACGACGGCGACTCAGCAGCCCTGATCCTCCTCAACCTGTCAGCAGCATTCAACACGATCTCCCACCACTTCCTCATCTAAAGACTTCACCACATCAGTATCTATGGCAACGCCTTCAAGCTGCTATCCTCTTTTCTCACCGGACGCACTCAGAAAATACACCTCCTGCCGTACACCTCTGACCCCACCCCAGGACTTCTCACCCCACCCCAGGACTCCTCACTCAGCCCCACGTTGTTCAATGTCTACATGACTCCGCTGGCACCCATCGCTCGCAGTCATGGTCTCAACATCATCTCCTACACCAACGACACCCAGCTCATACTCTCCCTCACCGAAGACACGGACACCACCAGAACAAACTTCCAGATCGCAATGACCGACGTCGCCGACTGGGTGAGAGCCAACAGCCTCAAGCTCAACACAGAGAAAACCAAAGTTCTCACTGTGGGATGACTCCTGGTGGACCTCAGCCCTCAGACCAGCTCCAACCCTCACCACCCACACCCGCAACCTCAGAGTCATCCTCAACAGTGAACTCTCCATGAGACGTCAGATCAGTTCGGTTGCCTCTACTTGCTTCAACACCCTCAGACTGCTCCGGAAAGTCTTCAGATGGATCCCAACTGACATCAGAAAAAATGTCACTGAAGCCCTAATCACCAGTCGACTTGATTACAGAAACCCCCTTTACACCAGAACCACCGCCCTCCTCTTCAAGCGCCTCCAAACAATCCATAATGCAGCAGCATGAAACATCCTAAACCTGCCCAGACGAGCCCACATAACCCCCACCTCCATAGCCAGCACTGGCTCCCCATCAAGAAGAGATGCCAGTTCAAGCTGCTCACACACACCTATAAAGCCCTTCACAGCAGGGGACGAGAATACCTGAACAACCGCCTGACCTTCCACCAGCCCACCAGACAACTATGGTCTACCACCATCCCCTGCATCCTGCATACCTGAACCAGAGGACACTCCTTCTCCCACCTCGCAGCCAAAGCCTAAAACACCTCCCTATCTACATCCGAACTTCCACCTCCCTCGCCAACTTCAGGAGTAGACTCAAGACATGGCTGTTCGAGTAGCTCCACCTCACACAACCACCTAGATACCCCTCAGGGTGATTAGTGTGCTCTACAAATCTCTGATTGATTGATTGATTTGTGGCTTGTGTGTGTATTTGTGGCAAATGTTGTGCACATGCTTCTGTCCAGGGATTTCTAGTGATCCTGTGCCGGTAATCCTGACTGCACAGTGCACCCAGCCAGACCAGAATTAAACACAGCCATTGACTTTCATCTGTTAGGTGGAGAGTGGGTTCGGTGAGGAGAAAATCCAGTGTCACCGCGTTCACGGCCAGGGTACCCTCTTCTATAGACCCCATTGATCTAGTCCTAGAAACCACAGGGTTAAGGACCCCGTGGCCAGATTTCCATCCCGGGCACTATCCAATGTGACATACCTCTATCTAGAATATCGTCATAAAGGGGAAGAGTGAAATTACCTCTTCAGGTAAAGGGGTGTGTGTGTGTTTAGTGGAGAAGGTAGAAAGGGCTCTTCCTCTCAGGTGAGAGAGGACATGCGCTGAACTCCTAAAGGCTTTCAATGTGCCAGAATCAAGCCACACCCTTCTTTCCTTTATTCCAGAGCCCCTCCCTCACTGTTGCTGGTGAGATGTTTGATTAGAGCTGCTGTTTGCAGACTGCAGTTAAAGAGACCAGTATTAATGATCATTACCTGACTAGCATGTTTACCTGTTCACAGAGATCAAAGGGCATAGTTCAACTGCGGTTCAGGTTAATTGCACACTAGGCCAATGCTCTTATGATGGCACCTTTTAGTTAATTATTCAATCAATCAATCAAAAAGGGGTTTATAAAGCGCGCTACTCACCCATGAGGGTCTTATGGTGCTGGGGGGGGGAGGTCATCTCCGGCTCAGTGGAAGAGCAAGGTCTTGAGGTCCTTCCTGAAGATGTTCAGGTTAGGGGAGCATCTGATGCTGACCGGGAGCTCATTCCAGGTTTTGGCTGCGATGTAGGAGAAGGCCCTTCCTCCTGCTCTACTTCTGCGGATGCGGGGTGTCTCTGCTAGGGCGAGGTCGGCGGATCGGAGAGTTCTTTTGGGTGCGTGGAAACAGACTCTGTCGTTGAGGTATTTGGGTCCGATGTTGTGGAGGGATTTGTAGGTGTGGGTGAGAAGCTTGTAGGTTATCCTCTTCTCGACCGGGAGCCAGTGTAGGTCTCGAAGGTGTTGTGTCATGCATTCGTGCCGTGGGGTCCCAAGGACGAGTCTGGCTGCGGCATTCTGGATGGTTTGGAGCTTGTGTAGGAGGGTCCTGTTGATGCCGGCGTAGAGGGCGTTTCCATAGTCCAGTCTGCTGGTTATGAGTGCGTGGGTGACGGTTTTTCTGTGTTCGGGGGGATCCATTTGAAGGTCTTTCGGAGGATGCGGAGGCAGTTGAAGCTGGTGGAGGCGACGGCGTTGATCTGGCGTGTCATGGTGAGAGAGGAGTCAAGGATGATGCAGAGGTTCCGAGCGTGGTCTGTCGGGGTGGGAGGACTCCCTAGGGCTGAGGGCCACCATGTGTCATCCCAGGCAGAGGTCGAGGGTCCCAGGATGAGGACCTCAGTTTTCTCAGTGTTGAGCTTCAGGCAGCTGTCCTTCATCCAGGCTGCGACGGCTCTCATTCCTTCTTGGAAGCTGAGCCTGGTGTCCTCGGGATCCTTCGTGAGGGAGAGGATGAGTTGGGTGTCATCGGCATAAGATACTATGTTTAGCCCATGCTGTCTGACGATGGTGGCGAGGGGGGCCATGTAGATGTTGAAGAGTGTGGGGCTGAGCGATGATCCCTGTAGTACTCTGCAGTTGATCTCTGTGGGTTCGGAGATGAATTATTAGGAAGGGTGGGCACTGGACTGAGGTTCGCACCCCTGCACAGTGTGCCTCTTTGTCTTATTTAAAAAACCCCGGGGAGGTGGTGGTCCCTGGGGCTTAAAACAGCCTTAGGAGGGGGGGGCCCTTGCACCCCCTCCTTTTCTTCCTTGTGCCCCCGGGACCTGGCCCACCCACAGGCTATACAGTGAAAAAGCACAGGAGACCGTCACAATTTCACAGTAAAACATTTTTTAATGCTTTTTTGCCCTGGTGAGGTCCCAGGGATACCTCAAGATCAGAGGAAGGGGGTCAGGGTATTCCTAACCTACCCCCTTTTCTTTTTTTTAAACATTTATTTGGGACTCGGCTGAAGCTGAGTCCCAAGATGGCTGCCAACACTTCCTCCAATGACATATGTTATGGCATATGAAATAGTATCACTAACTAGCAGTACAGAAAGAATAGTAATTTAACTTATGCAGTAGCTTAGTAACTATCTTTAAGTCTCAGAAATGTTTATGAAGCACTTACTCTTACTGGATGATGTTCTCAGTGGTGTCATTTAAGATGTCATCAGTGATGTCACTGACCATGTCATCAGTAATGTAATATGTGAGCTCATAAGCACTGCATTGGAGGCATAAGTTATAAAGTCGCTCAGGTAACTATAACTGCTGAATTTCACTGGTTTTGTACGTGTGAAATCTGAGCCTACCTATAATGGCCCTGTATCCTTGGTTTTCTTTCAGTGAATTTGTAAGGTTTTTTAATTCTGTTTCCTAATAATAAAGTCCCTGTAATCTTTGTTTTTTTCAGTAAATGTCAACTTTTTTTTAATGTTGTTTCCTAACTATAACGTCCCTGTAACATTTGTTTTTTTGAGTGGATTTCTTTGGTTTTTAAATGTTATTTCCTAACTATAACTTCCCTGTAACCTTTGCTTTTTTAGTGAATTTCTAAGGTTTTTTAAATTTTATTTCCTACCTGTAAACTTTGAGAGTGGGTGTGTGAGTGGCTGTATGGATCTGTGAGTGGATGTGTGAGTAGTTTTGTAGGTGTGTGAGTGGCTGTATGGGTCTGTGAGTGGCTGCGTTAGTGGTTTTGTTGGTGAGTGGGTGTGTGAGTGGCTCTATGGGTGTGCAAGTGGCTGTGTGAGTGGCTGTGTGGGTCTGTGAGTGTATGTAAGAGTGACTGAGTGGGTGTGTCAGTAGCTGTGTGAGTGGCTGGTCTAGAACGGAACCTCACTTGCCCCTTTATCCAACATGTTTGCACAAAATGTCTACCCAACTGGAGTACTTTCTACTAGATAACTAGTAGGTGCTTCCATGTTGGGTAATAGCTAGCCTATTCTACACTACAGCTGTTTAATGGACCACGAGAAAATGTCTCCACTGACCTTGTGTGCATGTAATTTCAGCAGTGTGGTTGTTCCTCCAAGTCTTGATCCACATATCTATGGTAACATGAATCCTCATCAAGAGAACATGATGAGACTACAAAGAGGAGAATCTCTACCAAACAGAGGCACGTCATCTTAACTATATGAAGTAAGTGCTTGTTTGTTTGGTGGAGATGTCCTGTTGTTCCTCTGCAGCAAGAATGCATCACCAAAATTGGTGGGAAATGTGCTTGGGGGCCTTTTGGTTAACTGTGCATCAACATGTGAAAAAGTGGGATGACATTTGCATACTGCTAAGGAAAACGGGGTGGGGCCAAACGAGTGGAGCTTGCAGATGATTTTGGGCATTTGCATACTCAGGGTAATTAAAAGGGAAAACCATGCTCTATCTTTTTTTAAAGTATACAAGCGGAGGGGCTAATTTTGGCCCCAGGGACCCCATCCCCAGGGCCGAGACACAACTTAATGGGGGTCGGGGGCTGCACAGCCCCCCTCTGTGGGCCGATGTTGGCCCCGGGGACCAGATTCCACAGGGCCTGGCCTCTTTATCATGGGTGTCCTGGAGCCCACTCAGGGCACCTAGTGTGTAAAGTTGGGGACCGTGGAGGGAGCCTCAATGCCCCCACAGTACCTGCTGGCTCCCCACCTGCAGCGGGAGTCAGCATTGCTCCCACATGCTGGGAACAGCAATAAATGCTGCTCCCTTCATGTGGGAGCAATTCTTTCATCTGTTTGCCTGCCCGCTTGTCAACTGGCAGGAAAACCGATAAAAAGTCAGATCCCAATGAGCCAGGACAGTTTTCCTGCTCCCACCCGATGGGAATGGACTTAAGATTTACTCTTGCATGGCAGGAGCTGTCAAAGCCCAGAGCTCCCGCCAAGAAAAAGCAAACTGCTATCTCCTGAGGGTGAGCACCTCAGGAGAGAGGGAGCCGGGCCTGGAGGGTGGCAGTCCTCAGGGCCATTAGTAGCTCGGGGGCATGTGGCCCCCTCCTTTCTGTTTGAAGGGCCTGCCTGTAGGAGAGTAGGATCTGCCTCTTATGTTGCCCCCACTTTTTTTCTGATGTTAGCACTGGTTTCTGGCTAAAGTCTGGCTGGGTCCCTGCCAATCAGGGCCCCAGCCTCTCTGTTCTCTCTAAACGACATGGAGTGCACTCTAGGTGCACTAGTGATTGGATACTGTGGTGCCTTATGAGTCCCTAGTATATGGTACCTTAGGTGCCAAGGGCATAGGTACTTCACAGGCCTACCAGGGGCTGCAGCATGTGTTATGCCACCCCTGGGAAGCAGTCTAAATCTGACACCACAGGCCTGCTACTGCAGCCTGGGTGAGGTGGTGCTAGCACCCTCACTGAGATATAGGTTTCCTATATCTCTCCTGCACACACATATAAACCTATCAGTCACCCCTAAGGCAGGCCCTATCAATCCTGAGGGCAGGGTGCTTGGCTTCTATGTGAGGGGGTGCCTCTGCCTGAGCAGGGCCCCTCTGCAGCTCTCAGAGTCTATTCTCTGGTGCTGTTTGTGGATGCGGTTAAACCATATACTCTTAAGTGCATTATATCCTCGCGGTAAATGCTAACTTTGGAATGGCTGCATCAAAACATGTCGTGTTTGGTGTCAAACATCTTGGAATACTACCCCCCCGCCAATCTTGGCGGCGGGGTAGCATTCCACCCTTCTAGAGGGATAAGACATGTACCTGCTGTGGAAACGCGGTAGAATCCTAAAGAGCCCTGGCATCACAAAATGGATGCCACCAGTCACAGACACTGGGCTGCCCTCCTGCTGATGACCGAAACTCGCAGTGGAGGAAGCCCAACAATAGGCATCCTGTCACAGGGAGGTGTAACCACCTTCCAGACAGGGTTTAGTGTATTGGGGCTGGGTGGGTGCACTCTTAGAGTGCTTTGAAGTCCTGCACTGGGGGAGCAGAAGGCTCCTCTGTGCATATGCCAGTTCAAACCAGCTCAGGGGCTACCTGCCCCTGCTCTGGCGCGAAACTGGACAAAGGGAAGTGGGTGTAGCCACCCCTCCCTTGACCCTCCCATAGGTGGGGTCATAGAGCTAGTCCATCCCCTCTTTTAGTATAAGAGGGGGAACCTTGCCATTGCAAAGCAGATAACCCCTGGACGACGCTCTACAGAAGAATCCTGGCCCTTCGACGTTCCACTACCTTTGGAAGACAGAAGAATCTCCCTTGGAGTCAAGGAGTGACTCCCCTGCTTGGCAGGCACCAAAAACGACAACGACGGTCGCAAACTACGCCGCTCCCGCCGGAGTCCGAAGTCCCTGCAGCCCAAGAAGTGGATTTCCTGACCTCTCCCAGGCCATCGTGAGTCCCCAGCGAAGCTGAGGCAAGTGGACCCCACGAGTAACGAGGAACCGCGACCCCTGGGTACCGTGCACTATTGTCGAGTGCAACCCCTTCACAACGTTCTACGAACTTGTGCTTTGGACCACGTGTGGTCCCGACCTCCAGCAGGAATCCTCCGAAGATCAGAGGCCTACACCGTCCCGAGTGACCGTGGGCCCCTGTTGAGTGATTCCGCCCGAGGTGTCTTCGCGATCCCTTGCCCGCCGGCTTGTGGGTCCCCAGAAGACTTCTTAAAGAAACCAAAGGGCTCCCCTGGTTGCTCCAGGCCTGCCCTGACTTACCCTCGCTGGGTGAGTCCCTCAGACCTTGCTGGTCTGCGCCATCGACTTTTCTTCATCTCCCCGAGACTTGCTGCTGCCAAGGCTTGTTGGCTCCAATCGAGTTGCCGACACCGCAGTCAGCTGCAGACGTCGAGGGACCCACCGAATCCAGCTCCTGGTCATCGTCGACACCTCCTGGACCACGTGGCTGAAGAGTCAAGGCACCCGCAACCGACCTGAATCAACCGACGACGGTGGGCATCCATCTTCCTTGCCCCGGGTCACTGCCAAGTGACTTTGAACACTGTCCCCTCTGCTTTCAGGTCATCCTTCTTCAGAATCCAGGCTTGGATTCCACCGGACACTTCTTCAGCTCCCGCAAGCAGCAAGTCTTCTTTGTTCGCCATTGAAAACGACGCCGCGACCCGACACCAAAGGACACCTATGCACCCGGCTTCCCTGGGTGAGGTAACTCCAGCACTACGGTGCTCCTGTGGGTGTGGGCCCTAGAACTACTTACCCTGTAAGTGACTTGCTTGTAGGTTCTCCCGAAGTATCCTAAAACTCTTTATTTCCAACCGCGACTTGCCCCATTGAAGTCAACGGCGATCCGCGCCTGTGTATCCACACTGCACGCGTCCCCCGTGGGTCCTTTACTTACCTGCCTTGGGTGGTTTTGTGAGGCCCCAGCACTTCTGAAGGCCCTAGGCCTTGTCTCCCTGCAAGTCGTTGTCCCTAAGTCTCTTACTTAGTATATGGTCTGGTACGCCCCTAGGGCCCCAGCCATATTTTGTGCTTAACTTATTGTGAAACGTTGATTTGTGCATATGTTTGTCTTCTAATCTCATAAAGAGATTAGTAGAGAGTTATTTAGAAATAAATACATATATATTTGATATATATACCTGTGTGGTGTCTTTTCATTTGGTGATTCAAGAGATTATATGGTAAAACAAGCTGCTTTACATTCCTCCGAGACTTAGCCTGAAGGCTGCTCTCCACAGCTACCACTAGGATAGCTTTCTTTAAAAGGTTGTCTTAAACCTATCTACCATAAGAGTCGATTTGCCCTGGTGCAAGGTGTCCACTTTAATTAGTGAACAGCATATACCAGGCCAACTTCTCACATTGGTGGGCAGCGTGTGGGATTCCAGCTTGCCATTGTTTTACCAGAAAATCTCTATTTGAATTACTAACTGAAAACCATTATAGGTACTCAAGGTACATATAAAGTCAAGCTTAGTATCAATAAGTTCTACTGAACTTAGAGCTGTGTGCCAAGGGATAGCACACCCTTTCCACAGCTCAAGCTAGGATCAGTAGGCCACAAACTAGTGTAGGTAGTACAACACTGCACAACACTAGAATGTCCTTAAGGGGTGGACCCAGTGGATCCACTCAGCCTCAGTATAAGGACATGGCTTTCTCTGACTTGAGAGCCATGTGTGTTGACAGACACCTGAGACTAGGACAGAGTCCCTCAACACTACACCTGATAGATCTGCTGACAGCAGATGACCTTAGATTGGCTCTAGGAGCTAAAGGGTTTGAATCAGTGGGTGGGTCAGTCATAGTATCTGGGTCAGATGATGAAAATCAGAATGACCAAGACTCTGTGATTGAAGGGCCAGGCTCCAAGGGGCCTGAAAAGGACAGAGGAATTCTCCCTAAGAGAACTGACAGAGAGGAGGAGAGGCACAGATCCCCTTCCAGGGAATCTGACCACTCTTATCACTCTGGCAGAGAATTTGTCCAGCAGAGGAGCTCATACTTTTCCTTAAGAGAGACCTCCTCTGAGAGAAGGTGCAAACTGCTCCAGTATGAGGAAGCCAGAGTGGCCCTCAGAACCAAGCAGTTGGCACTGGATAGGGAAGCCCTGGAGATCCAGAGAGCTTCTAGAAAAGAGGGGTTAGAACCCCTGGTGGCAGCAACAGTGTCCCTAGAGGCAGAGAATATATTCCTGACCATAGGAACCTGAGCAAGGTTGTTCCTCCCTACCAGAGTGGGGATGATATCCACAAGTGGATAACTGCTATGGAGAGGGCCTGTAGAGTACAGCAGGTCCCCCAAAAGCAGTGGGCAGCAATCTTGTGGCTCTCCTTTTCAGATAAAGGAAGAGACAAGCTCCTCACTGTTAGAGAGGAGGATGCTGATGATTATGAGGTCCTGAAGAGTGCACTGATAGATGGGTTTGGCTTAACCACTGAGCAGTACAGGTTGAAGTTCAGAGATACCCAGAAGGCACAGACTCAGGACTGGACTGACTTTGTTGATTGTGCAACCAAGGCTCTAGAGGGTTGGCTGGTTGGCAGTAGGGTTACTGATTTCAAGGGATTGTATAATCTGATGATGAGAGAACAGATCCTAAATAATTGCCAGAACCAGTTGTTGCATCAGTACCTGGTGGACTCTGATCTGACCTCTCCCCAAGAATTGGGAAAGAAGGCAGACAAATGGGTCAGAACCAGGGTGAGGCAGAAAACCCAGAACCAAGGGGGTGACACTAAGAAGCAAGATCCTAAAGGCTCTGAGAAAGGTGGGGATAAGTCAAAAGACCAGAAGTCTTCACAAGGGCCCCAAAATCTGCATCTGGTGGGGAGTCACAGTCCAACAAGGGAAAAGGCCAAAAGAAGCCCTGGTGCAAATTCTGTAAACAGAAAGGGCACTGGACTTCTGATTGTACCAAGTCCAAAGACCAAACCACCACCACTCCTGCCCCTAAGGCAACTGTGCCCCCTAGCTCAGCTACTGGTGGAGGTGGTACGCAGAATAAGGGTGTAGTAGGGTTGACCCTGGGTTCTGAAGTGGATTCTGACCTAGTCAGAGTGACCACTCAGGCAATGCTGATTTGTGAGGGAAACATTGATATGTCCTTCCTAGTAAGCCCCAGTAATCTGGGCAAGTACAAACAGCAGCCTTTGATAAATGGCAAACAGGCTTTGGCATTTAGGGACACAGGTGCTAGTGTCACCATGGTGGCAGAGGACCTAGTGGACCCTGGACAGATCATCCTGGGTGAAATGTACCAGGTGACCAATGCAAGCAATGTCCAGACCAACCATAGTCTGGCAGTTGTGAATTTCTCCTGGGGAGGGGTAACTGGCCTCAAGAAGGTTGTAGTCAGTGCAGACCTCCCTGTAGAATGTCTATTGGGCAATGATCTAGAGACTTCAGCCTGGTCTGAAGTAGAGTTATGGACTCATGCTGAGATGTTGGGCATCCCTGCAGAGGTATTTGCTGTGACCAGGTCACAAGCAAGAATGCATGACACTGAACCAGCTCTGGATCCTGGAACAATGGACCAGATGCTTCCCAAGAGGAGGAGCAGTAGGGTTAAGGCAGTGCCTTCCCCTCTGTCTCAGATCAAGGATTCACTTCCAGAGGGAGGTGAAGCAGAACCTGAAGAAGGAACTGCCCCAGAGGGACTTGAACCTGACCAGGTTGAGTTCTTGGGGGCAGGGGGCCCTTCCAGGGAAGATCTGAGTAAGGAGCAACAGTGCTGCCCCTCTCTTGAACCCCTCAGACAGCAGGCTGCTGCTGAGGCTGCTGGGAGTGCTAGTGGGTCCCATAAAGTTTATTGGGATGAGGGACTCCTATATTCTGAGGGTAGAGACCCAGCCCCTGGAGCCACCAGGAGGTTGGTAATACCTCAGAAGTTTAGGGGTTCCTCTTGACCTTAGCACATGATATCCCTTTAGCAGGTCACTTGGGCCAAAACAAGACCTGGGACAGGCTTGTTCCACATTTTCATTGGCCACATATGTCAGAGGACACAAAGGAGTTTTGTCGCTCCTGTGTCACTTGCCAAGCCAGTGGTAAGGCAGGTGGCACAACAAAGGCCCCCTGATACCACTACCTGTGGTGGGGGTACCCTTTGAAAGGGTAGGGATTGACATTGTTGGTCCCCTTGACCCTCAGACTGCATCTGGGCACAGATTTATCCTGGTGGTAGTGGATCATGCCACCAGGTACCCAGAGGCAATTCCTCTGAGGACCACCACAGCCCCTGTGGTGGCAAGAGCCCTCATTGGAGTTTTCTCCAGAGTGGGTTTCCCAAAGGAGGTCATTTCTGACAGAGGTACCAACTTCATGTCAGGATATCTGAAAGCAATGTGGAAGGAGTGTGGTGTAACTTATAAGTTCACCACCCCTATCACCCACAATGCAATGGTTTAGTTGAACGCTTCAACAAAACCTTGAAAGGAATGATTAAAGGACTCCCAGAGAAGCTTAGGCGGAAATGGGACCTTCTTCTTCCTTGCCTGTTGTTTGCATACAGAGAGGTTCCACAGAAGGGGGTTGGTTACAGCCCATTTGAGCTTCTGTTTGGGCATCCTGTGAGAGGTCCACTATGTTTGGTAAAAGAGGGCTGGGAGTTACCTCTCAAGCCCCCAAACAAGATGTGATGGACTATGTACTTGGTCTCCGCTCCCGGATGGCAGAGTACATGAAAAAGGCAACCAAAACCTGGAGGCCAGCCAAGAATTGCAAAAAGCTTGGCATGACCAAAGGCTGTGCTGACTGTATACCAGCCAGGACAGAAAGTGTGGGTGTTGGAGCCTGTGGCCCCAGCAGCCCTCCAGGACAAGTGGAGTGGCCCTCATACAATAGTTGAACAGAAGGGAGAAGTCACCTATCTGGTGAATCTTGGAACTCCCAGGAGCCCCCTAAGGGTGCTTCATGTCAACAGATTAAAGCCATATGTTGACAGGGCTGACATGGGCTTGCTCATGGCAACTGATGAGGACCAGGAGGAGGAGAGTGACCCTCTCCCTGACCTGCTCTCTCAGAACCCTGATGATGGGTCAGTAGATGGTGTTGCTTTGGCAAGCAGCCTCACTGACCATCAGCAAACTGAGTGCAGACAAGTTCTGCAACAGTTTAGACATATGTTTAGCCTGACCCCTAGTCAGACTACCTGGTGCACCCATGAGGTGGACACTGGGGACAGTCTGCCTGTCAAGAATAAAATCTACAGGCAACCTGACCATGTCAGGGACTGTATCAGGCACTGAAGTCCAGAAAATGTTGGAGTTAGGCGTGATTGAGCCTTCAGATAGCCCTTGGGCTAGCCCAGTAGTCCTGGTACCCAAGCCTCATACCCAGGGTGGTAAGAAAGAAATGAGGTTTTGTGTAGACTACAGAGGCCTCAATGCAGTCACTAGGACTGATGCCTATCCCATACCAAGGGCAGATGAGCTGATTGATACTTTGGCCTCAGCCAAGTATCTAAGCACATTTGACCTAACAGCTGGCTACTGGCAAATCAGATTAGCTGATGATGCAAAGCCAAAACAGCATTTTCGACCTCTGGTGGGCACTACCACTTTGTGGTGATGCCCTTTGGATTGAAAAATGCACCTGCCACTTTTCAGAGGTTGGTGAATAAAGTTCTGGCAGGGATGGAAACTTATTGCTCAGCTTATCTAGATGATATTGCTGTCTTTAGTTCCTCCTGGCAGGATCACCTGGTCCACCTCAGAAATGTTTTGGAGGCCCTGCAGAAAGCAGGCCTCACTATCAAGGCCACCAAGTGCCAGATAGGGCAGAGTCAGGTTGTGTACCTGGGCCACCTTGTAGGTGGAGGCCAGGTTCAGCCTTTACAGAGCAAAATCCAAACCATAATGGAATGGGTTGCTCCAACCACCCAGACACAGGTGAGAGCCTTCTTAGGCCTGACTGGGTACTATAGGAGGTTTGTCAAGGGATATGGATCTATAGTGACCCCCTTGAATGATCTGACCTCAAAGAGAATGCCAAAAAGGTTCAGTGGACAGCTAGCTGTCAAAAGGCATTTGAAGACCTAAAGCAGGCCATGTGCACTGCCCCCATCTTACAGAGTCCAGACTACACCAAAAGTTCATTGTCCAAACAGATGCTTCTGAGCTGGGTGTGGGAGCTGTACTGTCTCAACTGAATGATGAAGGTCAAGACCAGCCAGTAGCTTTTATTAGCAGAAGGCTGACCCCTAGAGAGAAACGTTGGTCAGCTATAGAGAGGGAGGCCTTTGCTGTGGTATGGGCCCTGAAGAAGCTGAGGCCATACTTGTTTGGTACTCACTTCATAGTTCAGACTGACCACAAGCCCCTCCTATGGCTAAAGCAGATGAAAGGTGAAAACCCAAAACTTTTGAGGTGGTCCATTTCCCTACAGGGGATGGACTATACAGTGGAACATAGGCCTGGGACCCAACATGCCAATGCAGATGGACTCTCAAGGTATTTCCACTTTGAACACGAAGACTCAACTGGTCAAGGTTAGTTTAGTGTCCCTACGTTTGGGGGGTTGTGTAGGAGAGTAGGATCTGCCTCTTATGTTGCCCCCACTTTTTTCTGATGTTAGCACTGGTTTCTGGCTATAGTCTGGCTGGGTCCCTGCCAATCAGGGCCCCAGCCTCTCTGTTCTCTCTAAACGACATGGAGTGCACTCTAGGTGCACTAGTGATTGGATACTGTGGTGCCTTATGAGTCCCTAGTATATGGTACCTTAGGTGCCAAGGGCATAGGTACTTCACAGGCCTACCAGGGGCTGCAGCATGTGTTATGCCACCCCTGGGAAGCAGTCTAAATCTGACACCACAGGCCTGCTACTGCAGCCTGGGTGAGGTGGTGCTAGCACCCCTCACTGAGATATAGGTTTCCTATATCTCTCCTGCACACACATATAAACCTATCAGTCACCCCTAAGGCAGGCCCTATCAATCCTGAGGGCAGGGTGCTTGGCTTCTATGTGAGGGGGTGCCTCTGCCTGAGCAGGGCCCCTCTGCAGCTCTCAGAGTCTATTCTCTGGTGCTGTTTGTGGATGCGGTTAAACCATATACTCTTAAGTGCATTATATCCTCGCGGTAAATGCTAACTTTGGAATGGCTGCATCAAAACATGTCGTGTTTGGTGTCAAACATCTTGGAATACTACCCCCCCGCCAATCTTGGCGGCGGGGGTAGCATTCCACCCTTCTAGAGGGATAAGACATGTACCTGCTGTGGAAACGCGGTAGAATCCTAAAGAGCCCTGGCATCACAAAATGGATGCCACCAGTCACAGACACTGGGCTGCCCTCCTGCTGATGACCGAAACTCGCAGTGGAGGAAGCCCAACAATAGGCATCCTGTCACAGGGAGGTGTAACCACCTTCCAGACAGGGTTTAGTGTATTGGGGCTGGGTGGGTGCACTCTTAGAGTGCTTTGAAGTCCTGCACTGGGGGAGCAGAAGGCTCCTCTGTGCATATGCCAGTTCAAACCAGCTCAGGGGCTACCTGCCCCTGCTCTGGCGCGAAACTGGACAAAGGGAAGTGGGTGTAGCCACCCCTCCCTTGACCCTCCCATAGGTGGGGTCATAGAGCTAGTCCATCCCCTCTTTTAGTATAAGAGGGGGAACCTTGCCATTGCAAAGCAGATAACCCCTGGACGACGCTCTACAGAAGAATCCTGGCCCTTCGACGTTCCACTACCTTTGGAAGACAGAAGAATCTCCCTTGGAGTCAAGGAGTGACTCCCCTGCTTGGCAGGCACCAAAAACGACAACGACGGTCGCAAACTACGCCACTCCCGCCGGAGTCCGAAGTCCCTGCAGCCCAAGAAGTGGATTTCCTGACCTCTCCCAGGCCATCGTGAGTCCCCAGCGAAGCTGAGGCAAGTGGACCCCACGAGTAACGAGGAACCGCGACCCCTGGGTACCGTGCACTATTGTCGAGTGCAACCCCTTCACAACGTTCTACGAACTTGTGCTTTGGACCACGTGTGGTCCCAACCTCCAGCAGGAATCCTCCGAAGATCAGAGGCCTACACCGTCCCGAGTGACCGTGGGCCCCTGTTGAGTGATTCCGCCCGAGGTGTCTTCGCGATCCCTTGCCCGCCGGCTTGTGGGTCCCCAGAAGACTTCTTAAAGAAACCAAAGGGCTCCCTGGTTGCTCCAGGCCTGCCCTGACTTACCCTCGCTGGGTGAGTCCCTCAGACCTTGCTGGTCTGCGCCATCGACTTTTCTTCATCTCCCCAAGACTTGCTGCTGCCAAGGCTTGTTGGCTCCAATCGAGTTGCCGACACCGCAGTCAGCTGCAGACGTCGAGGGACCCACTGAATCCAGCTCCTGGTCATCGTCGACACCTCCTGGACCACGTGGCTGAAGAGTCAAGGCACCCGCAACCGACCTGAATCAACCGACGACGGTGGGCATCCATCTTCCTTGCCCCGGGTCACTGCCAAGTGACTTTGAACACTGTCCCCTCTGCTTTCAGGTCATCCTTCTTCAGAATCCAGGCTTGGATTCCACCGGACACTTCTTCAGCTCCCGCAAGCAGCAAGTCTTCTTTGTTCGCCATTGAAAACGACGCCGCGACCCGACACCAAAGGACACCTATGCACCCGGCTTCCTGGGTGAGGTAACTCCAGCACTACGGTGCTCCTGTGGGTGTGGGCCCTAGAACTACTTACCCTGTAAGTGACTTGCTTGTAGGTTCTCCCGAAGTATCCTAAAACTCTTTATTTCCAACCGCGACTTGCCCCATTGAAGTCAACGGCGATCCGCGCCTGTGTATCCACACTGCACGCGTCCCCGTGGGTCCTTTACTTACCTGCCTTGGGTGGTTTTGTGAGGCCCCAGCACTTCTGAAGGCCCTAGGCCTTGTCTCCCTGCAAGTCGTTGTCCCTAAGTCTCTTACTTAGTATATGGTCTGGTACGCCCCTAGGGCCCCAGCCATATTTTGTGCTTAACTTATTGTGAAACGTTGATTTGTGCATATGTTTGTCTTCTAATCTCATAAAGAGATTAGTAGAGAGTTATTTAGAAATAAATACATATATATTTGATATATATACCTGTGTGGTGTCTTTTCATTTGGTGATTCAAGAGATTATATGGTAAAACAAGCTGCTTTACATTCCTCCGAGACTTAGCCTGAAGGCTGCTCTCCACAGCTACCACTAGGATAGCTTTCTTTAAAAGGTTGTCTTAAACCTATCTACCATAAGAGTCGATTTGCCCTGGTGCAAGGTGTCCACTTTAATTAGTGAACAGCATATACCAGGCCAACTTCTCACACTGCCCCAGGGAGGTAGTGGCCCCGGGGCAATTTTGAATACAGGAGGTGGGTCTGCACGGCTTCCCTCTTATTTAGCTATCAAGCCCCGGGGAGGTGGTAGTCCCCCAGACCTTTTAAGGCCAACGGAAGGGGGCCACGCGCCCCCCTCCTATTACTGCATAAAACTTTGGGGCGGTGGTGGTCCCCAGGGCTCAAACTGGCCTTGGGGAGGGAGGCCGCATGTGCCCCCTCCCCATTTCTTAATAATATACATGCCCTAAGGACCTGGCACACCCGGGGTCTAAAAAAGAAACAAGTGCAGGAGACCATGCTTGTGTTTAAAAAAACTAAATTGCCACAAATTTGCAAATCTGTCGTGATTTTCGCTGCAAAAAGTAAAACAAAATTAATGCTTTTTGTCCATGGCAGGGTTCCAAGGGAGACCCCGGCAACAGGCCAGGGGTTCAGGGTATTCCTAACTGCCTCCTTCTCTTTTTTAACATTTTTGTTTGGGACTCGGGTGAGTCCGAGTCACAAGATGGCTGCCAACACTTCCTGGTTGAAGTGTTGGCAGCCGATCAGATATTTGCATTAGATTGGGGGGATTTGCGGAGGGTTCGTGCCTCTAGATATACAAATTTGTTTTTTCTTTAATATCTCCAAAACTGAACAGATTAACACCAAATCACAACAAATGGCTCTTTCTGGACCAAGAGATAGCTTTCGACCAAATTTGATGTATTTCTGTTCAGCGGTTTGGGCTAATCTTAACAGGAATTAGCATGGGAAGCACACTTTTTTGACCCCACTTTTTCTTGACCCCCATGATGGATCACCCTGAAACTTTCCATCGACAACAAGACACAGTAAAACCCTGTGCGTTGAAAATTTCGTGAAGTTTCCTGCCAAATGGCACCAAGGTAATAGGCACGTCAAAAAAACGCTTTTCCTATAGAAACTAGATCCTAACTATAACTGCCTTGTGACGACCTCCAGTAGGTAATGTGTGTGTATATATATATATATATTCACTGGAAAAAACCATAGGTTTCAGGGACGTTATAGTTAGAAATTAGCATTTAAAAAACCTTTGAAATTCACTGAAAAAACATAGGCAAGAGAGGTGTAGAAAGAAGCAAGAGAAGTGCAGAAAGAGGCAGGAGGGGTGCAGAAAGAAGCAAGTGAGGTGCAGAAAGAGGCAACAGAGGTGCAGAAAGACACAAGAGAGGTGCAGAAACAAGCAAGAGAAGTGCAGAAAGAGGCAAGAGAGGAGCAGAAAGCGGTAAGAGAGGTGTAGAATGAAGCAAGAGAAGTGCAGAAAGAGGCAAGTGAGGTACAGAAAGAGGCAAGAGAGGTGCAGAAAGAGGCAAGGGAGGTGCAGAAAGAGGCAAGAGATCTGCAGAAAAAAGCAACAGAGGTGCTGAAAGTGGCAAGTGAGGTGCAGAAAGGGGCAAGAGAAGTGCAGAAAGAAGCAAGTGAGGTGCAGAAAGAAGCAAGAGCAGTGCAGAAAGAACCAACAGAGGTGCACAAAGAGGCAAGAGAGGTACAGAAAGAGGCAGGAGGGGTGCAGAAAGAAGGAAGAGAAGTGCAGAAAGAGGCAGGAGAAATGTTGAAAAAAGTAACAAAGGTGTACAAAGAAGCAATAGAAGTACAGAAAGAGGCAAGTGAGGTGCAGAAAGAAGCAAGAGCAGTGCAGAAAGAACCAACAGAGGTGCAAAAAGAGGCAAGAGGGGTGCAGAAAAAGGTAGGAGATGCGCACAAAGAGGCAAGAGAGGTACAGAAAGAGGCAGGAGGAGTGCAGAAAGAGCAAGAGAAGTGCAGAAAAAAGCAACAGAGGTACAGAAAGAGGTAAGAGAGGTGCAGAAAAAGGCAGGAAAGGTGCAGAAAAAGGGAACAGGGGTGTAGAAAGAGGCAAAAGAGGTGCAGAAACAGACAGGAAAGGTGCAGAAAGAGGGAACAGGGTGCAGAAAGAGGCAAGAGAGGTGCAGAAAGAGGGGAGAGGGGTGCAGAAAGAGGCAAGAGGGGTGCAGAAAGAAGCAAGTGAGGTGCAGAAAGAGGCAACAGAGGTGCAGAAAGACGCAAGAGAGGTGCAGAAATAAGCAAGAGAAGTGCAGAAAGAGGCAAGAGAATTGCTGAAAGAAGCAACAGAGGTGTAGAAAGAAGCAAGAAAAGTGCAGAAAGAGGCACGTGAGGTGCAGAAAGAAGCAAGAGCAGTGCAGAAAGAACCAACAGAGGTGCAAAAAGAGGTAAGAGGGGTTCAGAAAGAGGCAAGAGAAGTGCAGAAAGAGGCAAGAGAGGTGCAGAAAGAGGCAAGAGAGGTGCAGAAAGAGGCAAGAGAGGTACAGAAAGAGGCAAGGGAACTGCAAAAACAGGCAAGAGAAATGCACAAAGAGGCAAGAGAAGAGCAGAAAGAGGCAGGACAGGTGTAGAAAGAAGCAAGAGAAGTGCAGAAAGAGGCAAGTGAGGTGCAGAAAGAGGCAAGAGAGGTGCAGAAAGAGGCAAGGGAGGTGCAGAAAGAGGCAAGAGATCTGTAGAAAAAAGCAACAGAGGTGCTGAAAGAGGCAAGTGAGGTGCAGAAAGGGGCAAGAGAAGTACAGAAAGAGGCAAGTGAAGTGCAGAAAGAAGACAGTGAGGTGCAGAAAGAGGAAGAAAGGTGCAGAAAGAAGCAAGAGAAATGCAGAAAGAGGCAAGAGAGGCACAGAAAGAAGAGAGGTTTGTGCACCATTAGTACCAGTTTAACACCCACATTTTGCAATAAGTAACACATGACCATTCCAGCTTTGCAAGGGGCCTTCCACCATGCTGTAACACATGATGCTGAATCTTTGGGAATATTTGAGCCGTTTGAGCTAGAAACAAGGCTTTTCTTGTTCAAATCTCCATATTAGGGAGCAGATGATGAATTATGTGGCTAATGCAGAAAATGTATAATTGTGCGAAAGTAGGTGCAGCCAAACAGTTGCATAATTCCATTGGCCCTGCTCATACCTCTGATTAGGTCCACAAGTGCTCCTCAGTGATTCCTTCTTTTTTTGTCTCACTGAGTTCATAGTTGAGCTTCTATGGAAACAAGGAAGACTAAACCTGAGGTTACTACTCCACAACACAGACTACCATACCACATAATTACTCTCCATAACACATAATCCCACTCTACATAATTCCTATAAAATAAATACCACACACTTTCTATCCACATAATTTCACTGCACAATTTACCACATAATTCCACTACACACAACATACATCCACTCCACTCCAAAAAACATTATTAAAAAACGTTTACATTTACAACGCCAATAGCTCTAACTCTCGCAAATGCGAAACCGATTACATTGCAAACACTTCTTTAACTAGTAGTCGCGTTTGCAGAGTAGTGGAGAAAGGGTGCTGGGCCTCCGACCAGCGCTCAGGAATTCCGCTGCGCAGGACTTACAGGAGGTACCAGGAGGGCTTCTTGGCCCCCAAAGTCCCTCAGGAGTAAATTCAACTTCATCCCCCATCCCGTAGTCTGCCAGGAGGCGCGTTTGCAGAGTGGTGGAGAAAGGGAGGCATGGCCTCCGAAGACGTCTTACCAATCCCAAAGTGTGGGACTTACTGGAGGTAACAAGAGGGGTAGTTGGCCCCAAGGACATCCTTGGGGGCCAACTCCTCCTCCTATTACCTCCAGTAAGTCCCACACAGCAGTATTGCTAGGTTCTTATAGCAGGCCACGCCCCCTTTCCCCACCACTCTGCAAACGCACCTCCTGGCACGCTCTTGGTTGGGGGATGAAGTCTCCTTTCCTCATGAGGGTCCCTGGGGGCCAACTGGCCCACCAGGTACCTCCAGTAAGCCCCACACAGCTGGATTGCTGAGAGTGGTCCAAGGCCATGCCCCCTTTTTCCACCACTATGCAAACACGCCTCCTGGCACACTGCTGCTCGTGGGATGAACTCCACTTGTGTCCTGAGGTCCTCAGGACAAAAGAGGACCTCATCACCCTCATTTACAGTGATACCTCCAGGTGTTACTGCTTCCGTTGTAACAGTATAGCACCCATTATTAAGGCTATAACAACACAGCCATTAGAGATTCACACAACAATTGCTCCAATTAATATAGTTCCAAATACAGTAGTTCAAGCTCTCGTGGGGGAAACACCTGTGACAGGGTTTATTCCGACGTCGCAGATTTCACAGATTGTTGCCTGGACACTACCACAAACAGTTCAATCATTGAGAGAAGAAAGAAGGTTTGCCTTTATGACACCAATAACGCTGGGTGAGACTAATCTTTTTGAAGATGGGATTTGATTTTCTCCCCATGGTTTGAAGATCTGGCACAGAATCAGGGTCCCACTACACGAGAGACAGAAAAGGAAAGACCGTTAAATGTCCAGAGGTTAAAAGTAGAGCTAGAAGAAATAATCAGAGGATGTTTGGATCTTGAGCATGTGAATCAGTACCAGGAAAAAGAGCTGATATTTGTACAAAGATATAACCAGACGTGCAGCAGTTACTCATGATAAATTGACTAAATTAGCCTTAAAAGATGAAGTCGATCTTTTAAAAAGTGTCAATGAGACTATTGAGACAATGCATTCTTCAGGAATGCGATTACACATTACTGAATTAGTTAAATGCATTAGTAAATGAAGTGATATTGAGAAGTTAGAGAACAAATGATCAAGGAAGCATAAGAAGGGAAAGAAACAATCAGAGGCAGCTGGAGAAAAAACATAAGCCACCAACAGGTCCCCCAGATTTAGCAGAAGCTTCGGCTTATTCATTGAGAGAAATACAAGGTGGAACATATCTTGGAGCAGATGCGATCTTGTAGCATTTACGAATGATTTCCAAAATTAAGAGACAAGTCTGTCTAATGGTACACACAAGTTGACAGATCTGTTAAAATTTCAAAAGTACTGTGGATTGATTGAATACATTCTTTGATATTGTAGTGCATAGTGATTTGTGGACCGAGTATACGATTGCTGTACAATGGTCATGCGCAGAACCAACGAGAACTGCCCGCACTAATGCACCATCTCCCGTGGTTATGGAAAAATTCTATGAGGTGATTACACTTCTGAAAAGCAAGGTTCCCCCAAAAGATATGGATTGGTAAAGATTAAACAAACCTCACAAGAACCAAAGGAATCAGTGCGTGATTACTATGTGTGGTTGCTTCAGGTGTTTCAACAATACAGTGGACAGGAATATTCAGAACAAAGTGATATGGGATTAAGACCAGAGATCATTATGCACATACAACAGAGTTAGATTTGCTGGCAGACAAAATCATTAGGTGAGATCCTGAGGTATGCAAAAATTTGTAGAGATGGACAAGAGAGGAAACAGAAAGCTTAAGGAGAAGTTCATGTTAGCCCAGATGAGGTTTGCTAAGAAAGATTTTCAGAAGCTGGTCAACAAGTGTTTGGTGTTTTACAGGATAGAGGCAGGGAAGTTTCCGATAGATCCAAATTCTGGTGTGCAAGTTGAAACATTGAAGAAAACTAGCCTTTGTCACTTGTATAATAAGATGGACATTGGAAGAGGGAGTGTAGACTGAATCCCGATAGAATGAGTGTAAATGATCAAATGCAAGGAGGAAAGCAAGTGCAAATGCAGAATGTGCATGTTCTACAAATGCACATGCCAATGAAGAAACAGGTTCCAACGATGCATCTTCCACACGCCCCGATGGTGCAACAGATTATGGGAAATCCTAGATTTAATGAGAACCAGTTGCCCAAGGCAAATCCAAACCAGTTTCAGAACCCATTTCAACAGTATCCTATGTTAGAAGGTGACAGTTTTGGCTCTGACAATTCCCAATGACGGTACCTGAGGGGGAGGATGACTGCATGCTTGGTGCAGTCTTGGACGGTAGACCAGAGTGGACCATTTGTAGAAAGAGAAGTTAATGGCACTAAGTGTCATTTTTGATCGACACCGGTGCTACCCGATCCACTGTTAGAACAGCGGAAATCCCAGACCTATCCCTCTCTGGAAAGAAGATCCAAGTTGCAGGAGTCTCAAATAAACTAATAATGAACCCAGTTTCAGATTATAGGTTCTTTAAGGAAACAGATCAATTTGTTTTATGTGATTCTAGTCTTGCAAAACTTTTAGGGAGAGATTTACTATGCAAACTAAATTGCACTTTTTCCTGTACACCAGATGATGTTGAATTTCAAACTCATGATGAAGATATTGAATTTAAAATGGGCGTACAAGAAACAGCTGTAGGACTGTACCCAGTAAGGATAGCTAAAGAGTTGCCTCCTAATTTGAAAGAGACAGTAAACCCAGAAGTATGGGACTTCACAGGGAAATATATCGGACTGATTAAAGGTGTAGAACCTGTCCGGGTTATGGTGAAATCTAATGCCGTATATCCGAGAACACCACCATACAACTTGACCCCTGAAACCATTTAGGGCGCACATAGCAACAACACAAAATAAATGATGGACGGAGTGTTGAAACTTTTCAAACAACAGATCTGGGTTTTATTTTGTGATGTTGCTATGTGCGCCTCAAGTGGCTAAGGGTATGCCCAGATGTGGGTCCCTTGCTCGCTGCGCCACTGGATTCATGCTAGCCTGGTTGATGAGGGGAGATATCCCAAAACTGGTCCCAGGATGCTTGTTTCTGGTCCAGGGGGGACCTAGCCTGGCCATTCGGGCAGGACTGTCCCAAAGGTGAGCAGGCTCAAGACTGATTTGCATATGGCTGGGTCCAAACTGGTGCGACGTGGCGAGCAAAATAACCATGGATTAAACCCAAATCTGTGACTTGTTTGTTTGAAAAGTTACAACATTCCGTTCATCATTTTATTTTGTGATGGTGCTATGTGCGCCCTAAGTGGCTATGGGTATGCCCAGATGTGGGTCCCTTGCTCGCTGCGCCACTGGATTCAAGTTGGCCTGGTTGATGAGGGGTGATACCCCAAAACCGGTCCCAGGATGCTTTTTGTCAGTCCAGGGAGGGCCTAGCCTGGTAGTTCGGGCTGGACTGTTCCCCTGGAGAGCAGGGTCAAGACTGATTTGCATATGGCTGGGTCCATACTGGGATGACGTGGTGAGCAAAATAACGATGGATTAAACCCAGATCTGTGACTGGGGGTGAGTTTTTGAAAAGCTTCAACACATTGTCCATCATTTTATTTTATTTTGTGATGTTGCTATTACATTTTTAATAACAGTATTAGTGATAACAGTATTAGTAGTGTTTTATTTAGCACTAGATAAGGAAAAGATCAGGTCAACACTTGCTTGTATGACATCTACACACACAATAGATGAGATAAAATTGAAGGCATCATTAGTAAGTTACACAAAAGAAGATTACACTGCTAACGTTTACTCTAGGTTAGTTCAAGAATACATACAGGCAGTAGACACAAAGAACTGTAATGTTTTTGCCCATTTACCTTCATCCGCTGCAGAGGTGACTTACCAGAAATATATCTTTATCATATGCAATCACATGTAGTATTTTGTTTAGCTTAGTGCAGGCATGGCCCTTGCAGGTAAGAGTGGGGGTGGGGGTAGTCCACATACGACAACGAAGGAAACTTAAATACATTTTTTTAAAACCCATGGTTTTCTTTTTTTAAATTTAAGTTTCCCTCATCGTCATATATGTCGACTCTCCCCCACCCCACCCTCCTCCCCCACCGCTCCTACCTGCAAGGGCCACGCCTGGCTTAGTTTATAGGCGAGAACACTTTGAATATTTTTACGCAAATTATGACTTGGTTCTTTCAAGAGTACACTTGCAGAAGTGCATGAATTTATACCCACAGACAAAAGAAATGGACACAGCTTGGTATTATTTTAGACCATCTACGCCTATAGATAGTGTTAAGGCTTACGTAAACAATTTAACCTGCTTAACCCTTTGTGTATGGCGGACGGCTCCGTGTCGGCCTCCGCAGAAGTCGTTCTGTGCTGAGGACAGATCCAAGCCATCCTCGCACCTGAAGCAGGAGATGCCTCAGGTGCGTGCACCAGAGAGTTTTCCTTTTACTGAAATCAACCTCGAAATCTGGGGACGAGTTTACCATGTACCCAAGGCTGTTTTTTCATGCTGACATCATGACAATGAAACCAAAAGTGAAATGAGCCGATCTGCTCATTTCACTTTATCGGTGCTCAAGGACATATCTCAGCACTCGAGGACCAATTCAGACTGGAGAGATATAATTGGAAAGAAGAGAATCTCCCCTTTCTAATGGTACCTTTCCCTAGCGGATCCTTGCTTGGGGATCACCGCAGGAGGGCGATCCTCATGCAGGGATCCACTCCACTAGACACAATGGACTCTTTTTTGAGGGGGAGCTGCCCCTCGCAATGGGCTAGTCCTCCCCCTAGGCCCAAAAGCTTTTTGCAGACAGCCTACTAGACACCAGGAAATTATCTATAAGGCCATAGAGGGGTGAGGTGGCCCACCCAGGCATAGTGCCTAGCCCCACCCACCCATATAACCCCCAGTAGTCTTTCTTTTGAAGGTGTCTTCCTCCAATCTGCCCCTGGTGGGGGGCAGAGAGCCCTCTAGACCACCAGGGACCATATTTGGAGGGGGAGCAGCCCCCCGGCAATGGGCTAGTGCTTCACCCTCCCCCGGGCCCAAATGTATTTCTGCCCCCGTGGGGGCAGATTAAAGGTTCTAACCTCCAATCTGTCCCAAGGGGGGTCACAAAGCTCACTAGACACTGAGGATGTTTTAATATGGCCATAAATGGGTAGGGACAGTCCACCCAGGTATTGGACCTAGCCCCCACCTACCCATCAGTATTTCTGCACCCCCGACAGGGGCAGATTGGAGGTGTTTTCCTCCAATCTGCCCCCGAAAGCCCACTAGACCAGGGAGCGGCCACCGTTGGCAATCGGTAATGCTCCCTACTACCCCCAGGCTCAAATATCTTTATGTCCTTCTGGGGGCATATTGGAGGTTGTGTACCCTGTGCACTAGGCCCAGCCACACATGTCAGGTAGCATTTGTATTGGGACAAGTAGGAAAATGCTTGGCGGTAAGATTGTTGTGGATTCCTGCAGATTCTGAAAGTTTACATCACAGAAATGCAAGAAAATGTACAATTTTAGGCAAAGGTTTAGGTTCGCAGGGCATTGTGGGTAAGAAAACTTTGTGGTATGCATGGAAGGTATACCACCCTGGACTCCTGCGAGTGTCTAGTTAAAATTTTTTTACCGGTTTGTTAGGTTTCCCTGGGTCCCATCTGAGCTAGGGCCCAAAATCCTCAGGTACCTACTTTGCGAAAAATAGGTACGCTTTGAGTGAAAAAATGTGATGTATCCATGTCGCATTTTGGCCATTTCCTGTCATGGGCACTAGGCCTAAACACCAAATGAGGTACCATTTTTATTAGAAGACTTAGGGGACTGATGGATTGAAGGAAGTTTGTGGCTCCCCACAGATTCCAGAACTTTCCATCACAGAAATGTGGGGAAAATGTGTTGTTTTAGTCAAAGTTTGAGATTTGCAAGGGATTCTGGGTAAACCAAGCTGGCAAGACTCACAGAAGCCACCATTTCCTGGATTCATCTAGGTGTCTAGTTTTCAAAAATGTACAGGCTTGCTAGGTTTCCCTAGGTCCCTGCTGAGCTAGGGCCCAAATTCCACAGGTACCTACTTTGCAAACTAATGGGTCAGTTTCGAGTGGAAACGTGATGTATCCATGTTGCATTTTGGGTCCCTTCCTGTCACGGGCACTAGGCCTACCCACAAAAGTGAGATACCATTGTTTTCAGAAGTCTTAGGGGAATGCTGGGTGGAAGGAGATTTGTGACTCCCTACAGATTCAAGAACTTTCCATCACAGAAATGTGAGAAAATTTGTATTTTAGTCAAAATTTGAGGTTTGCAAGGGATTCTGGATAAACTAACCTGGTGAGAGCCAGGCAAGTCGGCCCATATGAATTCCCCTAGGTGTCTAGTTTTTCAAAACATACAGGTTTGCTTGGTTTCCCTAGGCTAGAGATGTAAAATAAAATATGTAGAGTGATGAAAAATAGGTATCAAAGTGACCTAAGTATTTCTGAAATGGACACAAGATATGGAGTTTAGGAGCAGTGGTTATTTATACATCTCTGCAATTGCGGGAGATGTACAAATAACCACTGCTCCTAAACTTCATATCTCGTGCCCATTTCAGAAATATATAGGATCATTTGATATCTATTTTTCACTCTACATTTTTCACCATATGAATTGGTCTATACTCATTGCACAGTGTAAACAATTGTACTCTGCAGCTCAGCTTTTGGCTCTGGGTAGCTCAGGTTCTTAGAGAAACTACCAACTCTCTATATCCCCACAACCGAAACGGTCAAGCAAACGTAATGGTTAGCTTCTTAGGGAAAACCTTGAGGGATCTGAATTTGGATTTTTGTCTACTTTTCGGAAATCTATAGCTGGATCACCCATAGGTTTCATACTGGTTGCACCACAAACTGGTTGAAAGCACAAAAACAGGAAAAATGGGTTACCTATTTGAAAAATGCAAAGACTGTAGTACAAAATGTGTCTTTTTGATTCAACTCTGCATTTTCCTGAAAGCTGGGAAGCCGTAATAATGTCAATGGATACTGCTCACAGTATATATGTTTTATCAGCAGTTTCAGTACATTCATGCAGGAGTATTATTTTTAAGAATGGTATTTAAGTGCAAATTGATGATTTTTATATGTGGTATGTTGCACTTAAACCTGGGCAAAACCGATAGACTCTCTTGATATGTTTGTGTGACCCCTTTATGGGGTCACAAGTGATTACACAATGTCACTTTAGCACATCAAACCATCCATTTATGTCATTTTTATGAGAAAAAAACCAGACACTTTTATTCAGAGCCATTTTCTCTATTTTTCCCAACAACTCAAAATGTAACTATATTTTGGCTATTTCCCTGGTCCTCTCCAGGAGAATCCATAAACCCAGAATACCTTTAGAACCTCCAGGATGTTTTGAAAAAAGGACGCAAATTTGGCATGGATAGCTTATCTGGATAAAAAGTTATGGAGGCCTAAACGTTAACTACCCCAAATAGCCAAAAGCAGTTTAGCACTGGAGGGAAAAGTCCTAGCAGGGAAAAGAGTTTATGAGACCTGCAGGAAATTGGGTTATTAGTTGTGTATAAGTAATAGGTCCACAATCCCCTTACTGGGAACCAAGCATCCTGTTGTAGCACTTGACTCTCTCAGGGTAGCCAGGCAGAGTAGTAGAAGGCCTACTCAGAGGGGGTGGTGTGGGCTAGTAATCACCATTCACTGGCATGCAATAATAACATTCAATAAATGATTGTCCAGTCAGTACTTTTTCTTTAGAAAAAGGAGAAGTACATTTATTACACATACACTATTGAATACTAAGCAATAACTTACAAATATGTACATAGGCAGATGGAAATTACCACATATGACATTGTGTAATCACTTGTGACCCCATAAAGGGGTCACACAAACATATCAAGAGAGTCTATTGGTCTTGTCCAGGTTGAAGTGCAGCATACCGCATATAAAAATCATCAATTTGCACTTAAATACCATTCTTAAAAATAATACTCCTGCATGAATGTACTGAAACTGCTGATGAAACATATATACTGTGAGCAGTAACCATTGACATTATTACGGGAACCAACAAAGCATTTAAAATGAGTAAACCTTGTGTCTGTATTTTATTTTATACATTTTTTACCATCAGTCTTCATTTCTTTAAAAGGCCGCCAAAGGGCATCACATTGTATTGACATTGCATTGTAACCATACACTTGGCTCCTAGAGGGTGCTTCAATATATGAATTGCCTTTATCCACCTTTAGGCCTTTTACGCCCTCATGAATGCAACCATACACATGGCCCCTAGAGTAGACAACACTCTTAGCTATAGAGTGAAAGCTCCAGCAATGGGAGTGCTTGAAAATGCAAGGAAAATCTAGGGGTGGTGAATGTTTTGAGTCCCCCCAGTTTAGAGTGGGGTCTCCTGAAATCCATGGCGAGGATAGACTGCACCTTCCTGATGCCGTTGGAGGTGACCCTGTTATTCTGGGCCATCACAAGGGGAGAAATTGCCAAAAACAGGTAAACAAATGACCAGGCCCTGCAGGGCATTATGGGGTGCTCCTCCAGGAGCAGTAAATATTGTGGTACGGGCTCTCCTGCTGAGGCAGGAGATCAGTGCTGCTTTTTCTTTTTTTGGTAAGGGGGTGCCAGGTCCTATCCGAGCACTCCCTCAAGCCTTCTTGTTGGGGTCAGCTCAAAGAGCCCACCCCTGGCTGGCCCTGCCGTCTCCCTGCACAGGCAGCATCTCCTTTGCTGTCCATGGGAGCCGGCAGCTCCTGCAGGCAGGGATCTCTTTGTGTGCGGTGGCCACCTGCTCCCCTCAGATTCGAGCACGGGGAGCAGCGCAAGCCCACGATGACTAGGGGGGGGTGCAACAGCACTTCCCACTGAACCCCTGTGCTTTGAGGAGATGGGAAATGGGTCTCCGGGTCATGAGAGAGTCCAGGGAGGGGGCCCCACGCATGCCCCCTCCCTGCCCCAAATTAATCAAATCAATCCTGCATGAACCCCCAGGCCTCGTACTCCCTGGGAGTAAGATGTGAAATAGCGGCAGAGCCACACAAGCTTCATCGCTGAGCAAAATGTCAAATGTCACTGAACTTTAAAGTGCCATAACTCGGGCTCGTTGGAACAATTTTGATAAGCTTGGGCTTATTTCACTCCTGGTGGTGAGCTCTAGCCACGAGGTGTAGTTGCAGCAACCCTCCTTACCTCCAAAGAGGTGCAGTCCTCATAGGGCTGGTTCTCCTGGTTCCCTGCACCAGCTCTCCTCCTGATCTTGGTTTCTGGGTGCAGAAAAGTCCAGGGATTTCCCCTAACTGGCCCTCAGGGGTTTAAGTGGGCTACCATCACTGGCCCTTGGGGAGACCCACTGGTCCTGGGGTCAACTGGGCAGAGTCCTTGGTTCTGAGAGGGGTCAGAGGGTTCCTCCTTCCAGTTCTCCATGGCGGTCCCAGGAGCCAGCAGCAAATTGTAGACACAATCCACAGGCAAGAGAGAGTTTCCCCCTTGTGAAAGAGTTTTTAAAGGGGAGAGGAAGGTTCCAGAGGTCCAGCACCCATGGCCAATCCTAGGGTGCACGTCACCTCTCCACCCCTGTCCCAATCCTCCTGCACAGCATGCTGGGGCAGTTCAAAATGGAGTCATCCAGGAGACACTGGTTGCATCAGCTCCTGGGGTCTCTGCGCCACCCCTCGTTGACATCATTGCCAGGGACTGGCACACTAGAAGTTCAAAGATATCCCCCACTCTCAGGTTAGCTCTAGTTGTCTGTCCTTTGTTCAGTGGGCTTGGGCAGGCCCATTCTTCGTGTTATGTGACAGCTGAGTGATTGATGCAGATCATTGTGCCCCACCCCTTTCCTCCTCAGGAGCTGGGAGAAGTACTGGTAATTGCTCCTTTTATGTGGGGCTGCCTTTGTTCCTGCTGCTGGAGAGAAATATAACTAAATGGAGACAGCAGGGTGACAAAAAGCCTGGGCTCTGATACTGAGCTGAGCCAGGGAAATATGGAAACTTTGGAAGACCCATAAAGTGTATCAATATCATTTTGGGAGCTACACAATTGATTTTCCTGCACAGGGTACGCCCCAATTCAAGACGTCAATGATGTCTATAGGCAAAAGGGGGCTAACACTGCACTCTAAAGCAGTTCTCTCCCTATATGTATAATAGAGTGTCACTATAGACAAAACAGTAATTCACACTGACTTTCCTTATTAGTGTACACTAACATTATAAGGCTTCCGGCAGAGTCCCCACTGCACCAACCTACCTTTGCGCAGTTACTGGGCTGTGCACAACAGTAGTCTCCCATGTGCAGCCCACACATGTGTGCTCACATGTAACCGGCCAAGGGCCCCTTACCCTTGCTGCATCGATCGCAGCGGCCTTATCTTAAAAGGCAGACACTGGCGGTAAACACGCACATTTCATTTGCCATATGATTATGGACAGTAAGACACATGTAGTGAGACTCACCCATAGTAAAAAGTCCAAAACTGGGTGATCTAAGAAGCAAAAAATCTGGGCATACTGATTTTGCGTAACCCAATTACAAGAAGACCTTTATAGAAAGTGTTCATCATAACGTTAGAAGACATTTTGAAAAACGTTTAGAAGAAAATAAATGTAAGAAAAAAATTATCTATTCTAAATTAAAATTAAACAAGAGACAAAAGGGTAAAGTATGTGGTTACAGAAAAAGAACCCAAACCAGACTAGAACATAGTAGTTGTGAACACACATTTGAAATTATGGGGCATACATGGCAAGGCAAATTTTACACAGAGAAGAATCATTCCTGGAGTTTATTTTGTATGTGGACAGGATGCGCATTTTCACTTATCAGTTGTTTGAGAGGGTATTTGCTACTTAGCTTTGCTGTTCCCTAAAATGTATCATGTATGTAGTATAGAGGCACTAACAATGACACCATCACACAGAGATACATGTAGAATAGGTGATGGAACATAAATAGATGGAGATACTTTTGGAGCAATCATACCACCGGTGGGGATTATATTGAATGATGATGAGAAGATTAGTAAGCTTCCAACAGTTTTCAACAAATTGGAAACCAGTACTTCTGGAGCTTTATTAGCTATAAATACATAATTAGTGGCTACTAGATCAATGGGTTTCCCAAATCACTAAGCAGTAGACATTTTACTCGCAGAGAAAGGCAAAGTCTGCAAGATGTTGAAAGCTCAGCATTGCTGTTCATATATGTCAGACAAAAGTATCAAAATTCAAGAATTCACAAAGAATATTTCTGATCTGAAACCTGAATTAGAACCTTTAGAAACTCCTATGATTTTAGAAAATAGGAGAATTTCTACAACTGAAATTGGTTTGGTACTGCTGGAGGAGGAATTCTGAGCACTATGTTTGTGTTCTAGATATTATTTCAATAGAAGAAAGATCAGAGAAAGAAACAGGCAGATAAAGAGGTAATTAGAATTTAACTATCGCATCAATCTAGAATACAAAAGGTTAAAGAAACTCAATGTTTGGAAAGAAAGAGACCTATCTCAACTGAGGATGAGAGTGAACTCCAAAGATCATGTGAAGAAAATGTCTTTGTTAGATAACCATCCAATGGGGGAATTGAAGGTGAGTTTTAATAATATCAAGAAAATAGTTTATCAGAACCATGCAGAATTAATGTGCAAGCTTGAACATGTTTTTCATAAGAAATAGTTGCATAAATGTTTTCATATAATTCTACAAAATGTTCCTACTTACACAACGCTCACAGTTAACTCATGATTGGTTTGTCAGTTAATGAGGTAATGAAGAAGTTCATCCATAAAGATGCAACATTTGTTTAAGACTATAAATAGTTATTGTGCTAAATGTTTTCTTTTAGTTAATACAGCTGTTTCAGCTTCTACATAGACAATTGGTAACAAGGTAATCAAATTGATATATCAGAAGGTAGGAAATGTAGTTTTATATGTGGGAAGCAGAACTGAATGAGTAAATGACCCACATGAACTTAGAAATGATATAACTCATTTGCAAAAGTAACATTGCTTTCTGTGGACTATTGTATTCTAGTGAGAAGAAGAGGAGTGATTCTGTTCCCAGGAGAGCATCAAAAGCTGATTGGCTGACTGTAGACAGAAGAAGCAACATGTTGCAAAGGCTTCAGAATGTGTTGTCTATAATAGCACCTGTTCCTAGAGTAGGTTTGCACATTTTGCCCTCACTTGCTATTGCGATTCCTTTACCATGCCTTTTTCAACGCTGTTTTGAGACTCTACTGAGTTTCTTGAACCTCTCTTTATGGGAAGTTCTGCTTTGATCAATATTTAATTTGTTGAATTGCTTTATATGCCAAAGCTTTAATCTTGCATTCTCACTCTCTCGATCTAGAACCCTTTATGGGTGCTGACTGACACCATTCTCTCCCAATTCCTAGAATATGGATTCTTTCCTTCATGGAAAATGCTTAATGCATTTTAATACAATTGATTGCTAACTGATTGGTTATTGATTTCTAATAAGATTCTATTGACTAAGATTTATGATTTTATCTTGTGATCTAATAAAGATGATTTACTAAAAGATTTGATTAATAAAGCGCTTTAACTCATACCTAATTCATACATTATTGACTGAAAATTGGATTAGAAATTGTGATTATAATTTATGTGATGTACAGCTCCTGATCTTCTCTAAAACAATGGCAAAGATCCATTTGCCTCAGAGCAGGAAGAATAAGAGCAAGAATTAGCCCGTGGGATGGTAAACCGAGATGCTTAATTGAGATTTGATTTAGGCTCTAGCAAGATTGACAACACATCCATCAAATCATGAGTAAGGGGATGCCCCAAACCCCACTCTTTCAGTTATTTTATGTCACTGCTGGCTTCGGGCAGACAGCCCCCTCATACTTCCATACACCCTTTTGTGACTATTGCCCTGATTATGATGTCGGTCGACTGCCACCGACAGGCCGTCGGTGGCGGTCTAACTGACCAACAGACCTTCGGTCTGACCGCCGGATTACAATCCAGGCAGTGAGACCCTAAGCGCTCAGTGGGAAGACCACCGCCTCTGACAGGATCAGTGATCCTGTTGGGGCGGCACTCAGAATCGCAATCCCGAAAGGAGGCAGTGCCGAGGCAGGCCCCACTGTCGGGATTATGATATCACTTTCCAACAACCTTTTCATGTTGGAAAGATTGCCATGAAAATACTGTTGGAAATGGATTTTAGAGGCCCCAGTCAGGGCCCCCTTCCATCGTGGGACACTGTAAAGTGGCCCAGGGGGCACATATAGTGCCCCCATGCACGTCCCTGCACTGTGTGCCATTCAACGTGTGCCATCACTTTGCGACCGCCAGCCTGACGGTCACATCGTAATGTGATGGTCAGACCACCAACTGCTTGTCGGGTGGTCTCCTGAAGGCCACGATAGCGGTCAGTGGTCAAACCGACTGTCACCATAATAAGGCCCTGTGTTCTGAAGGCTGTATTTAAACTTTCGAGTGAAATGAGTTTTATTACAATCCTGCTCATCCTATGAAACTAGACACTCCTCCTCTTTCCTTTGTCATATCACATAGTATGAAATGTAAAAAAAAAAAAAAGATCTGCAATATTTACTTGAATACCCAGCTGTAACTCTGCACCTCTTTGTTTTCTATGGAGGTTGGTGGAGTGTATCCCTGATAACTGCCTTTAGGGGCTTTAGAAATGTACACATTCAAACTTTTCAATTTTTTATGATACTCAGTTGGGGAAGTTAATCTCGAGTCTAGTTGGAACACCATTCTCCACACAAGCTTAACAGACCTTCATGAGACTTCAAAAGATGTCACATCTCTCAGAACACCAGATCTACAAGATATATCGTGCCTTTTTTTGGAACCAACTCTGAGCAGAACAGATCAGAGAGCTCTTGTATCACGCTGATGCCAAATAGTCCGCCATTCTCCTGAATATTTAGACTGCCAATTATTCAACAAATGTGCCCCAGACATCTCTTTTCATGGCAGTCCAAGTGGATTTTGCACGTCACTTAAAAGCTTTACCTTTCAGTCCTGACCTATGAATGCCATATTAAAATTGTTCAGCCTATCATAGAGTTAGATTTAGTCACGCACACATTAGTTTTACCTACCTCTCTCCACACCCTGCTCATCAAGAGGTTTAGTATACCTCATTATCTCCATTAAAACATCTCTGAACTCCTCCCTCTCAGTGAGGGTTTGTAGCGCGCACTACGACTAGGTTCGTTTTGCGAGGAGATCCCCGATGATGAAGCATGCAACCCAAGGGTGGGTGAGGGGAGTCGTCCTAAGAAAGTGATACTCCAGCACCCCACCAACCAACTAGACCCAGGGGCCCATTATTGTGTTTTTTAGTTGTATGAGTGGGGAACCAGTCCCTGCTGGTCTTTTAATTTCTTCTGATCCTCTTTTTCGTGAACTATGATTCACTATATAGCTACAAAAACTCTGGGTCAAAGAACTTTGACCACACTGTGACATTCCAAGATATTATATGTAGCTTGTCCAATGGAAAGGAATAAATACCTGGCTCATTATTCAAGTTAAGCTTTTGTGGCCCTTGAGCTCTACAAGAGGTCAGACACATCTTCTGTCTGGGGCTCAGGGATGACTTTTCCTTGAGCAGGGCACCACAGGCACAGTCCACTCTTTGCTAGCCCAAGGATTAGTAGGTGCAGTCCAGTCTTTGGTGCAGCCTCTCTTTTCCGGGTCCAGGAAACAGCAGGGCAGTCTTCTTCAGGCAGTTCTCCAGTGCAGAAGTAATCTGCGGTCTTGGTACCAGGAGTGCCACTTTTATGCCCAGAACTTGCGCTCAGGGGATGAGGTTACTACTAGTCAATGAGCTACCATGTCTCCTACCACCTGATGATGACTTCCCACATACTGTGGCATCTAGCTATACCAGAGTGCAATATTCTGCCCACTCCTAAGATGGAAGAACCTCTCTCTTGGTATGTGGAGTGAAGCTTAGCAGCCCACCATAGAAGTGGGGCTACATGAGGGATAAACACCCACAGAAAACTGGTTTTGTAACCATTTCCACCTCTCTGACCCTGAGGCCAACCTGTCTACCAGAACAAAAGAGCAGCACCTCTAGTGTGTACCCACCGTTTGCCCTTCAAAAGTAGCTTCTCCTTTGAAACTTGCCTTTTGGGCTCACACCCTGTTGGCCTTCCTTCCAGAGAATGGTAACATCTCTGCCATCTGCAGGGCCTTTGTTTTCCTCCTGAGAGTCGCTCACATCACCCCCCACAAGACCAGAAGGCTGCCTCATGGCCACCAACTGTAAACGGTCACTGGAAAAGTTGGGCAACAGAGTGGCAACTTTCTAGAGTTGCCATTTACTCAAAACTTACATTAAATTCAACTAGGGCATCAAGTCGGTGTTCTGTAATGAGTCTTTTGATACCTTGAAGTACCAACTTTAGTGGTCCCATTCAGAAGTTAGCGCAGCTGAGTTGTGAGCGTGTAACCTTGTAGTCGCAAATGGGGCTACTGGCCTTTCGACAGTAAAGACGAAAAATTGGGATTTGTAGTATTTGAACATAAAAAAGCAAATGTCCTCCTTTTTTATATACAGCATCCTCCCTTACAGCTCAATAGGCCTACCTTAGGGGTGACTTACATATATTAACAAGGAAGTTCTGGACTTTGCCATTAGTTTAAATGGAAAGTCGAGTTAGCAGTTCAAAAACTGCTCTGCCAGCCAATATTGGCAGGCTGGGAGTCCTGCTTTGCTTTGTCACACTCATAGCACAATAGGTGCTGCAGGCCATGAGGGACACTGTACCTTATAGGCCTTGGGTGCCAGTGGTACCCTATACCAGGGACCTATAAGTCAGTTAACTAATGCCAACTGTGGGTGAGCCAATCAGACATACAGCTTTTTAGGGTCAGAGCGCTGGCACTAAGGTCTTGTTAGCAGGCCTCAGTGCACTTTCAGATTCACAAAAACCAGCTGCATCAGTTCAAAACTTTGGAGGTGATCATGCAGAATAAGCCATTCAAATACATGGCCTCCTTCCAGACGAAAAGTGATAAAAAACTAACCTACTCCCTGGTGCTTCTAGTCATCTAAGTAGAAGAATTTTCAAAGGTCATCTACATTGACATGGTCAGTCCCAGGTATGTATTTCACTATAAATTCCAAACCCTGAAGGGAAATGGACCACATCAACAGTGTGGGATTCTCTCCTCTCATATGTATCAGCGGCCTGAGAGGTCTGTGGTCAGTTTGAACTCTGAAGTGAGTTCCAAACAGGTTGGGTCTCAGCATCTTCAGGGACCAAATCACAGCAAAGGCTTTCCGCTTAGTGGCACTCCGATGCTGCCCCCTTGAGAGGAGTCGCCTACTACTAACGGCAACTGGTTGATCCTGGCCCTCATCATTTACCTGTGCCAACACTGCTCCAATCCCATCTTAAGATTCTTCTGGACAATAAACTCTTTACTGAAATCAGGTGCCTTTCAGACAGACATATGCTTAGCACAAAGCTTCCTTTAGGTTAGCAAAGGTCTTTTGACACTGCTCAGTCAAGATAACTTTTCTGTCCTGTATCTTTGAGTCACTTCTCTAACCGGTGCCACAATTGTACCATACACCTTTGTAAACCTTCTATGAGACCCAGTCTGGCCAAAAAAGTCTCTGACCTGGGTCTGTGTATTAGGAGCTTCCCAGACCAGAATGGTCTGGATTTTGGGTTGGAGAGGTTGTATGGCCTCCACCTACTTGGTGGCCCAAGCTCACAACTGAGCAGTGCCCTATCTGTCATTTACTTGCATTGGTGGTCAGGTTTGCCTGCTGCGGGGCCTGAAGCACTTCTTTTGGATGGATCAGATGCTCCTCCCAGGTGGAAAGGAATATAGCAATATCAACTTGATATGCTGCCCTGAAACTTTACAAACCTGACATAACTCTAGTCACTAACATTTGTAAGGTGGCCGGTGCATTTTTTAACCAAAAGAGCATCACTTTAAAATAAAAGTGGCTTTCGGGAGTTGAAAACGTAGACCTCTCCCTAGCTCCTTGTGTGAAGGATATCTACCAGTAACCGAAAGTCCGATCAAATGTGCTTAGGCACTTGGGAGCCCCCAAATTATCAATGAGCTCTTCAACTTTGGGTATGGGGTGAGCGCCTATATTACAGACTGCATTTAGTCCTACGTAGTCCACACAGAATCTCATCTCCAGTTTACCACTGTTTGGGTTTGGCTTAGTCACCTGCACCACTGGGCTGGCCTAAGGACAATTAGAGGGCTCAATCACCCCAAGCTCCAGCATCTTGTCAACCTCTGCTTTGACGCTAGCTTTGACTTGATCTGCCAACCTATAAATCTTACTTTTGACAAGCAAGCTGTCACCTGTGTCCACATCATCGATACACCAGGTTGTCAGGCCTGGGTCAGGAAAACATACAAGCAAACTGCTTCAACAAATTAAAACAGTCCTTTTGTTGTTGGTCTGTCAAAGTGGAGGTGAGGACTACTCTATCCACTGAGCCATCTTTGACATTGCTTGACAGTAGGCGAGGGAGCGCTTTTCTTTCCTCTTCTTCCCCGCCATCTGTCATCATGAGCATGGTCAAGTCGGCTTTGTCATGGTGGAGTTTCAGCCTTTTAACATAGATAACCATGTGAGGGTGTCTTGGGGTGCCTAAGTCCACTTACCCCTTCTTTTACAAAAATGAATAGGGCCCACTAAACTTATCCTGGAGGACCTTATGAGCTACAAGCTCTAAAACCCACACCAACTGTTCTGGTTGGTAATCAACCAGAGAGGATGTCCTGTCATACCAGTGTTTGCCAAGCTCCTGGCTGGCCTTCAAACTTCTGTTTAACTTCTTCATGTACTCTGCCATCCTGGAACGAAGGCCTAGTATACAATCCATAATGTCCTGTTTAGATTCTTTGATGGGCCTGTCCCATCTTTCCCCCACTAAACTCAGTAGACCTCTTACAGGGTGACCAAAGAGGAGCTCAATGGGGCTGAAGCCCACTTATTTTTGGGGTATCTCCCTGTAGGCAAAAAGAAGAAATGGTAGGAGAACATCAATCAATCAATCAGAGTTTTGTATAGAGTGCTAATCACCCCGAGGGGTATCCAGGCGCTAGCGTTATGTGAGTCTATTCGAACAGCAAGGCCTTGAGTCGGCTCCTGAACTCGTTGAGGGATGTAGATGTTCAGAGGTGGATGGGGATCCCATCTCCATATGAGTTTTTCTGGTAAACCTATTATCATAACTTTCATGGTCTTGTTATATTTCCCAACCAGACCATTACCATGGGAATGATGGAAGGTTTGAACTTATAAGTAACACCTGACTTATCCCACATTGCTTTCAGATAAGCAGACAGAAAGTTGGTGCCTCCTTCTGAAATGTCTTCTGTTAGACCTGTCATCCTTTGGGTGACCTGCCCCCAAATGTTTTGTTTTTGTCCTCCACGTTTTGTTGAATCTTTTTGTTGGCCTTATGGCTCTGAGGTTCTTCACTAAACCTTTGTGTAATTGGAGTATACATGACTGGCATATTTATTTTACCTGTAAGTCACTTTTAAAGTGGTATACCATATTCCCAGGGCCTGGAGGTTAACTGCTACTAGTGGGCTTGCAGCACTGATTATGCCTCCCACACAAGTAAGCCTTTCAAACCTGTCGCAGGCCTGCCATTGCAGGGTTTGCAAGTGCAGTTTACTGCCATTTCAAACTACTTGCCAAGCCTTAACCTCTCCTTTTACTAAATATAAGTCACCTCTAAGGTAGGCCCTAAGTAGCCCTAAGGGTGGGGTGCTATGTAAGTAAAAGGTAGGACATGTACCTTTATGTTTTGCATGTTCTGGTAGTGACAAACAGCTAGATTCGTTGTTCAATACTATGAGGCCTAATCCTCTCATACGTTAGCATTGGGAATTCCCTTATACACTTTTAAGTGGTACTTCTTGATCAGAAAGGAGTAGCTACTTCATGTTTTCTATCTTTGGAATGGTAATGATAAATCCTCCTTACTGGTGAAGTTGGATTTAACATTACTGTTTTAGAAAGGCCACTTTTAGAAAGTGGACATTTCTCTGCACTTATTGCTCTGTGTGCCTTGCAGCCTCGCTCTATATACACGTCTGTGGTGGGTGACAGCTACACTTTGTGTATTCTCTCTAGACAGTCACAAACACAGGAAAGATAGGTGTGTCTGAATACCCATCTACATACATCTGCATTCTGATGGCCCTGCATGTGCAGAATGGATGGGAGGTGCGAACACTTCACTGAATAAGTAGTGTCCTGTCCCCTCACAAACAGCTCATTTCCCCCCCCCCCATAGGTAGCCTGGCAGGCAGGGCTGGAATGGAAGGAGTACCTGTGCACTTGAAGGAGCTGCTTTGAAGTCACCCCCACATCAAAGGAATTTTTGGGTATAGGTACTTGGTCTCTGATCCCCTAAAATCAGACACTATTGGACTTGTAACGAAAGCTCTGACAGAAGAACTGCTGTGCTGCTTAAAGGACTCAACTGGACTGCTGATCTGGAAGGCCTGCTTTTCTGCTTGTTGTCCTGCTGCCTGCTGCTCTCTGACTTTGCTGAAGGAAAGCTGGACTCTGGCTTCACTCCAAGGGGCATATTAACAAGGAATAATGCCTCAATACACCAAGACAGCGATGCGTCGAAATTTCCTGCGCCTGCGTGAAAAATCCTTATGTCGCCATGGATGGTGTGCATGGTGCAAGGTCCCAAGAATGCATCAGAAATTCTGATGTATCAGTCGGAAGGATGCCGCAAGGCATCTGGCCCAAAAGCGGCACATTGCTGTAGTTGGTTGTAAAACTGATTCAACTTCAGCAATTTGTAAAAAAACAGAGGCGATGCGTCCGTTTTGACTGACACAAGTAGCCTACTGTATGGGGACCAAAGTAATGGAGTGTCCAAAGGTGAAAAACTCACCTTGCACTCTGTTACATTGGTCCTAGATGTCACGCATACAAATGCACATAGTGTGCTTATGTGTACCACTATGTCTTACATATGTGGGGCATAAGTCATTAATGGTGTGTAATGTGTGATTTACTGTATTACCTACATTATATGAGCACTTACATGTTGAGGGGATGTGACTTAATTGCAGACTATTATGGTCAAATTCCTCTGACACAGCCAATGTGTCATTCCTATGCCTGCGTTTTAAAGGCGTAGGAATTTTGATGCATCTCAAGCTCAGCGGCCCGCCTCCCGTCACTTTGGGAAAAAGTCATAAATACCACTGCATCAGTTTACGGGGGATTTTAGGTGGGAACGCCTACCTTGCATATATTAAAACTAATATGACGGAGCTGATTCAGACGTAGGAAAAAAACAACGCAGGCCGATGAAAAGTGACACATCAGCCTAGATATGCCAGACTTGTAAATATGAAGTAATGACAGTGCCACCACTGTGTCAAAAAAAAATAACACAGCAGCGGCGCAAGCTCCTTGTAAATATGACCCCAAGTATGTTCAAGGGCTTGTTGGCTTGCCTCCTGTTGCTTGAGACTCAGGGATATCAAAGTCCTCACCCCTGATCCTGTGACTGGCACACTGGAAGTGGCCCAGATACTTGCAACACAGACTTCGATGAATCTCCTGCCTGGGTGTAGCAGAACCGATGCATTGACACAGTTGCAGGAGTAAATTCGGCACATCTCATCGGAACCAGCACTTTGCCTCCAAAGAACAATGCATCGGACAGTGTATCGCATCCGCTGCAGCTATGAGAGATCGATGCATCCCCTCCACTGCGTAGAAAAACCCCACTCATCGTTCGACGCCTCTCGACTTTGGCACCCATGTACGGAACCGACACATCTCCATCAGCGAGTGGAGAAAATTGATGCATCCTCTCCTTGCAAGACCCGCATCGACGCATCTCACGATGTTTCGACCAGGAAAGGTACTTTGTTCACTGGGGTGTGTGTGGGTCCTGTAACCAGCCTTTGCTCCATCGAGATCAGACCAATCTTTGACTTTGCACAGCTCCACTGTGACCAGATAACCCTTCTTTAGAGCTACTTGCTTCTAAGCTCTACACTGCATTTATTCTTTTGAAATTCAATATTTCAACTTCTATAAATTGGAGTTTTGTCATTTTGGTCTTGTTGTGTTCATAATATAATAATCTATTTTTCTAAACCGGTGTGGAGTTTTTTTGTGGTGTATTCATTGTATTACTGTGTATATGTGTGTTACACAAATACTTTACACAGTGCCTCTTTAGATGAGCCTGACTGCTCTGTGCCAAGCTACCAGAGGGTGAGCCCAGGCTATCTTTTAGTGTGTACTTAGCTTACCCTGACTAGAGTGGTGATTACTGCCTGGCCTGGATGCATACCACAGCCATCCAGGAATTCTATTTTTCACAACTTCCTTTATGTAAACCTACTCTGTTGAATATACCAAGCAGGGTCCTAGCCACAGCAGAAGCAGTCAATGTCCTGTGTGGAATAACTTCTGGATACCTGCTGGCTTGGTCCATTACCACCAAGATGAACCTATTTCTGGATACAGACTGTAAATCTAGGGGACCATTAATGTCAATCTCTAACCTTTCAAAGGGAGGCTCCACCACAGGAAGGGGTATGAAGGGAGCCTTTGGCTTGCCTGTCTTACCACTGTCTTTACAGGTGACACAGGAGTGACAGAACTCTTTTACTTCCTCTGAATCTGGGCCAATGAAAGTGATTGACCAACCTCTGCCAGGTTTTGGTCTGCCCCAGATGGCTAGCAAAGGGAATGTCACGGGCTGGGTTAAGGAATAATTCTCTATACTGCTGGGGGACGACCATTCTCTTGGTTGTCCCTGGCTTAGGGTTCCTCACAGTATAAGCTCTCCCTTCTACCAGTATACTAATGGGCACCATTGATATCCCCTTGTTCTTGCCTTTCAGCTAATTGCCTCAGACCTTCAAGAGTGAGACAAGTTTCCTGACCCTGGCTCGAGTCCTCTATGGAAGGATTACCTGCTTCCTGAAGCTCTTCTAGCTCTGTCAATTAGGTCCAAGGAAAATCCTCCTCTTCAGACACTGGCCCCTTCCCCTCAGGGTTAGGCTCCTTCTGAGGACTCTGGTAGGCTGGCTGGCCGGTCTTCCTGCCCTTCCCTTGGTACTTGGGATCTTGGTCATTCTACCAAACTCCAGATTCCATTGACTTCCCTGTAAGGCTGTGTGTGCTATAGTTGATACACACACTTACTCAGAGAGGCCCAGCATTGCTACATGAGCCCAGGCAGAACTTTCCAGGTAATTTTCCAGCAGACACTCAAAAGGAATAGCAAGGGACTCTTTAGACCAGTAACCCCTTCCCACTCAAAGTCCACCGTAGTAATGGAATGTGACTGTGTATCATTGTCAGAGTTGACCAACTAGTGCACCTCATTGGCAATTATCTGGGGAAGCCAGCTTAGCTATGGCCATGTTTATGTTGGCACCTGTATCCCTCAGAGCCGTCACTTCAATTCCATTGATTCCTTGCAGCTGCCTATACTTTTCCTTGTTTGGCAGCCAGTGAGCCAAGGATTCAATTTCCTGCCCACCTACTGAAACTAGGGTGACTCCAGGGTACATTCTGGAATCCCCAGGGACAATTTCCACCCCACCCCTACAATGGCAATACCCTTTAGATGGTCACCAGTGGGTGACTTCTTGGTGCACACAGAGTCTCCCCTCTTGTGTCCTAGCTGCTAAGAGTTATAAAACACCACTGTCTTTGGCTTGGGATGGGAATTGGGCATTGTTTTGGGGCTCGTTAGGGGGTCTCTTTCTTTTTATCTTTACCCACTTCTTTACCCTGAAGGTAAGCCTGTTCCCCTTTCTTAGGATCACCTCCAAGGGACCTATCAAGCACCCTAGGGCGTACCCAATCATCAGCCATCATACCCAACTCTCTAATGCTAGACAGCTTAGAATCTACCAGGTGCTGGTGTAACTTTTCTGAGGAACAAGTTTTAAGAATTTGCTCCATGACCATCAAATTGAAGAGTCCCTCATGGTAATCCACTTTGTTAACCTTGGTCAAACGTGACTTTACTGAAGCATCCACCTATGTCTGTGCCCCCTTATGTGTATTTATAAACTTTTGTAAATATTCTTCTACAGTTAGACCAACTAGCTAAAGTGTCTTGAGCCTATCTCTCTCCACCACTGGAACTAGTTCCCATAGTAAGGACCCCCATTGTTGGACATGAACCCTTCTCATTCTTAAAGCTCTCGCATAGGATGCCAGTCACTTGTTTATGTCATCTCCCTCACAATAGTTAGGCACAATCCCTTTAGTCAATATAGAATCATAGGCACCCCCTCCAGTTACCTTAGTGTCTTTGTTGCTGCCACCAAGGGCTAGTCTCCTTTCCTCTAAGGCCATTCTCCTTTCTTTAAGCTCTAGGAGGCTTACTTGGGCCATGAGGTTTGTTGGCCACTTCTCTGACATCATGCTCCCCTCAGTGCCAGATATTGAGGGGAGCCTCTGGCGGATGCTGGGGGACAAGGGTTTATCATATCCTTCATTTACATCATTCACATCATTGATGACCTTCCTGCAATCCTCTTCATGCCTAATGTCTGGGGTGATCTCCTTCTTCAAAAGGGCTTGGGCTCTGCAGGCTTCTTCCCAGGCCCTGAGGGCTATATCTGGATCCTCTTTACTGAACCTTCCTAGCTGATCTTCCTCTCCTTGCACATAACTGTGAGTCGTTGATACTGAGGGTGCAAAGGGTAGCAAAATAGATCTCTATGTTTCCTTGCCCGTTTGTGATTTCTAGGACTTAGCAAAAACTTTGGTAAACTTTCCACAAACTTTTCCAAACCTTTTGAAAAGTTGTAAAAGTTTAGAAACAGCACTCAGGAGACTCCAGAGCTTGGCAACTTGGTTGATTATAACAAGAACTTGCTTCTAGGTGTTGATGTCATGGATTTTTGACAGTTACAGACTCATTGATCATATAGTACTACAAAACGCAAGTTTTGGATCCCACCGCTGCCACCAATGTGATGAAGGAAGATTATTATATGATGTGTTTGTGTGACCTCATTGTGTAATAAACCCACAAACCCCTCTTGGGTCCAGTAAGGTTAATTTGCAAGACCTTAGCTCAACCCTAGGTATCTTTGGCTTCGAGCAGTCAGGCTTTGCAAAGCGCTGAGAAGTACCAAAACAGTTGAATAAGAAATAAACAAGACATAAAGAAAATCGGACACCAATTTATAAAAATAGCTCTCATTTTTATGAATTTGTACATACAAAAAGGAGCCAAATCTACCGGACAGCTGATGCAGAAGCTACAGGATGCTGAAGATGCTGAAGGATGCTGTGGATGCGGATCTGGTGATAGGATCTTCCTGGGACCTCCCCTCAGTCTAAGAACAGGATGCGGTGACTCTGGCTGCAGAGGTCGATGTCCCTCAAAGTCCTGTTGAAGTCCAGCCAAAAACCTGGTGCCACTGGTCTGTTGGTTGGCAGTTACAGCAAAGCCAGTAGTTCCCTTTAACTGAGACTAGTGTCCATCTTGTGTGAGCAAACTGCACTCTGATGACTCTCAAAGGGCCAGAAAACTTGGGTGCAACTTTTGAGCATCAAGACTTGGCCCGTGGGGCTGCGCTTTGGTGGTTAGTGGCAGTAAAGCAACTGTGGAAACCAATTTGCTAAGGCAGGCTTCTCCAGCTTTTAAGACCCTGAAGTTGTAACAGGAAGTGAGCCAACAGACGTTTGTAGTCACCTCTTCTCTTTGGGGCCTGGGGATGACTTTTGCTTGAGCAGAGCACCACAGCCGCAGTCCTCTCTTTGCTAGCCCAAGGATCAGCAGGAGTAGTCCAGTCTTTGGTGCAGCCTCTCTTTGGCGGGTCAAGGGAACAGCAGGGCAGTACTTCTTTGGTCCTCTTTCTATTGCAGATGTGATCTGACCTCTGGGTGTCAGGGGTGCCTCTTTTATGCCCAGAACTTGCCCTCAGGGATGTACTACTAGCCAATGGGATTCTAGGTCCCTTCCCAGCTGATGATGACTTCCTGCATGGTGTGGCACTTAACTATCTCAGAGTGCAATACTTTTCCCACTCCCAAGATGGCAGAACCCCTCTCTTGGTTTCTGGAACTTGGAAGCAAATCCTAGAGGTGTGGCTACCTGAGGGCTACATGGCCACATGAAAACTGTTTTGCCAACTGTTTCCCCCTCTTTGTCCTCCACGCCAACCTGTCTACCAGAACAAAAGAGCAGCCCCCTAGTGTGGCAACTATTTGCCCTTCAAAGGCTGTGAGAATTTGGGTTGCAGTTTGACAGGGGGGGTGAGCCCTAGTCAGGCAACAGCCACAATCCCTTCCGGGGTCAACCAAAAAAGTCACTAAATTAACCTGTGCTTCACCCTGAGTAGCGTGGCACAAAAAGCAGTCAGGCTTAACTAGAAGGCAATGTGCAAAGTATCTATGCAGCACACAAACAGTAATAAAGTGAAAACACAAAATTAGAAAAATCCCAAACCAATTTAGAAGAATAGAGTAAATTGTAATTCATTATTTGACACCAAATTGACAAAAATTCAATCAGTAGAACCAGAGTTATGAATTTCTAAAGAATAAACTGTAAAATAGCACCTAAAAGATAAATTCTCTAACCGCGGACATCTGATTGCGCTAGACCGGTTTAAAGTCAAAAGTTAAGACCAAATGTGATGGAGTATGGGTCGGATACAAGAAGTGGATTGGGCCCGCTCAGCTCTTACCTTCTGACTTAGATTATTTTTTTTTAAAGTGTCTGAGAAGGTAGAAGTCCAGCGGGGCAAGGCTGCAGAAGTATCCTAGGAGGCAGCGTCATTGTCAGATAGCCATGGGGCAAAGCTGTGGAGAAGGTTTTTACCTTCGGACTTAGCCTTTGAGATGAAAGTCAAAAGTCTCCAGTAGGACGAAGCAGGAGGCTGTAGCTGGTGTCAGTTCCACGAGGTCGGATACCTCTTTGGCTAAGGACCACTGAAATGGATTTGCTGCTGCGGAGAAGAATGTAGCAGGGAAAGCCTCAAAGTCAATCTGACCGGCGACGCACCTCGGGCGTATAGGAGAGCAGGTTGGTCCTGGTCTCTTCTTGGTTCTCAGAGCACTTTTGGGCCTATTTTAGTTTAAGTCCTCAGTTTTGGGAAATGGCCATCTGGGCACATTTAACACCACAACCAAGGGTCAAGGAGTGGATGGAGACCTCTTGGAAATTCAGGACTCACTCCAGCTGGGTCCAGGTGCGGGTTCAAGATGGTGAGAGCATGTTATGTCCCTCTGGCTCGGAACAGGAGGCCAGCAAACTAGCCCTTGGAGTCAATTATGGCAAGTAAAAATCCAGGGCTCAACAGCAGGGCTGGCCTCTGAGGGTTCAAGGAGGGCCACAGGCAGCAAAGCAGTCCTTCCAGTTATAGCAGCAGTCTAGCAGACTGCACAGCAGATCACAGCAGCAGGCAGTCCTCTGAGAGTCCTTCCCCAGCTCCAGTAGTGAACTGAAGAGTGGGTCTGAAGTTCCTATTTTTATACCCTGGTGCCCTGCTCTCGGAAGGTGGGAAACATTTCTGTAAAGGTCCTTTGTAGTTCTGGAAGTTTCCTGCCTTACCTGTCCCAGTTCCAAGCTGGTTGCACTAACAAGACAGGGTCATTAGGCATATTGTGAGGAGACAGGACACAGCTTATTCAGTTGCAAGTGAGGCTGTGCTCAGCTCCCCCTTTACTCATCCTACAAGTTGATGGCCCATTGAGGCTCAGCTAATCCCACTAGTGCGTAACTGTCTGGGAGCAATTCACAAAGTCTGTCAGCTACACCCAGTAATGTGACATAAGACAGGCTGCAGGCACAGAGGGCTGCGGGCAGGGAAATGCCAACTACAAAAAGTGGCACTTTCTAAAAGTGGCATTTTAAAAATTGCAATGATAAATTTGACTTGATCATTAAAGCGGGATTATCATTCCAATTTTATAGGTACCAGACATGATATATCTCCCTCCTCTCAATTAGGAATTACAGCTTATTAAATGTAATTAGAAAACCCTAATGTTATCCTATGGGAGAGGTAGGCCTCACAGTAGTGAAAAACAATTTTCGGAGTTTTTCACCAGCAGGACATGTAAAACTTAAAAGTACATGTCTAACCTTTTAATTACACAACACCCTGCCTTTTGGCCTACCATGGGGAGACTTATATGTAACAAAAGGGAATTTTAAGTCTTGGCAAGGTGGCTTACATATCAAGCTGACATGGCAGTATGACACTGCATTCAGGCTGCAATGGCAGGCTTGGGACAGGTTTTAGAGTGCTACTGGGTGGCACAATAAGTGCTACAGGCCCACTGGTTGCTTTTAATTTACAGGCCCTGAGTATATAATATACCACTTTACAACGGACTTACAGGTAAATGAAACATGCCAGACAGGTGTAAACCAATTTTACAGTGTTTTAGGGAGAGAGTAAAGCACTTTAGCACTGGTTAGCAGTGGTAACGCGCAGAGTCCTAAGGCCAACAAAAATGAATTCAGCTAAAATAGGACGAGGAAGGCAAAAAGTTCGGAGGTGACCCTGCAGAGATGGCCATTTCCAATAAAGGCAATTTCCCCTGTGAAGCTTGCCTTTTGGGCTCACACCCTGTTTAGCCTTCCTGCCAGGGAGAGGTAACACCTCTTTCAATGGCAGACCCTTTCTGTTCCTTCTTGAGAGTTGATTACACCTTCCCCCGTGGGGACAGAAGGCTGTCTCATGGCCAGCAACCGTAAAAGGTCACTGGAAAACGTAGGTAACAGAGAAGCAACTTTCAAAAAGTTGCCAGCTACATTAAATTCAACTTGGGCATCATGCTGGATGCACTGTAACAATTCTTTTTTGATGCCTTGAAGTAACAATTTTAGTAGTCCCATTCGAAGTTATCAGTGTGTAGCCATGTACTCGGCAATGGGACTACCAGCCTTTCTACAGTAAAAATGACTATTTAGGGTTTTTACTGCTGGAACACATGAAAACATGTCCTACTTTTTGATATACATCACCTGGGCTTAGGGCTCCATAGGCCTACCTTAGTGGTGCATTATATATATTAAGAAGGAAGGTATGGACTCTGTCATTAGTTTAATGGCACAGTTGAGTTAGCTGATAGAAAACTCAGCCAGCCAGCAATGTCAGGCTGGGAGTCCTGTTTTGCTATGTCACACTTGTGTTGGCACAATAAGTGCTGCAGTCCATAAGAGGCACTTTAAATACCAGGCCTTGTGCCCCCCATACCATATACTAGGAACCTCCTACTAAGTTAACCTATGTCAATTGTGGGTGAGCCAATCAGACATACACATTTTCAGGGTCAAAGCACTGCACTGAGGTCTGCAACCTCAGTGCACTCTCAGCAGCATAAGTCCAAAACCTCTGGGTTGATCATGCAAAAAGAGGCATTTTCTTACAGAAGGGTAAAATGGGATGATGCAAAAACAACTACCTAAATTGAACTCAAGTATTTTACTTTTCCTTGAATCTGTATTTCAAAATAAACAAGAATGAACAGCAAACTTTCTGCTGCACCAGACGATGGTAGACTAAGAGAATTTCTCTCCAAACCAATTTACAATAAACTTAGGCACACCCAGTTGGTATGACACAGGGTGTAGGCTTGTGAAAAAGGTTCACTTAGATTACATTTAGAACAACTCTAGATCTCATATGATCTTGATGTGTAAGACAGACAAATAAATTATGATAAGGATAACAGTGCAGAATGATTACAACATCAATGGCAAGAGTTATTAGAGGCACCTAAGGTGAAGGATGGTTGGGCATTTTGACATATCATCATACCCAGAGCTAAAGAAGCATGGGCTTTTGTTGAAATACTCATTGAAGATAAATGGTTCAGACACTTTTCTGCTCTTTTTTATGTGACTTCTCAGCCCTTCAAATGGATGATACATAGGGTATTGAAGGGAGTACAAGTAATTCAGACTTTAGCTTGTCACCTTTTACCACTACTACACCTTTCACATCAATCAAACAACTACGCATGTATGTACTCAAACGAGTGATTGGGCTTCTGGGTTGTACAAGATCCCGGCAGACCTCTTTAAATCAGAACTTATAATTTGGGCTCCATACCTAACTTTCTTGGCCAGTGCTGTTACAAAATCTGTCTCAGTTCCATCCACCTGTCTTGGTGCAGAAATTGTTCAATTCTTCAAAAAGGGTTGTGGGAGTGACACAACTTATTACAGGCCAGGAGCCTTTTATATAGCACTGAACAAATCTATTGCCATATGTGTCTACTTCGAATTCAAGAATGGGTAAATTCTAATGACATAATATCTAATTGCAGGCAGAAATTCAAGGGATTAGTACCATTGATCAGCTGTTCAGGTTTCATTTATTGGTAGAGAAATATGCAGTGCTCGAGAAAGTATTGCTATCTATGGTTTTCTTTTACTTAAGGTTCACCTTCAATAGTATTCCCTGTGAATTCCTATGTGCCCCTCTGGCTGTACTTGGGGTCCAAACAGACTTACTTAACATTTTAATGTGGTTGCATGCACACAATTTTGTAAGAGTTCATTAGGCCCATGTGGAGAGATGACTGCCATTCACAGTCAAGCTAAGTATTTGTCAAGAGTGTATTCTTAGCGTATCAAGAATGGCTGCATAAAAAGATTAGAACAAAGCAATTTGAGGAAGCATACACAAAGAGGGTTGGTGGCTTAAAGAGATTCAATGCCTCTTGGCAGTATCTTGATCTAATCAAAAATCATGGCTCTGTGGTTCAGGATAGTTTGAGATCCCCTTACGGTAAATCTTGCTCCATGACTTCTAGGGCTGAGTTACAGTAATTTTGTACTATGCTATAGGGTTGAGTGGTTGACTCAATCAACTGTGATTGAAAGGGATGGTGTAGTGTCCTGCTGGACATGTTCTAGTGTTACGCCTTGTGCTGTATTCCCACTGTACACCCACCCATCACAGGTATCACCGGTCAGGTGACCCTGCTAATAAAAGGGGCCGGCGCATGTGCCCTGGGCCAATTACCTAAGTGTACATCTAGTGTCTGTGTCATGTCTTTATCAGCATGTGGGCCTAGGGCCCACAACACCACAATGGCAACGAGGATGGGATCTGACCCGCGTGTTTGCTGAAAAACGGTCCACCATTCCTCCTGGAGAGAAAAGGAACCAGAGTATGTCACTCCCCCATACCTGCTGCCAGCGTGCCAGCACAAGAGGCATGACAGGGCAAGAAGGCCACAGAGAGGGGATCCAAAGGAGTTCGCTGTTGGTGCCCTGCAGCCGCACGCCATCCTGCCCGACCCTGAGGTGGTAGAGAAGAGACTGTTCGTCCCCTACAGCCGGATGCCGAGCTGCCGTCCACCTACTGCAAGGCTGAGCGGACTGGTGAGAAACGTGAATGAAACTGTATAATGTTTGCATGGACACTGTTGAAGCAGGCGCACCATGAACCATAGAAGTATGACAGGCCCACACACTGCTATGTCCCCTGCATGATGCTACACCAGTGAACTGCCCCCAGTGCGAAAAGGGAGGAGCGCCCTCCCCAATGAAGCAGACAGCACCCCAGCCCTGTCAAGTACCACGCATCAGGCGTAAGAATAATGCATTCTAGTGCGGTGGTCCGCATCACCGCACTAAAATGCGAGGTCACGCATTTATAGCGCCTCCTGAAGTTGCTGACAAGCGCTATGAGCACCCAGAGAAAAGCAGCGCGAATCGCGCTGCTCTGGCAGGTGCAGAGTGTAATAGAGTGTGTGTGCTGTATTGCACACTGCGCAGTGTACTACTACCCTGGTGTTGAATTTCTGTTGAGTTTACATTAAATCTTCCAGGCAGGCCTGGTCTCAGTTGCGCTCGGTAGTTGCAGCATCTTGGCGGCATGTAAGTGACATGGCCTCCTGTGACTGCAACATTATATTCATTTGCCGAGGTGCGAGCAGCGGCGGGCTGACAAACTAAATGCCGAAACATAACTGCAGCCTGCTTGCCCACTAGTGACTTAAATCCTGCCTCGGCAAATGGACACCCATGCCTCCCCTCTCATCGTTATCCCCGTGACCGGACTGGCAGCCGGAGACGCGTCGCGGCCGTGGCTGAGAGTCACTGACACTTTCAGGCCTCATCCTTCTTGTGCTGCAGCATGCATGATCCCAGGCCGCACCTTCCTTGCCTGTTTGATTTCTGGCAAAGACACCATTTCAATTCATAAGCAATGCAGGAGTGGCCAATAGACTTGAATAGATTTATAAAAGGATACAGACAGGGATGGATTGGGATTAAAAATCGGCCTGGGCACGCTAAAAAAAGTGGCCCACATTTGCATATTGCCATTCTGCAAAACACTGCTTCGGCGAAATTTTATTAAAAAAGGGGAGGGGTGTTAAAGAAAATGCACTAATTAGTTTACTCTGGTGAAAGGCACTGAAAACAAGTGAGGCCACTTTTGCTCAGGCCCCCGCTCAATATGCATATATTAATGGGCCGGCCCAGCGAGAGAAGGGGAGTGACACCTCTGCCGTTGATAAGAGGGAGGTAATGGACGCCCATCTACCTCCAGAAAGGCCACTCAGGCACCCACTGGGCCACTGGCGGCATCGAACAATGCAGAAACCGCCCAAATCGGCACCCCCCCAGGCTGCTCAATAAAGCAGCCCACAGCTGGAATTCGGATAGCGGCCCCTCGGGCATTGCCCGAGTGCCCGCGTTACCAATCCGACGCTGGATAGAGATCCTCTAGAGACTTGCTTAGGCTGGTGGTTAAATCTGCAGCGAGCGGAAGAGCTTCGCAGTCACTATCCTCACTGAACATGTGCCTGCATTTCCACCCTAAGTTACGCTGTTCCTGCTTATGGGCACCTGAAAGTACGTGTTTTGATTTTGTACCAGCTGTGCGTTTATTTTAAAAAGGGTCCAGGGAACCACTTTTTTAGCACCGTAAAAATGTTTTAGAATAAAATACAAAATATCAAGTTCTGGAGGCTCATCGTGTGCACATAGAAGTGGGCAATATATTTTTTCGAGCTATCAGTGGTCACATGAATTCAACCTCCCCACCGACACATTTTATTTTCCTCTCCACGCCTTGTACAGGCTGCAGTGAGTTCGGGTTTCTGCTGGGTCAGAGGTCATGATCCATACCTCTCAGGCATTGTTTTTGCTTGTTTCTGATTGGCAGTGCTTAAAAGCAGGTGCTCCTGGTCACGTACAGTCGAATGCCTCTCTCCCCACTCAGCATGGCCCCTTCAAATCCTTACTTCGCTGACTGTGTAGCTAAAATGCTGGCACCTCGTCTAGTGATCATATGCAAACAGTAAATCCATCAAGCTTAAGGGGAGTAAAGAATGAGACAAGGAGTGTGGACATGAGGCAGCGGTGGAGAGAGAAACAAAAAGGAATGAAAGGAGTGAGTGGCAAGCAGGGGGAGACTATAAGAGTGAGAGACTGAGTAGCAGTAGAGAAGGCTCCCAGGTTCAACTTATGAATCCTCTGTGGTTCAGTGGATCAAGTCTAATAGACCACTATTCACATCACCTGTTTCATGGTTTCAGGCTGTGACAGTTCTTTCAAGTCCCCTTTAAACCATCACCTGTAACAAAAGGGTGTAATTCACTCGCAGAAAAGTGTCACTCATAAGCCTTGAAATGTCACACATAAACACACTGCACACATGGAAATGTCACACATAAGCCATCCAAAACTTGGCAGCTATGGCACCCAGCATGCCAGAGCAGCTCCGACATACCCAAAACCTGCCACCATCAGACCCGGGGAAGAAGTGCTGCAGCCTGGGCGAGAAACATCCCACAGAGTGAAGTTGGTGTCAGGCCTCGAGGTAAAGTGGCCATACCAAGACTTCCCCCGCTCCGACATTTCCAGTACTCACAGAAAAGACAAGCAGTAATCGCTCCACATCTACAGTGCCCTGTTCTTCACCACAAGCGGTGCGTGGTCATAGTCCCAATACCGGCAACATTCCCCCCCTTCCCATAGGCGAACGTGCATAAATAAACACACAAGACACTTTGTTTATGGGAAAAGTTGTCGCAGGTTTATTCCATACAAGAGTATGCAATAAGGTGGGTTATCTTACGGGCGATCCATGGGCAGGCAGCCATCCAACCTATGCTGCCCCTGCCCGCCTGATGAGCCAGCACTGTGGGATGGATGCCCGATCAGCGCTACACCTTTGTTGATCCACCACCGGATCACGTGGCACCCTGTTACCACCCAACTCACGCCCCTTTCAGGGCGGAGCGTAGCAGGGCAAACCCCCGGTTGGTCAGGCCCCCAACCGCCCGAAGGACTAACGGGGCGCCGTCACGGTTCTCCAGGACCCTGCCCTGAGGATCCTGGTCTTTGGCTCTGGCACCCCTATTGTGCCGCGCAGAGGTACCCTTACTGTACCCGTCTGCCGCAGAGGTACCCTTACTGTACCAGACTGCTTCCAGATCGCCCTGTAACTCCGCCACAGCCCTGGAGGCGGCCACCGTCGCAGCCAGGGCCCCCCACCACTGCACCTCCTATTACCTGCAACCTGCCTTTTCCAAACATTCCTGTACATCCAGGAGAAACAAGTCCATCCCCATCGGGGACAAGTGGACCCCGTCCTCCTCAAAGCAACCTGCTTTCTAGGGCCTCCTGCATGCCCAGTGGAACGTGTCACTGCCCGCCTGTGACAGATGCACCCCATGTTTGTCAACTTCACCTGAGGCGTACGCCTGGATGGCAATGGACCCCATCTTTAGCAAAGTAGCCTTTAACATTAGCCTGAATCAGCTCGTGTCTGATGAAACCCAGACCCCTCTGGTCTGCGAGCTTACGCCCTGAACAGTTCCCTCTTACAGGGATGTTCACGGCCTCGTCAGACTCAACACTGTGCCACCTCTGCGGGTGATCATCTCCGCCCATCAGAGCTTCACATTGCGCCATGTAGTTGCTGAACTCACCAAACAGCGCATTTCAACATGCGACCGCTCATTTCCAGGCCTCCTGCAAATCTAAGGGAAGAGATCACTCCCTACTGGTGATAGATGAACCCCATCTCTATCACAATAGCCCTTGACTTTCGCCTGGGTCAGCTAGTGTCTGAAGAAACCAAAGACTCTTCTGTCCTGTGAACCTGTGCCAGGAACTATTCACCCTCCTGCGGGAAAGTTCCTCTGCCTCACCTGACCTAGCCCCGTGCCGACTCTGGGCGGGGCGATTTCCAACACCAAGGATCACATTGCCCCATCTATTTGCTGATCCCACCTAGCTGCCGTCCTTCTAGCACTGTGTGTGCCTGAACCCCTGTGTCCCCCATCTATGGGACAGCAGCCCCCTTGTTAGGTAACTGCTCCCACTCCCGCCTGCCTGCCTTGGCTATTCGGGCGAGGAGGATTATGCTTGACCTTGCAGTCCCTTTGCTTTCTAAATCATGATGCACAGGAATGTCATAACTAGTAGTATGTGACAATGAGCAAGCTGGGCCCACCTGCCCATGCCATGCATCCTTTATTCCTTATGGGAATTCCTCCAGCTCAGCTCCCTCTGAGGTGAAACCCCCTAGGCATACCAGCTAAGAGAATCTGTCTGATTCAATACAGTGCGCACTGCGATATGGTGCCTAACATTAAGGATTGTCTAAGTCCTACCTAACCCCCATCCTAGAATATTCCCGACAAGGGGAACAGGTGCGTTCCCACTGCCCACCCTTGGGCAACCCCATAGGTGAAAAATTACCTGCTCCGCTAAATTTTAATCATTGTTGATCACTGGTCGTGCCAAATGTTCTTTTACATAGTAGCCTTTTGTGCTTGACACCTTGTTTCCCCATTTCTTTGGACGGCAGCACACTATGTTGGCTGGCAGTGTCACCACCCAGCGAGGCTACCATAGCTAACTGGGTGGGCATCGCTTACTGCAGGAACTTGTCACCTACCCTAGGTTCTGGGAGCACTTACTTCCCCCGTTGACCAGACGGTTGCACAAACCCCTTTGATTGCTAAACCCTGGTGAACACCTTAATGGTATCAAAGCTGCATAACTGCAGTCGGATCACAGATGCACAGTACCTACTGTCCATTGCCGACCCTGGCTGCTTTAAAACCTGCCAAAGTAACGGAAACCAAGATTCCCAGTTCCCTGTTTAGCTGAAGTACACCTTCAGTGGGTAGGCTAGGAGATACCACAACCACATTGGTCATGCGAACCTTAAGTACACAATTTTCGCCTGTGCGTACCTCTAAATGAGACAGGCTCCACACCGCTGTGAGGCCAGAGACACACACATATGTTGTGCCCACTATTGGAGACAACTCACCTCTTCTTGGAGTGACAACTACCCAGGTGCCTACACAAGTCACCCAACAGGCAAGTTGGCCCTGACTACCTTGTGTTCTGGTGCCAGGTTTGGAAAGCACCTAGCCTACACTTGCTGCCCCCTGGGAACCACACAATGCCCGTGCTCTGGCCGCAACGCGGCAATGCCCTAGTGTCGCATTGAACCCCTGGTCAATTAAGAGTGCCACTCCAACTACTTAAACCTACCCCTTGAACATGGGCGGAGTCTAGCTCTCCCCAAACTTTTGCTGGTATAACCCGCAGGCAAGCCTCCTGTTTCGTTCAATTTAGTAATTCATGGCACTGACCCACAAGGGCCTAATACTGGGCTGTGTAAATGGGGCCCAGGGTGACCTTAAACACTCGGCTTGGTGTGGATGGGTGCTAACAATACCTGGCTAAAGTGCAATCCCTTTGACAATCACTCCTGACAAGATGTGCCAATGCAGGTAGAAGCAAGAGGTATCCAGCCCACCTTACTTCCTGTCCCAGTTATCGGAGTAACTTAGTGAAAGATGCACATTTGAACTGGTAGCGGAAACTGTTACTCACGCCTGCAAATGCTCTGCTCAGAGCAGCCCGCCAGACACTGGCTTCCATTGAAAGGCGGTGCCAACAGACCTCCAAGCACTTATGGCGGTACCTCTGAGTAGGGCTCTAATTTAACAAATGCCCCGTGCATCGGATACCGCCTCTGGCTGTAAGCCGCTCAGTGCTACTGATGCCTTGGCGCTTCCTGACCCACAGACAGCTCACCCAAGAGAGACTTAGTACCATCTGCCCCATTACCCTGTGCTACCAAACCTCATCATGACATCACAGGGATTACATAACTCACTAGGTCAATCGGGCCGCCGTCCTACAGCTCAGTTAGCACAACCCCGTAGTTGCTCAGCTATAGGGGCTCCAGATAATCTCAGGTGTGAGAAAAGTCTTTCTAACGTAGCCAACCGACGGTTTACGTGTAAGTGACTGGCCCCCAATATGGTATGACCAAACCAAGGTTGAAGCAATAGGAGCATGAGGCCTTAAGCAACGGGTGTCTTTGTGTACTGGAAACCTTACTTAGCCACGCAAAGAACCATGGACATCCCCTTAATGCGAGTCACCAGATCGTCAAAGAAATATTGATGGATATGAGACCTATGCGCCATCCAAACAACCGAATTAAAATTGGCGAGAATAGTTCTTTGAAAGAAAAGCATTGACTGACCCGCTCAAAGTCAAAGGACATATCAAACTGCTTTGGTCTACTTTGCTGAGAAGGATGGAGCAATGCCCATTATCGGTATAGTGAATGAAGGCATTATTCATTCATGTACACCAAAGTGGGGAACCCTGCCCCCAAGTGGCCTTCCCACTTTGTGGCACCCTGGCAGTCTAAATTGGTTTGACGCACCAATAATCAACCCCAAACTGATATACTGTTTTGCCCCACCCAGGGCACCCTATCCGATTGCCGCCAAGGCAGACACCGCGACGCCAGCTGAAGGCAGATCCGGTCCGCCATTCATAGCGTTAATCTAACGCGCATTGATAATTACATATTAATTACACAAATGTAACGTGTATGTAAATGCCAAGTGATTGAAACGCTATACATGAGCGCCAGTTACATTACATATTCAGCACAACTATCCTAATGTGCCACCTGACCGCTTAAAGGTACTTAGTACCGCCACACAATTATTCGGGCCCACATCACGGACCAAGGTTTACTCGCCCAGTCCTACTACCCTTATTGCCCCCCCGTAAGGGTTACCAATCTGACTGCACCCGGGAACCCACCCTTGGTGCTGCATAATTATTAGTCAATAAATATAAAGATGCCATGACCGAGCCGTTTTCCTTGCACAGTGATGTGCACAAGCCCCCTTCGCGTAGATCGATCCAGAGATGTTATAGGAAATCTATGTATGAAACGACAATGCTGTTTACTCACACATTACCTCTGCATTATTCACAAGAGATACAAGTCCAATACATGTCTAATGAATCGGGCCCGCACCATGGAACATGGTTTCCTTGCCAAGTTCTCCGACCCTTATTGCCCCCTTGTAAGGCGTGCCAAGCTGTCTGCACCAGGGAGACCAACACTTGGTGTTCCGTCCCAAACTGGACACTTTGGCCCTTGGGCATGGACAGCACTGCCCTACTTACTGCTTGTACCGTGGTTTACGCTGCCGCCAGCGCGAGTGGGTCCTGGCAGATTGGGTGCGACTGAAAACTCGCAGGATTACTGGGGAGGAAAGAACATGCAACTATCTCTGGGGTGGCACCCAAATTAATGGTCCGTGTAGTCTGCAACTATCCTACACAGAGCAGACCCGACTTTGCTGCCCCGGGTATATTTAACCTACATTTTAAGTGAGCAATCATTGATTTTATATTCCTATCAAGGCAAAATGGTCAAACCAGGCAATGTCATACCTACCCAGCCTGCGTTATTGGCGGAATGCGATCTAGCAGTGCCCGCACAGTGACTAAGCTCGCCACTCCTATGAGTGCGACAGCTCATTCTGGCTCCGGAGGTGAAGAAGCAGTGGTATCAGACTGGTTGATTTAAACAAACTACTCGCTACATATAGCATGTATTACAATCCCCTAGAATGCCCCATCAGGGTGAGTTAATACACGACCCTGTGGTATAATCCCTGAGTAAATTATAGAATAGACAGTGTGCAACTCTAACCACTAGATCTGTATTAATTATAGAGCTTCTAACATTCTAGTGAATCGGAGCCTTTCGGCTTGTCTCATGGGGAAGACATGTACTCCGACGCCTCTGTGTAATGTAACAGGTTCCTAGAAGCACTCTGACCATATAAATGGGAGCAAATACCACAAGGAACTGGGCCCCCACTGATAAGAAGGCCAGGGAACCCCGACGACGTCCAGAAAAGAACACGGGTCCGCTTACTGCATAGGGGGGGTTGTGGATAGGATTCCTTCTATGAACTGATACCGGTGATCACAACGCCCGCGCTGCACAGGGTGCTCTGGCGCCAGGCCCTAGACCGTGCCGCTCGCCGTTTACCCCTGCAACACCGTGCCAGGCCTGCCCGCACCCCGCTGCGACTGCCGTGAGCCACGGAACCCAGGTCCCCCTCTCCTGCTCCGGGGCCGCCGGGTGAGAGGAGGTGGGGCGAATAACTTAAGTGCGCAGTGGTGTCTTGCGGTGGAAGTCAGCCGCCAGTATCTACGCGCTTAGTGCCCGATAAGGTTGCCCAATGAGCATGTTTTCCAACTCTGTGGCCTAGCCATGCAGTCACTCAGCACTCCCTTCACCCCTTGACAGTGACAAATGAGCAATAGGGTAGTGCAGAAATAACTACGTAGAGAAATTGCTACTTTACTTTACTACAGCGGCGTTCCGGAGATTAACCTAGGAGAATGGCGGCTTCCCACGTGACCCCCAGGCCTGCCTACAACACACCGCCGGCTTCTTAAAGTCCAGCGGTAAAATGGAACGCTGTACTAATGGACCATCAAGTCGAAGTGAAGTAAATGAAATATAATGAGTTACCGAGTAACTTTACCGTAGCGACGGCTAACCAGAGACTCACCATAGATCTAAAATGGCGCGAAGACGAGGCAAGAGCACCCAGTGCACGCCAACCCGGGTGTAATTCCGGGTGAAAGATTGCGGCTGTACCAATACCAAACAGACAAAATTACGTGCTAACACTCTCCCTTACTTAATTTACCACGTTGAAAACCAGGGTGGCGATCGCTTCAAAACGCCCCCGGGGGCCACTGAACACGTCCCGTCCTCCCACATGCAGTCTGCGCCAAGATAGTCTCTGCATAAATCTCTCAAAGCTGAGCCAACCAGGCGCCCAAGCCTTAAAGGGCACAAACCATGTCCTGGAGCTACAGTTTCTGGCCCACGCCGCTCGCTCGGATCCCCCATACAACGCCGGGCAAGGCGTGCCCCAAAACACCCCGGACAGGACCAATAGGTCCAACACACCTAATGCCCACGGTACAAACCAACAAGCCACTCAGACTGGACCCCGGACTCGCCGTAGCATCCCAGCCACCAACAGGCTTGGGCGCCACCAACGGCGAGACATGAACACAACTGTCCAGCTGTCCCCCGCGGCAGGTGAGGTCACTCTGCATCAGGAGCAGTGAATGAACCGGACCCTGAGGCCCGTAGACCAGTTGTGGCTCTGACCAGCAGGAAGCACCGTCCCCTCTAGCCCGCTGCCGCCAAACCCCGAGCCATGCAGCTGCTGGGGGCACTCGAGCTGCAGACGGACTCTAGCCGCTGGGATGAGAAACCTGTGCGCTTTCCTGACATAAAAACAAAGATACATGTTGTGAAAGTCGGTACTGTGCCTTGTGTTTCCTGCGGTTGTTACGAGACTCAGGGGCAAACACTCACAAAAAGGTGGGCAGTCACGTGACGCACAGACAAACTTACTATTAGCTACCTATCGGGCCCGATCATGACGCGTCATTGAACCCGGCGGCCTCATGCACTTGCCTGGCTCCCGCCTGTCGGGATGACGGCCAAGCTGGGCAGAGCCCGCAGACCCACACCTCCTTCGACACAAGTCGGGACCCGGGGCGGCCCAAGAAAGTGCTCCCGACCAGATCCACCCGGAACCAGGCTCCCCAGCCAGGAGAGCCACATGATAAAAGGAGGGAGGAGTAGGGTGTGTGGGGGGTAGGTGCTGTTAATGCTCCCGCACTCCCCGCATGGATACCGACGCCCGAGGAGTCACCAGCCCAGGGGACCCAATGTGTCAGCGTGTCTGACGGAATCGGGGGCCAATCGAAGGCAATGTATAGCCCTCCCACATCTTTTCCATGCCTATCCATCTTGCTGCCCCCCCACCCCCACGTCGACTGTGTGCCATTCTAAGCACCCAGTCGACCGAATATGCCGCCCCAGCATTGCCGATTTGCTGGGGCGGTGCGCTGCCACGCTCAGTGGCTAAACGGAAGGGCCAAGCACTCTTGCCCGTGGCTGCCGTCTGGTCGGGTGCCTTCCAGCTCACCCGGTTGACCCATGACCTGTGTGCCGCCGCCTCAGCATTGCAAACAGCTGAGGCGGTGTGCTGCTGCAGCCAAGCCCCTGCAGGCCATACCGGCCATTCACTGGACAAACGGCCGCCCTGTATGCCTTAAGCACTGCCTGTGCGAAGTGTGCAGGGACCTGTAGCATAAACACCACCCCCTCAAGGCACCTCCCAGGGGCCCTGAACCTGAGCGGCAGTAACAACCCTGCCGTGCCAGGCCGCTCCATGCAGCCGCCCAGTGTGCACCATACAGCTGGGGCAACGGCAGGCCGCCGACCCCCCAACTGGATGCCAACCAGTTGTTGTAAGCAACTTTCTGTGCCCGGACATATTATGGCCGGCGGGGGAGTTAGGGTGTCCCACACAGGAACAATGGGGCTGAGCTTACCGCAAATCGTTGTAAGCGGCTCCGCAACCCGACATGAGGGACACGCTTGGATGGCGTGGCCAGGAGAGGAAAGACGGCGTGGCTGGCGGAAAAGAGGCCGCTGGGAGGGTCAGAGGGGTATACATACCCTCCCTCCCCCGGGCGTACCGGAAGTGACGCCCACACCCCTGGACAGCGGGCTCCAGGCAGAAGCCCTCTGCTGCTAGAGCGAGGGGTAGGCTTGTGCCGCAATGGCACTAAAGGGCCGCCCTTTTAGGGGGCCCCCTTTGGGGGTGGCGGGCAGCCACAGTCTGAGGGCATCCAGCTTGAGCAAGACCCCCAGGCAGTGATGGCAACAGTGCCCACCACTGTAAGCATGGCCCGCAGTGATAGGAAAGCTGCTGTGGCCTCTAGGTAAAGTGGCAGCACCACTTACCTAAGCAACTCGTGTGCGACGTCCTGGCCGACATTGACTTTAATGGATGGACGGCTGCCAAGCCGCACCAGCAGCGTGATCCTCGCTGCCCTGCCTGTTGCCATCTGCCATGGAGACGAGGAGACGAGTGGAGGCATCTGCAGCAAGGAGCCGGCATCTCCAGTAGGCTGCAAGGCTTGCAGAATGACAGGAATCTGCTGCGGCCTCCAATGATGCCTCTTGTGGCTGAGAAAGACAAGCAGGCTTGCAGCGTGGCGGAAGGCTGCCTTGATAGAAAGCTACCTGAACCTGTCGTAGCGGGAGCAGAGCGTGCCCCCCTGAGGCCTTCGGGCGAACAAGTTTGCAAAGATGGGAGACTGGTCCGCGGAGCAGCAGAAGCCCCGACAGGGGTCAACATTAAAAATTAGCCGCACCTGCAGGGCGACCTCCATCCTGCACTTTTAACCCCGAGCGGTCTGCGGTTCCAGAGAAGACTGCAGCTGCAGGGAAATGAATGGAAGCGCCGGCAGCAGCACCTAGCTGCCGCTTTCACCACACCACAACCAGAAATATATAAATAAATAAATACCTCGAGCAGCCCGTGGCTAAGCCTGTTTAAAGGAACATGCCGTCCGGCATGTATACAAGGCCAGCAGTGCCCTGTGACTGCACCAGGACAGGGAAAGCACCGAGAGCAAGTGTTTGAGTTTAGCCCCAGCAGAAGGGATTCCAGGGCCATTGAACATTCTTCTCTGCAGCAGCTGAATAGTGCACAAACCCATGTTTTCAGCCACTACTGCTCCGCCACCACAAGAAAGAGACTGGCTAAGAGAGCGCTTACACCCCCAAAGGGCTGCCTATCCTTTGAAAGGGGAAAGACTGTTACACCCCACCAAGAGCCTCAAGAAGCCCAAAGCTGCACCAACCCACACAAGTGTCAAATAGCCAAGAAGACAGCAAGCCTCACATGAAGTACAAGAAGAACGTGCACAAAGCGTGCACCCCCAATGGCTGCCTGACGCCACCGCAAGCGAAGAGATTGTGCTGCACGTTCCAAGTGGGAAACAACCACCACCACAAGCCAGGAGAACCGAGAGCACAATCTAGAAATAAGCTTTCCTCAAAGGAACACTGGCACCCTGCATAGGCATCCTGATGCAGGACAAAATCAGCAGCCATCAGCATAATGGAGCGAGGCAAGTCCCCAATAAAGTCTTTACATGCAGACTGTACACGCGGTAAAGGTAAAAGGACTTCAAGATAAAAGGTGAACTCTAATGACACACCCTGCACTGCGGGAAGTGGCTGCAGCACCCCTGGGTAGCCACTCACCGCTTTATACCCCAGACAAAGGCCACAGCTCCGAAGGAAGAGGGTGCTCACCCCTGCACAGAGCCCCTGCCAAAAGAGCTGCCAGATGTACAGCAAAAGCCAAGGCTATAAAGCCATGGATAGTCCAATGTGAAAGACTCAGCAAGACCCCAAGGCAGTAAGCCCCATAAAGGTGCAAGGAGAATGTGCGCTGCACGCGCAGCCCCCAGTGGCTGTCTGACGCCACCACAAGCAAGGACACTGCGACACAAGCCCCTGATGGTGAATGGCCACCATAAAAGAAAGAAGAGCGATCCCACCAAGTGCCAGAAGAGGGCACCCAAGAAGAGGACGGAACGCACAAGGTCAGAGGTGCGCAGAAGGCTGCACCAGCCAACCTGACAGCACGGGCAGGTGCCCGGAAGATAAAGACATCTCCACAGAGAAGAAGCAATGCTGAAGGCAGCAAGGAGAGCATCCGCATCTCCACTGTTCCAGTGAAGCCCCGCAGTGGGCCAAAGACAGCAAAGAGTGTCCTCCCTCACACTGCCTCAAGACGGAGTCGCCAGTTGCCCAAGACAGGCAAGAGGCGAGTAGCACACTCCCCGTGGCAAGCTGCCACTGCAACCATTGCTCCAAAGGCACGCTACACGTGGCCGGATGCCACATCGCACCGCAAGCAAGGAGAATGACATACGAAGTGACTGACCCCGCCAAGCATGCCTGAACAAAGGCAGGAGCAAGCGCCGTGACAGTGCAGGTTTGAGGCACAAGCACAACGCCCTCAAGCAAAGAAGGTAACCTGCCATCCTGGCAAAGGAGCACCGCAAAAATCCCTGAGGAGGGAATGGGGCCCTCGAGAGTTCCACGAGAAGTAGGAGCATGTCCTCCGGACAGGACAGACCTTTGACAGGTTCCCTGCAAGACAAAAGAAAGACCCCGTCGCAAGAACTGGACACGACCAGTGAAATGTCCTTGTGGAGTGAACATGAGACATATATATTGCACAACGCCACATCAGGGTGAGGAACTTGGTCGGAGGAGGAGAAGAGCATGGCAGGATGCAGCATCGCGAAGGAGGAGAAGAGTGGCATGATGCCACAGGGCGAACAACCACCACAGGAGCGCAAGAGAAAAGGGAGAAGAGTGATAAGACAGAGGACTTGTGCCAGCACTAGAGAAGGGGTTCATCAACACAAGCCAGCCACCGGGGTGCAGAGACGTCAATGGAGACAGCTTCACAGGAGGACCAACCGTAAGCCGCTAACAAGAGCGATCTGTGTCCAGGCCCCACGCTTCAAGGTGCAACCATTCAGTCACCTGTCACCGGCTGCTTGGCATCAATGGCATCCCTGCTAGCAATTCCACCTACCACAAGAGAACCGCAAGTGGCGACGAAGTTCTTCCAGTCCTCCTCACTCCAAGATATCGACTCAAGCAAAATATCACCACCTGTCACCCAAGCGTAATAAGGTAATCTTACTCATTACCCATGTGCACCACCAAGAACATCTAAGAAGCATTGCACTACCAGAGTGGATCCAAATGCTCAAGACATCCAGAGTTCAATGAGAAACTCCTGCTCTGTGGGAGGCTAGCCACCCAGGAACCTTCTGTGTGCCCCGGAAACCTGAGGCCCGGCGACGAAGAGCATACTTGACCATTGGACTATCCACCCTTGGGGTTGCACGAGGCTTGGCCATGGCCTTTTTGGGAGTTCTGCAGCAACCCCTCAGTGCAACCTACGAGAGGCCTGCACAGCCCACGCAGTCACATGGCTATCCAGGGGCAAGGGCCTAAATGGAGTTCCGGTGAGAGGGGAATCCCAAGAGAGATCCATCTGCAGCAGCTCCACGACAGGCACCGTGAAGCATGGAGGTCACAGATGGAGACTTGTCACCCAACGGCTATCTGAGGAAGGCCCTCATCCACCAAGGTCATCCTCAGCCTTTGCCTGCTTGCAGTCCAGCGGAGCCTGTGCGCTCTCAAGAAGATCTCCGAAATGTACTCCACCACCGCTCCAGGTGCACACTTTTTGAACTGTGTAAATAGACTCCAACACTGTGAGACCAGGCTGGCCTGAACCACATCGCTGAAGTGGACTAAAACCGTTTGACCGTGCGGTCCAGAGATCCAGCACTGCCGGGCAGACGGCCTGAAGAGACTCAATGGTGCTGTGTATGGTTATGTGTGTTTTCCCATAGGTTGGACTTTTGTTTGTTTTGTTTCCATTAAAAGTTTGGGAGGGATGTAGTGTCCTGCTGGACACGTTCTAGTGTTTAGCCTTGTGCTGTATTCCCACTGTACACCCACCCATCACAGGCGTCACTGGTCAGGTGACCCTGCTAATAAAAGGGGCCGGGCGCACGTGCCCTGGGCCAGTTCCCTAAGTGTACATCTATTGTCTGTGTCATGACTTTGTCAGCATGTGGGCCTAGGGCCCACAACACCACAGATGGCTGTCTTATCACACTTTATTGCTGTTGTGATTGACATTTCATCATCTAATATGATCATGATGGATATTTGTATCCGGACGCCAGCTTGGTCTTTCAATGAACTTTATTACATTTGATTGAAAAATGATTGCTGTCTTACTGCACTTTATTGTTGATGTGATTTGCATTTCATCATCTAATACTATCATGATGGATATTTTTATCCGGTCACCCTTTTGCTCTGTCTATGCACCTTTTTACACGTGATTGAAGAAGGATTTGCTGTCTAATTGCACTTTATTGTTGGTGTGATTTGCATTTCATTATCTAATACGATCATGGGGGATATTGGCATCTGGTCAAAAGTTGCTTTGTCTATGCACTTTAATATATTTTCAAGGAAGTGTAGTAATGAATGTCATTCCACTCAAGTCTAGGCTGTATATGCAATAAGCAAGAGACAAGTCTCCAGAGCCTTAACAGGCCCCTGTTAAAGTGGGCTTTGTTGGCACAGCGTTTCTGCGATGATTCCAGATCCAGTTCTCCTTAGCCTTGGCTGATCTCTGATAGGCAGGCTCCTGTTGGCTGAGTGGCAATGCAGTTCCGCACAGCTGTCCTTAGGCCCCCTGCTCACCTGCAGGGGTGACTTTGGTTGACAATTTCCATTCTGCTTTGCTAGATATTTCACAAGGTGGAAATTTAACTGCAGGTCGTCCATGGCAAAGCATGCCATGACTGCTTTCCTACAGGATCGAATGCCTCTTTTTGATTGAAAAGAGGGCATAGCAAGGCTCTTCGCTCAACCAAGAGTTCTTTGCAGATGCATAATAAGTGCAAGACATCTTCACTCCCTGCCCTGCACAGATGGCAGTTGGCCTTTTCTGGGTTGCGTTTCCAAGGTGGTAGATGGAATAACGAGGGCAGTACTCCGAGGTGGTAACGTAAATAGTTATCTTTCACAGCTTAAGTGAACCCTGTGTTGAGATAGGGTTGTGGAGCTGTCTTTACATATCTGCGCAAAACGAACCAGCCGTGAGCTCTGCCTGCCAATGTGGACTTATCTTCCAGTAATTACGTCTGTTTGATGATTTTATTTGTCAGGCGTTTGAAGCTGGCATGAGTTGCTGTTGACAGACGCAAGTCCTGGAGGCCCAAATCTTTGATCAACCTATAGAGATACATTCTCTGCAGGGAGCATTTTCTTGATGTCAACTCTCTCCAAAGATGGGCATTTAAATAGTTTGGTTGCGTGCCTTTGATCTTGTACCAGCAGTTGATAAATGTGACCCTTGTAGTCAATGTCTGTTTCTGCAGGGCAAATTCCAGTCATATCTGGGCTGAAGACATACATTTAGGTGGACTAAAAATCATTCAAAATGCACCTGCTTTTATTCTATCCAGGATAACCACGTCTATCCCCTTCGTTACTCGCTCCCATAAGTTATTGCTGGGACACGTTTTGCCTGAATCACCCAGAGAAATTGAGTGAAGCTGGAGCTAACAGTGGTGGCTGGTGACGTTTGAAAATGGTGTGGCGTAAAATAATTGTTGTATTGCACTGCGGCTAGCGAGCGCAGCGAGCGAGCCCGAACAACCTACGGTGGGTTTGGGGGGGTTCTCCCGCCGAGATTTTTTTTTTTAAAAAGAGTGGACAAATGGTGCATTTTCAAGCAAATTTGAGAAAGCCCCTGTGTGAGGTAACTTAACTTTATTAATCTAGCTATGGATTTCACCAGCTGATGGGCACACTGCCAACCACGTACTCAAGAGTGTTAGAAGCATGAATCATACATGTAAGGCGCTTCCCATCATGCATGGGACAACTACGACCTATAATTATGTGCACGGTGCTTACCATTTCAAAATAATTCTTAGAAAAGTTCTTGCTCAAACATGAAGAAGAGCAAGGTTCCCTGTTTGGCAGCACCTATTAATAATATGATAACCTGTTGTCTAGGCAATCCATTTTGCACTTCCTTGCGTTTTAGTATCTATATTAATAAGCACATACAGAGCATGCAGGCAGCACACTAGGGTAAAGTTATTCATTGTTTTACATAATTCCCTTAATCCGACCCAGAGGCACTTTGCATTCCAAGCATTTCTAACTTCCTCAACGAGATGACGGGAGGTTAAGCCTTTTTAGGGAGATTCTGGCAGCTCACACCTCTTTCTGCAGCATAGGCCTTTAGCTGGGAGAAATCAATGAATGACCTCTTTGTCATGTATTAGGGATACGAATAGCAAGTAGCACCCGTCCTCCTGGCTTCTTCGGGGTGCTTTAGACTCAATTACAGACTCCAATCAAAACTTGGCACACATTCCAAAAATAGATCACTTTATCAAAAGCCTGGTCTTCGCCTTCGAAATATGGCACACAAAATAAAGCACTCTCAAACATCTACATAACAGCAACAAAACCGGGGTGCCCCCTAAAAATATAGGTAACAAACCAAACAGCAAATAACACATAAACAGAGGTATGAATTTCAGAGCACAACGCCCTTTCTCGTGACACACACTAGATCACCAAAAATAACAAACACAAATCTTCCCCTCACAATTCATAGCACGCTCTCAAAACACAGTGTGCACGCGAAAAAACTTAGAGAGCTCAGAAAAGGCAAGTATACACTGTGCACAACGTGATATGTGCTCACAAAACACAGTTTACTCTGACAGATACGTGGTAAGCACTCACAAAACACTGTGCACTCCCCAGTACACTGTTTAAACTCTCGAACGCATTTCGTACACTGACCAGAATACACACCCAGAAATATAGTGTGCACTCACCAAATGAATCGGATGTCACTTTGCGGTGGTTGGGGGGTGATGGGGGGTGGTGGTTAGTGGAGGGGGGTGGGGGGGCAAGTCTAGAACTCACCGACCCTCGTGAACTGCATACCCCCTGTACATCACCATTGAACCCCCTGCTTACATTCAATGTCAAGGCAAGGCATGACTCGTGCTCCACCTTTAAATAGTGAAGCAACTTTGCGTTCCTAGTAAAATAATTTCCAGCTTCAAAATGCGTTCGTAATTTTACAGCCAATCAGCTAATGCGCGTGACGTGAATCGGTCTACAATGGAATGGGGGGCACCCTGCATGGATAACACGGGTCAGGTCAGTGGAAGCTGCCAGATCGAGGCAGCGCTGTCGGCGATAAACGCTTATGATTTTAACATCTTTAAAATGCTGCATCTTTCAAATGTAGGTTATTTGTTCAATTTCCACAGTAATCGCTGTAGCACTGGGTAGGGTGTAAACAGCTAAACCCATGGTTTGTTGAAAGTCAGCCGTGCCCCCGACGCAATAGAAACTCATATTAAAAATCCTGCTATATTTGAGCACCCGTCTCTCTTAAACCCCCTAATTCGCTGCTGTCTTTGTTGACTTCCAACAAGTCAACATTCTGGTTTGAGTGGGAGCTGACCGCTGAGAGGACGAGGTCGCGGGTAGGGGTCGCGCGGGGGGTTCGTGGCAGGGGGGGGTTGTTATAATTAAAAAAAAATTAAAACAACCTTACCTTACCGGGTCTTGCTCCGCGCCGCCTCAACGCTCCTGGCCGGGTCCCGCTGTGTTTTTCCAATGGGAAGCAGCCACAGGCAGCCTCCCTCCCCTCTGCCAATCACAACGCTGCAATGGCAGCATTGTGATTGGTGCGGTGCAGGCGCACAGCGCCCCAGCCGGGAGCCTAATCGGAGGCCCTTTTCTCTATATAGGCTGCATCCCTATGCCCCACAGCGGATATATCCTACAGTCCCCATATCCCCGTCCTCGACCTCTGGCACTGTTCCCTCTGATGCTTCGGGTACTGCTGCCCCGGCCCCAGCCCCACTTGCTTCTCCGACCTCGGACCCACTTGCCTCCCTTGTATTCCCACCAGCTACAGGAGCGGACACTGTTACTTCCCCCGTCCTGTCTCTTCACTCTCCTGCCCTGTCTCTTTGCTCCGCCTCGTTCACTACGCTCCCTTTTACACCTACAACTTTGTCCCCCTACATGATGATACCTGTCTCTGCATCCGTCCCTTCCCCTGTGGGTGTAACACCCCAAACACCATTGCATACTGGAACGCCTGCGCGTGGATTTCCCGGAGCCAACTGGGCGGCGGCGCGAGACCGCATAGAGAAGGTGTTGGTGCGCTCTGCTGTGGGTACGGAGGAGAAACAGATGGCGGCAAATCAGGCAGCTCAATGGGCCCGGCACCCGATTTATAGTGTGGAGGATGTGTGGAGTGTTATGAAGGATTATGAGCCCTTCGTACAGCAGCATACCCTTAAGCACATGTCCGCCACACTGATAGCGTTGTGGGAGCAGTGTTTCCAGGGTACTGCACCGCAGATTATCTATGACATACCAGACAGAGTATATGTCACAGACATGGCCCCGAATGAAGTTTTTAGCAATGTGTCTACACTAGTGGGTTACCGAGGCAGGCTACTCCAAAAGGTTCCGATGTTAGGGACACAGCACCCCATGAGGGAAGTCCATCCCATTTACCACCCTGAAATACTAGAATTGCGCGACTCTACGGATACCGTAATAAGACTGCGAGTCGATGCTCGGTTTCAGGAGCAATGGATCTATACTCCTTGGAAAAGGAGAGAGGTCCTTTCCCTAAAAAGCCAGTTACCGGACCCAAGGAAAAATCCCACTGCATATTATAAAGAATTGACAGAGGCGGCCTCCTCCACAGTGATGACGTTAGCTGACATAGAGCTATTTTTTGGCTTGTTGGTACCGGTAGATATATGGAGACAAGTCCACACGCAGGACCATGCCCTGGAGTTGGGTGGCACATGGGACAAGATTAGAGCATGGGATAAGGAGCGCAAGCCCGGTGAGAAGCCAAAGGCAGAGTTATCGGCTTTACCGGGGCGTAATATCGCCTACATGCACTCACTTATCCCACCGAAGAAGGTGGATTGGGATAAGTTGACTGCGTGTCGTCAGAAGAAGGACGAGAGTGTGTGGGATTTCTTTACCAGATTTGAAGGGGTGTTCCTAGATTTTAGTGGCCAGGATTTGTCACAGGAGGGAGGTGTCTGTTTGTGAACAGGTTTGTCACTAACTTACTCCCTGAGGTTGCCACTAGGTTGCTGGCTTCAGAAAGTACCTGGACGACTTCCTCTCCGTCAGTCATATTGAGTATGTCGCAGTATTATGAGCATAGAAAGAAGGAGGACAAGGACAAGATAGAGAAGAAGTCGAAGGATTTAAAGACGAGGGTGTTGATGCAGCAGGTTGCGAGAGGAAGAGGTTGTTGCGGGGATTCTGCTCATACACAGAACTATGCACAAGAAAACAGGACCTCAGTAAATAGGGGTGTACCTCCTATCACCTCAGTACCCAAAATCCCAATCGACTAGCAATAGTGTCTCATTCGGTCTCCTACAAATATCAAGAAGCTACGAATGTTTAGAAAACCCAGAACACGAGCACTCCCGACTCACCTCAGAGTCGCGGGAACAAGACAATCTTTCGCTCTCACGTACTTGTCCACAATAAGAATAATCAGAGTCACTAAATAAGTTCAAAATGTTTATTTTGACTATAGTGATTCATAAAACAGTATGCAAACCACGACCAGCAGCAAAATGCATAAAGCTAGCATCATTAGCATTGTTACAATACCATAGAATACAAAAGGAGTCGTCATTTTATAAAGACTGTGAAAAAGGCAAAATAACTGGGCCTAATCACCCTCCCCTTGGTAGTAAGAAGTTATTTTATATAACAGAAGATCTCTAGGCGTTATTAGACCCCCTACCTGAAAGCCTAAACGCAAAGGTTTACATCATAGGAACAGCAGAGTTCAGCTCCATGGAACGGCTTTCTTCGAGTGTGTTTCAAAAACATGCAACAACGCTATATCAAAGCTCGATTCTTCCAGATTGCAGTTGTTGGTAACATGTTTTGTCTAGGTAATAGGGACTGACCAGAACAGAATAACAAGAGACATTGTTGATCGACCTTGCACATTATGTTCAGACACAATTGAAGGGAATGCTGAGAACGTGAAAAACAATCTGTTATCATGTACAGGGCAGAGGCAAAGGGCCTGATTCACAGAACTAACTTACGTCAAAAACGTAAACGTAAACGTAAAGTTAGTACTTTTTAGGTATTCACAGAATACACTTACTCATTTTGGTATTCACAGAATAGTACTAACTTTATGTTTACGTTTACGTTTACGTTTTTGACGTAAGTTAGTTCTGTGAATCAGGCCCAAAGTGTCGCGAAAACAAACTCTTAGCAGAGGCGTGCGCGGAAAAGCAGCAGCATAGGGCAAGCAAAACTCATGCTAACTTAGCAATGTCGACAATGTATCTAAGGGCCACAAAACCCCATATAACACCCTCCCCCGGGTAAGTCAGTAGGATATAGACAGAAGAACAAAAACAGATTTCAAAAGTCAGGCAGTGTCTAGAATATTGGTGAGGGACTTTCTAAAAAAAAAACAAATCGGAGAAAAAAGGGAAACTTCGAAGAAAAAGCTAAAGGCACTTTGAGCTGGAAAAAAGAGTCTGTATTCCAGACAGCGGAGTAGGGACGACCCAAGTAGTCAATCCATGAAGGTTTGGGTGCAAAGGAATGCAATTCCTTCCAATAGTTCAACCTTGTCATTGGTAGAAAAAAGCGATGACATCCAACTTAGTAAGTTGAAGGAACAATCATGTTCCTCACAAGCAGGAGCATCCAAAAGTAGAAATGGGAAACTTGCGTGATATTCAATGAAACTTTGTTGTAGGAAAGTGTGCGCAGCCGCACAGATATCCCATTGATCCAAGATTCCAAGTAAAGCTGCATGCGTCATTTGACCATCCACAGAACAAGCCTCGTCATGCGCCTCTAAGGGACCCATCAACCGGCTGAAATCAGGGATTGGACACCACGTGTTCGATAAGCAAAGTTCCATCGCCCAGGAGAAATGACATCTTTTGCAATTAAGCACTGGCTGCACGCAAGTAAAATAGGAAAAGCGGAATGTCAAGTCGTAACTTATGCCAAGCGTTGCTAAAGGCAAGCATCCAAAAGCCTCATATAGGCGATTACGGTACAGTTGTAGCTGGGCCGGCTTGTGCAGGGCCACAAAGTGAGCATCCATTATGAAGCACAAGGAGGAGAAGCAGGACACCAGCTGCCAGCGCCAATATTAAGGGGAACCCTCCGAAAACGTTGGAAAATATAGAATGAATAAAAGCCGATATTACCCCGAATATAGTTTGAAAGGAAGAGACCAGGCCAGATCCCACACATTTAAAAAAATGTGCAAGGCCTGTCGTCTCAGATGCATTAAATATTTGGTGAATTAGATCCCCAAAATGAAGTGGGAGGTTAGTGTTAAGAAGAGACTGTATCTCACTTGAGGTCCGAGCCACCTGCAATCTGAATGTTTCTCGGGCGGAAGTGAGGGCCACCTCTTGTTGGAATAAAAGGGCTTTGAGCCTGCTCAACTTGTTGAACTCTGTTTTCAAAGTCGGAATGGAAGGCCAAAGCGAAGAATCTAAACTCCCCTGCGGGGGTGGGAAAAGGACATTGCTACAGCAAGTTACTCGCTGGGAAACTGTTACCAAGTATGGGACTCCCGCCCGCAAACTACAGCAGTCTTGATTGTTTAAAATGAGATAGCTGCCGTTAGTAAGCAATGTAAAGACAGGCGTGATGGATGGTACTGGGGTCCCCTTTAAAAAGCAAGCTAGATTCGGCGCTGACACGTTACACTCGCCATGCAGTTTAACGTGTTTGCACACATGAGAGTGACCCACTGTCGAATCACACTCCTCCCCCGTAAGGAAAACCTCGTTATCCTCCCTCATAATTCATGCAGAAAAGCACTACCAAGCGGTTCAAAGCGGCCAACAGGAAAGTGTTGCATATATGATGTAAAATGAAAAAGCGAAAAGGGCAAAGTGATAACCCCATGAATTAACACACAGCAGAGTCCGTTTCCGCTACGGAAAACGGTAAAGGTTCCAATTGTTCAATATGTAACAGCGTGTATACAGCATCTTTCATGGACATAAACCTCTGTTTATCAGTCAGGTTAAAAGGCAAAAATAAAGCAGTGGCATTCAAATAATCCCAGGGCACTTTACCCATTTTCAGTGTCTGCAACGTCCAAGCAAATTGCATGACCGACCTTAACTGATTCTGACCATGATATAACACAGAAACATCACTTTGTACAATATCTATTACAGAAGAAACAATATTGTCTAAGGTGTAAATGCGTGAAGAAAGTGTGTTAATGCTGTTGTCCACTACAGCAAGGACTTTTTCTAAATTTACCTGATCAATTTGACGCAGACGGAAGGCTGCTTCCATCTGTGAAAGTTTCCAAATTTCATTATAAGCGGCATAAATAAATCGCTTGGCCCTTGGATTACGTGGGCCCAGGAGAAAATCAGCCACATTTATATCGTTCGATAGGAGGGAAAGGTGCTGTTTCACAGATGCCAGGGTAGAGTGTTCTAACCACTGCTGGCACAATTTACCTACCGAGTATATAGTCACAGAATGATGAGGTGGATAACGAGGGTCAGGCTTAGTCTGAATAAAACCAGGTGTAACATTATAGAAACGCAACTGGCATGCATTTGTATTAGTTTGCCACATTCAATCAATCAATCACAGAATTTGTAAAGCGCACTACTTACCCGCGAGGGTCTCAAGGCGCTGGGGAAAAAAAGGGGGGGGGTGCTGCTACTGGTCGAACAACCAGGTCTTGAGTAGCCTCCTGAAGGTCAGCAGGTCTTGGGTCTGTCGTAGGCTTAGTGCAAGGGTGTTCCAGGTCTTGGCGGCGAGGTGGGAGAAGGATCTGCCGCCGGTGGTGATTCTTCGAATGCGAGGGACGGTGGCGAGGGAGAGGTCGGCGGAGCGGAGTTGGCGGTTGGGGACGTAGAAGAGGAGTCGTCTGTTGAGGTAGGCTGGGCCAGTCTTGTGGAGTGCCTTGTGTGCGTGGATGAGGAGTTTGAAGGAGATTCTCCTGTCGACGGGGAGCCAGTGCAGGTTCCTCAGGTGGGGGGTGATGTGGCTGTGGCGTGGTACATCGAGGATCAGGCGTGCGGAGGCGTTTTGTATGCGTTGCAGTCGCTTGATGAGCTTGGCCGGGGCTCCCGCGTAGAGGGCGTTCCCATAGTCAAGTCTGCTGCTGACGAGGGCCTGGGTGACTGTTCTTCTTGTGTCTGTCGGGATCCACTTGTAGATCTTGCGAAGCATGCGGAGGGTGTTGAAGCAGGAGGATGAGACTGCGTTGACTTGCTTGGCCATGGAGAGCGTTGAGTCGAGGATGACTCCCAGGTTGCGTGCGTGGTCGGTGGGTGTCGGGGCTGCTCCCAGCGTCGTTGGCCACCAGGAGTCGTCCCAGGCTGAGGGGTTGGAGCCGAGGATGAGGACCTCTGTCTTCTCCGTGTTCAGTTTTAGTCAGCTGATCTTCATCCAATCGGCGACGGCCTTCATTCCTTCATGGAGGTTGGATTTGGCGGCGAGGGGGTCCTTGGTGAGGGAGAGGATCAGTTGAGTGTCGTCGGCGTAGGAGATTATGTTGAGGTCGTGCTGTCTGGCGATGCGTGCGAGCGGGGCCATGTAGATGTTGAACAGTGTTGGGCTGAGGGACGATTCCTGGGGTATGCCGCAGATGATCTCGGAGGCTTCGGATCGGAATGGTGGGAGGCGGACTCTCTGGGTTCTGCCGGCGAGGAAGGAGGTGGCCCATTCCAGGGCCTTGTCTCGGATCCCTGCGTCGTGGAGGCGTGCGCGTAGAGTGCGGTGGCAGACAGTGTCGAAGGCGGCGGAGAGGTCCAGCAGGATGAGGGCTGCGGTCTCACCGTTGTCCAGCAGGATCCTGATGTCGTCGGTGGCGGCGATGAGGGCAGTCTCAGTGCTGTGGTTGCTGCGGAACCCCGATTGGGATGGGTCCAGGATGCTGTTTTCTTCGAGGTATCGGGTTAGCTGTTTGTTGACTATCTTCTCCATGACCTTGGCTGGGAACGGAAGCAGGGAGATGGGCCGGAAGTTCTTGAGGTCTCTCGGGTCCGCCTTGGGTTTTTTGAGTAGGGCGTTGATCTCTGCGTGTTTCCAGCTCTCTGGGAAGGTCGCGGTCTCGAAGGAGAGATTGATGATGTTGCACAGGTGGGGTGCGATGGAGCTGCTGGCTTTGTTGAAGATGTGGTGCGGGAAAGGGTCTGACGGGGAGCCGGAGTGTATTGTGCTCATGGTCTTGATGGTGTCCTCGATGTTCACGCTGGCCCAGGCTGGCAGGGGGTCGTGGTCGATGGTGTGCGGCGGGTCTGGTGCATCGATCTTAGTTAGGGCTGTCTGGGTGTTGAAGCTGTCGTGGATGTCGGCGATCTTGCGGTGGAAGAAGGTGGCGAGGGAATCGCACAGGGGTTGCGACGGCGGGATGTCGTTGGTGTTGGAGCTGGGGTTGGAGAGTTCCTTCACGATGTTGAAAAGCTCCTTGCTGTTGTGTGCGTTGTTGTCGAGGCGGTCTTTGAAGGAGATTCTCTTGGCGGACTTGATGAGGTGGTGGTGGTTACGGATGGCGTCTTTGTGGGCTGCGTGGCTGTCCGGTGTCTTATCACTGTGCCATTTCTTCTCTAGTTTCCGGCAGGTACGCTTGGAAGCTAGGAGTTCCGAGGTGAACCAGCAGGCTCTTTTGGTGGTGTCACTGTAGGTGAGTTTTTTCAGCGGGGCGAGGGTGTTGGCACAGTCGTCCATCCATCGTCTGAGGTTGCAGGCGGCGTCGTCGGTGTTGGATGGGTCGGAGGGAGGGCTGAGAGCGAGGGTTGCCCGTAGTTGGTCTTCGGTGACTTTGCTCCAGCAGCGGCGTGGGATCTGTTGGGTGCGGTGGTGTGTGGTGGGTTTCTGGAAGGTGAAATGGATGCAGCGGTGGTTGGTCCAGAGGAGTTCTGTGGTGTGGCTGAAGGAGACGTGGGAGCTTGAGGAGAAGATGGGGTCAAGCGTGTGGCCGGCGGAATGGGTCGGTGTTGTGACGAGCTGGCTCAGACCGAGGTTGGCGAGGTTGTCGATCAGGGTGGTGGAGTTGCTGTCGTTGTTGTTCTCCAGGTGAAAGTTCAGGTCTCCGAGGAGGATGTAGTCGGTAGAGGTCAGGGCGTGCGTGCTGATGAAGTCGGCGATGGAGTCGCTGAACTGGGGTCGGGGCCCAGGGGGTCTGTAGACAAGGGTGCCTCTAAGGGTGGTGTTGGGGTCCGTGTGGATCTGGAAGTGCATGTGTTCGGAGGTGCTGAGAGTGTTGTCGGTGCTGGTCGAGACCCTGATGGTGTTCTTGTGGACGATGGCGATTCCTCCTCCTACTGCGTTGACGCGGTCTCTGCGGGTGATCTTATAGCCGTCTGGGATGGCTATGGCGATGTCGGGGGCGGAGGAGTCGTTCATCCAGGTCTCTGTCAGGAAGGCGACGTCTGGTGATGATGTGTCGAGCAGGTCCCAGAGCTCGACGGCGTGTTTGCGTGCGGAGCGGGTGTTCAGTAGGATGCATCGGAGGTGGTTGAGGTCCTTCTTGGCGGGCGCCTTGGTGGCTCTGAGGCTGGTGTAGCTGCAGTTCCGGCAGGTGAAGGGACCATGGGTGCGTTTCGGGGCGGCCTTGAAGCAGTTGTGCGTCCGTCCGGGGTTGAGAGCCTGGAGTGTGGTGGCATCGTATCGGCGTCGGTCCTCGAGGCTGGTGTGGGGGGCGCACGGCCCAGGGGGTCTGGCGCTGGGCGCGGTCCAGGCACGGACGGGCGCAGACGGGCTTGCCTTAGGCGCGCCTTCGGCCGCACAGCGGCCGCCATATATGGGGAGGTGGGAGGGAGGAGCAGCTGGGAGGCAGGGGCAGCGAATGGGCAGTCAGGGGGGCGGGGCCGCAGGGGACGCAGCGGCGGGAGTGGAGAGAGGCAGCGAGGGGTACAGAAGGCAAAAAGGACACAGGGAAATGGGGGCAGCGAGGGAAACAGAAAGGAAATGGACAAAATGCAATGGGGGCAGCGAGGGAAACAGAAAGAAAATGGACACAATGCAATGGGGGCAGCGAGGGAAACAGAAGAAAAATGGACACAATGCAGTGGGGGCAGCGAGGGAAACAGACGGGAAAACGGGCACAATGCAATGGGGGCAGCGAGGAAACAGAAGAAAAATGGACACAGTGCAATGGGGGCAGCGAGGGAGACAGAAGAAAAATTGACACAATGCAGTGGGGGCAGCGAGGGAAACAGACGGAAAACGGGCACAATGCAATGGGGGCAGCGAGGGAAACAGAAGAAAAATGGACACAATGCAATGGGGGCAGCGAGGGAGACAGAAGAAAAATGGACACAATGCAATGGGGGCAGCGGGGGAAACAGAAAGAAAATGGACACAGGGAGAATGGGGGCAGCGAGGGAAACAGACGGAAAACGGGCACCGAGGCCACAAGCAGAGGGGCGAGCTTACCAGCAGCAGCAGCGGGCAGGACACCACAGGCGGAGCTGTGTGGCGGGGGAGCGACCTACCTGGTAAGGTCAAGGGTCGCTCTCCTCACCGCGCAGCGGCCGCCATATATGGGGAGGTGGGAGGGAGGAGCAGCTGGGAGGCAGGGGCAGCGAATGGGCAGTCAGGGGGGCGGGGCCGCAGGGGACGCAGCGGCGGGAGTGGAGAGAGGCAGCAAGGGGTACAGAAGGCAAAAAGGACACAGAGAAATGGGGGCAGCGAGGGAAACAGAAAGGAAATGGACAAAATGCAATGGGGGCAGCGAGGGAAACAGACGGAAAACGGGCACAATGCAATGGGGGCAGCAAGGGAAACAGAAGAAAAATGGACACAATGCAGTGGGGGCAGCGAGGGAGACAGAAAGAAAATGGACAAAATGCAATGGGGGCAGCGAGGGAAACAGAAAGAAAATGGACACAATGCAATGGGGGCAGCGAGGGAAACAGACGGAAAAACGGGCACAATGCAATGGGGGCAGCGAGGGAAACAGAAGAAAAATGGACACAGTGCAATGGGGGCAGCGAGGGAGACAGAAGAAAAATGGACACAATGCAGTGGGGCCAGCGAGGGAAACAGACGGAAAACGGGCACAATGCAATGGGGGCAGCGAGGGAAACAGAAGAAAAATGGACACAATGCAATGGGGGCAGCGAGGGAGACAGAAGAAAAATGGACACAATGCAATGGGGGCAGCGGGGGAAACAGAAAGAAAATGGACACAGGGAGAATGGGGGCAGCGGGGGAAACAGAAAGAAAATGGACACAGGGAGAATGGGGGCAGCGAGGGAAACAGACGGAAAACGGGCACCGAGGCCACAAGCAGAGGGGCGAGCTTACCAGCAGCAGCAGCGGGCAGGACACCACAAGCGGAGCTGTGTGGCGGGGGAGCGACCTACCTGGTAAGGTCAAGGGTCGCTCTCCTCACCGCGCAGCGGCCGCCATATATGGGGAGGTGGGAGGGAGGAGCAGCTGGGAGGCAGGGGCAGCGAATGGGCAGTCAGGGGGGCGGGGCCGCAGGGGACGCAGCGGCGGGAGTGGAGAGAGGCAGTGAGGGGTACAGAAGGCAAAAAGGACACAGGGAAATGGGGGCAGCGAGGGAAACAGAAAGGAAATGGACAAAATGCAATGGGGGCAGCGAGGAAAACAGACGGAAAACGGGCACAATGCAATGGGGGCAGCGAGGGAAACAGAAGAAAAATGGACACAATGCAGTGGGGGCAGCGAGGGAGACAGAAAGAAAATGGACAAAATGCAATGGGGGCAGCGAGGGAAACAGAAGAAAAATGGACACAATGCAGTGGGGGCAGCGAGGGAAACAGACGGAAAAACGGGCACAATGCAATGGGGGCAGCGAGGGAAACAGAAGAAAAATGGACACAGTGCAATGGGGGCAGCGAGGGAGACAGAAGAAAAATGGACACAATGCAGTGGGGGCAGCGAGGGAAACAGACGGAAAACGGGCACAATGCAATGGGGGCAGCGAGGGAAACAGAAGAAAAATGGACACAATGCAATGGGGCAGCGAGGGAGACAGAAGAAAAATGGACACAATGCAATGGGGGCAGCGGGGGAAACAGAAAGAAAATGGACACAGGGAGAATGGGGGCAGCGAGGGAAACAGACGGAAAACGGGCACCGAGGCCACAAGCAGAGGGGCGAGCTTACCAGCAGCAGCAGCGGGCAGGACACCACAGGCGGAGCTGTGTGGCGGGGGAGCGACCTACCTGGTAAGGTCAAGGGTCGCTCTCCTCACCGCGCACCACACCAACCATCCTGATGAATCAACCTCAGAAACATTAAAGGAGGCATTTTGAAGGAGAGCCTGCAAAGCCTCAATGGTGTAGTTATTATGTAACCGAAAATTGTCATATTCAGCTAATGAAGGAATGGAGGGGGTATTCAGGTTTTTGGTAGTTGCAAGGCCATAACAGGATGTTTGGTAAATGGTTTCATTTAAAAACAAGCATTGGCATAGCCAATAGGTCTCGCTTTTGGGACCTTATAAGTATTTAGTTTTGCAGCACAATATCCTTGGTGCAACAACATCAGCTGTTGCATGGCTAAACCTTGTACCTTATAAGTAAAACACAACAGAAAATTAAAAATCAAGCCGAGGCAAAAGAAAAAGTAGTGTGGGTACCAAAACATATGGCCCGTACCGAAAGGATCCATGCAGCAGGGGTAAACACCAGGGCGGAAACAAAACAGCCACAAGGCGGGACAAATGTATTCTATCCACGAACCAAAACGATGGCATTTAGAAAGGCGGACTAAGTAACCAATCACAAGTGGTGGGCGTGTGGTGGTGTCTTTTAACTTCCCAGAGACATTACAGCATGCCTCGCAGAGCATGCACGCTGCCTCTAGGCTCGACTCTAAGAACAGCTGAACAGAATTACACCAAATTTGCCAGAAAGATAGATTGTTACTCAGAAAGCCTACTTTTTGTGATTTTGTGTAAATCCATTAAGCTGTTTTTTTTTTCCAATTAAGATTCAAAAGTTAGTGTTTTCTGGACGTGACCTAGCCGGCTCCTAGAGATCTGATTCACAGGCCATCACATCAATAGAAATGTTGCAGCTGCCATTTTAAGAAATGAGGGACTCACTTAGTCCCTGTGTCCTGAGTTTTAAAAAAAAATAAGAACAAAGAGGGCAGGGTGGGGGTACTCTGACACGCTGGGGTGAAAGTAAAAAGAGAATTGTGCTGCGAAATTTTTATTGGCAGTAAAGCAACAATTAATGGAGTTCTTTCCCTGTAAAAATGGTTTTATGGGGTTTTTATTATTGTAGGGTGCTTAAATGCATCATTCTAGAGTGCTTAAATGCAGAATTTTCTTTGAAGTAATAACTGGATGCGCATTTCCCACCTCCCAGTGGAAACAAAACTGGATTATCTGATATATAATTCATGAGGATCAGGCAGCAGACTTCACAAAGGCTTTGATGAGACGATGGATGGCTTCTCTGCACCTGTTGAACCCAGAGTCCAAGGAGCAAGCTTCTCTTCTCAGGCCTCCTGGCTAAAAGGCAGCAATTACCAGCACAAACCTCGAACTCTAGCCCACAAGAGAAAGTAAAGCGGCACTAAAACATCTGGTACCAAAAAACATGGGCACGCCCACATTTCTTATTTCAGGTATTCAATCATGGCAGGTGGCCAACTGACATGTTTAGGTAGCGATCGCTGCCTTTCGGCTTCATGGCGCTATATGACACAGCTATTAATTTATCCTACAAAATGGCACTTGATCCATCATAAAAGAAGGATGAAAGGTCAAGTCGACCTTTCCAAGCACTCAAATGTAGTAAAAAACAGCGGCTTCAACCAACTGTGCGACCTCGCCTTTTTAATAGTACATGAACTTCCAACAGGAACCCGCCTGTGCAGAATACTTTGCAACTCCGCCGATAAGGGTCGGTTTATGAGTATTTTTTACACAAAACTATACTTACTAACTGTTTAACGTAGGTTCTCATTGTGTGTTAATAATGGTATTTCTTAGAACCAAAAGAGGAACTGCGGGTAATATAGCACCCTAACTGAAAGGCATTCATTGAATGGATGAAAGGCTGAGTCGGCCCTGCTGGGATTTAAACCTGTGAGCTGCAGACTGCACACAACAATGTAACTGTGTTTACATGTCGAGCTAGGTAAAAAGTATAGGAGTTTGTTGCCCATATCTCAGCATTGACAGTTTTAGTACAGTAATAAGCAGGGGGCACAGGCGCAGACAGTTGGAGCAGCTCAGGATCACACATACTATCAGAAGGGAATGAGGGGATAGAATTCATACTTCCCGGTTCCAGAGTTGACGACTCAACCATTAAACCACTTTCATTACATTCACCGACTGAGCTAACTCGGCACTTGGAAACTACACAGAAGGCTGGTAAACAGATGTAGCAAGCATGAGCCAGCAAAAATCAGAAACAGTGGCTAGTCGATGTACCAACAAAGTCATCGGATGTTGAACTTTAATCGTTTGGTGGATGCCAAAAAGCAAAAATAACTGTGACAAAGACAATTCGAAAAGGAGCGCTGCATTATATAAAACAACAAGATACTAAAATATGTAAAAAATGCGAATAACAAGAGTCTGGGAGGGTATGCAGAACAGCAGGGAGCAGAGGAGGCCAGGAGCTTCTGTTCAGTACTGCATGCCGTACAGAGATGCTGGACACAAACACAAGACGGCTAGGGTGAATGTACTGGAGGACTCACCAGCGGTGCCCAGCAGCTCAGCAGCCACACCCTCAGGTCCTCCAGGAAGCATCACCAGCAGCTGCCGGGGGTCCAGTCCACGCTTGTGCGCCTCGTGTGGTCCAGGGGACAGGCTGCCCTCTTCCTCTGCGGCTCAAAGTAAATGAACAAGCCACAAGAACAGGCGCGGACGAGGAGAGCAACAGGAGAGGGGTGTGCTGACGTGAAAACCATTAGCCAGCAATTTAAGGCTAATGTTACCACCGCCGCGTGGATTTATAGCCTCGCGCATCAAACTGTATTTCCAAACCATGTGACAATGATGCAGAGCAAATAGGGTTCCATCCGAGCACGCAGTGCAGCCCTCTCCCAGGAGTACCCTGGAGGCTTGGGACAAACGGGCGCATGCGTTAAACGGGAAGGGCTCCCGTGGGAAGTGGGAAGAGAAGACTTCGAAGAGATGGAGTCTGTGGCATGGAGATTGTGAAAATGAAAGCGCGCTGCAAATGCAAACCAAACAAGCACGGAATCGAAACGGAGGAGCGGGGGCGAGCGAGCGCGGCAGCCTGCTCAGCTGACCAGACGCTCGTGCGTCATGGCCTTTTGCCGGCATGTGTTTCCAATTATCGCGCCCGCGTCTGGGCACGATAATGGGAAACACATGTCTGCGCCGCGCGTACCCATCCCAAAAAGGCCAGCCACGACGCACGAGCGTTTGGACTGCTTCTGAAACTCACTTACTTAAAGTCTTCGCCTAGCAGCGCTTGCGCGCTACTCGAGGCTCGACCTAATAACAATTGAGTCGGGATCAGGCAGGCACGATGTAATGCCTCAGTGCCCTGTACCTGCCATGGCTTCGTGCCCCAGATTGACTTTAAATCTATAGCCTGTTTCCAATGGTCATAACCGTGTGTGGTCAACTGTGTCATAAACAAGTTGGCGTAAATCAGTTTAGTGTGTGATAATAGGTACTTGGATGTAGGGGATTTTTGAAGCCTAAAAAAATAGGATTCAGAATTGGTCAAATCAAAATCTGAAAAATAGGTGAACTTATTTCTAAGTGTTTTAGAACTCCCCTCCAAGGGAGTTGGACAATGGTCCCATTGGGTAAAATTAAAAACAGGTCTCATCGTGTTGGTTTTGTGTAAAAAATGATGCCCATAATGTTGATAGCAAAAGAGATCACCATCATTGGCAGAATTTAAATTCAAATCTTCAGCATCAAAGGCAGCATAATATTTTAAATCTGAAAACAATGCATGAACTGCCTGCACATCCCAATCATCCGAATGTATGTCCCGTGTCACCACATCTCCTAATGAGACGCGAAACATGTATGGAACTCGAAGGACCTCAGTTGGGCCATGAATTTCGTAAGCTACTTTGTCCCAAACTATGCCATCAGGAACTGGGAAAGCTGAAATGTTCATAAAAGACTGGTCACGTTTCATGACATGGGACGATGTGTGAGGAGCCAAAGTTCAATCGACCATTTGTACTGCAGAGCGTTCAGGGAGATAATGGCCATTGATGAGCAAAAAGAACACTGTCACAAATCCAATTGACATGAAGAGGAAAATTAGGATTAGCATCAACCAAATGTAGGTCCATGGGGGAACGAAGTATGTCTTTTTGAACCAGGAGTAAAAAATACGCAATTTAGATGGGGTGCATCAGACAAACTGGATGATGAGGAGGATGCGGCAGAAGAAAGGTGTGCCTGATCTCCATCACAGGCACTCACTGAACTTGCAAGCAAAGGTGAAAGTGCCGAATTGTCCATTCGTACCCGTGGGCTTGATGGCAGCTCACTCATGGAATGAATAGCCGGAATAGGGTACACAATATCCATCGCAGAAGAGGATTGTCGCAAGGGTTGAAGATCAATTACAGTGTCCATCATATGAGCAGACATCCGTGTGGCAGCAGATGATGTCAAAGTCAATGCCGCTAAGGAAATTGCGTTGCACGAAACTGCAGGTGTCACACTATTCAGAATCGGCCATACGGTGTAACTTGACATTGTCCACTGAGATGTACCTGTTGTCTTTGTGACCTGGCAACGGTGGTAGAATGACTGTACGAGTACCCTTCAGTCCAAGTACTGAAACTGGAGCCCGGTAAGAGGGACCAAATTCTTTTTTGCATTCAATCTTCTCTCTCACCAGATCCCCAATTTTAGGAAGCCAACCGGTAACAGGATTCAGTAGTGCATCAGCAGGCGAAGATGGTAAATGCTCAGTTGCCAGAGTATCAAGTGCCTTTTGTAGATCCTGTAATATAGCAGAATGATTATCTACGTCAAACTTAGAGGCAGCCGCCACAATGTCCAGACCATCAAGGTCAGGAACAAACATGTGAAAGCCAAAGAGCATCTCGTAAGGGGTCCGCCCACCCAGAGATCTTCTAGAGAGATTATTTAATGCACGTTGGACCCCATACAAGTGGGACAGCCATTCCCTGCCAGTACCTAAGACTCTAGCTATCAAGGATTGCTTAAAGTCCTGGTTCATTCGCTACACAACTGAATTGCCCTCAGGCCTGTATGGAGACGAAAACTGCACCTGTACCCCCAACGACTTCATGGCATCCTTGTAAGCCTTAGAGGCAAACGCTGGACCTTGGTCAGAATGGAAGGTACCACAGGCAAACATCTCGATGATGACACGCAAATCCCTGATGACATTTCGAGCGTCAGCACTATGTTGTGGCCAGACCCTCAGGAATCGAGTGCACGAATCAACCGCAACCAAGATATACTTGTATGCAGTATCAGAAGAAAGAGGACCACAGTGATCAAGATAGACACAGCCAAAAGGTCTATTAGAAATACATAACTGGGTTTGTGGCATACGCGGGACCGTAGAAGGTTTGATGTGTTGACAAACATCGCAGCAAAGAACATAGTTACGAGTCTGTTTATATAAACCACGCCACCAGTAACGTTGCTGAAGAATAGAGACTGTTGCCGACACACCAGCATAGGCCGAAGCAATGCCTTCGTGTGCGGCCTTGATCAAAGCTTGTCTGCGGTCAGAGTTGGGAATCAGCCGATCCCCAACTGAAGGAATGGTAACATAAGGAACCTGTTCGGGAGTTACATGGTAAGAGTACTTAGAAGGGAAACCCGCAGGATAATTACCTCCCTCCCTAGTTGCAGCGACCGCTGCCAGAATCTCATTATCAAGCTTAGTCATAGATCTTGTAACTGCTGCTATGGAACACGTGGCTACTGCAGACTTGGCTGCTTCATCAGCCAAAGAATTACCAAGAGTGTGCGTTCCGACACGCTGGTGGCCAAGAGTGTGAATAACATGTGTGAGAGGCAGACGTTGTTTAAGATCTGCCACTCGAACCCAAAGCGTTTTGTGCTTAATCGCGCTGCCTTTAGAATCGCGGTAATCAAGACCAAAAGAATAAGTTGTCATTGAACGACTGGACACAATAGTATGAATCGCACACAATAAGGGTATTCACAAGAGGCTCAGCAAACTCTAAAGCTAGAACAAGAGCACGCAGCTCCGCCAATTGCGCCGTACAGTCTCCAAGTGCCTGTGTGTGCACAATGGAAGACTTAAACTCTCCATCTTCAATGGAGCCAGCCACAATAGCGCAAGCTGCTGAATAAGCATGTTTGGAATCCGTGGCCGGTTGCGCCGAGCCATCGGTATAAATGATGCATTTGTATTCACTCAGAGGAAGAAGCGACAAAGGAGGCGGATGAACAAATTCAAACTGTAAAAATTCCTGAGTCTGAAGTGATGGATCAAAGACAAATGTGACATCCGAAGACATCAAAGAAGTAGCCCACTGAATCCAACGTGGGTGTAATGCCTTCGAGTTAGGTACACTTGCTTTAGTCACTGCTTCCAAAGCAGGGAAGGGGGTGACCATAAGAATGCGTTTGCCCTGCGCCAGTGAACGTTCCTTTAGAATCGCCATCTGCACTGCCGTCAAGATTTTTTCAACAGAGGAAAAGCGTATTTCAGCCGCAGTGTACAAGTGTGATTTGTATGCAATAGGTATTGTGTCTCCTTCATTGAACGTTAAGTACGTGAAACCTACTGCCCCTGAAACGATACGTATTACCAGGTTGGTGGTGTTATCACAAGTCATTAAGAAGTTAGTCACAAGCAAATCCGCCTGCAAAGACTGCAGAACGGAAGAATGTTCCGGAAGCCAGCTGGCAGATGAAAACTTAGGTTGTTTCAACGCATAAAGCGGTTTGATACGCTGGGTATAATCGGGAATGTAAGTCCGCCCGAAATTTAAAAAACCCAGCAGCGATTGTAACTTTTTCAAAGAAGAAGGTGGCTGCAAATGTGCACATTTCTCTAGGAAGTGAGGTGCTAAACCCTTCCCTCGTTATTGAGCTCATAGCCCAAAAAGAGTACTGCCAGATGGGCAATGTGTGACTTTGCAAAATTGAACTTATAACTGTAGTCGGCAAAAGACAATATTATGTGGTCGACTCAGTCAAGATGCGGGGCGAGGTCGAAGTCAGTCAAATAGATGTCATCAACGTACGACAAGGCCTCAGGGTCAATGTCATGCAACAAAGACACAATGCGTGCCGCAAATGCCCCGGGGCTATTCTTATACCCCATAGGCAATCGTGTACATTTTTTCTGATTCCCGACGGCACTGAATGCTGTCAGGTCACTACTCGCACGGTCGAGATTGTGAATGTAGAAACCATTGGAAATGTCAAGTGTCGTCTTGTATTTTTTACGAACAATATTATTCACCAGCGCTGAGCTGTGTGTGTTTTGCACCACAAAGGTGCGGCAATGGCTGTTCAAATTTCTATAATCCAATACAATCCGAAATGAACCATCCGGTTTAGGGACAGTAAAGAGAGGATTATTCATAGGTGATGTACATGACTCAATTACCCCCTGATACTCCAATTGTCTTAGAATGTCACAAACCGAAGCTTTTGCTTCACGTTTGATGGGATATTGAGGTTGAGGTTGTGGCATAGAGCGCAACGGTATTTCATGAGCTGGTGAATCAACGTCCCAACCAACCTGATTGCGATACACCGCCGGGGCTAAGGCCAAAGCCCATTCCTCTGCGTAAGCCTGTGCGCGGTCCTCAGGGACACAACGTGAAAAACTCGGAAGTATCACATCTTCCCCTCTAGAAGAGGCTAACACAAAGGGCGGAGGCCAATCCCTCTCCGTCAACAAAATGTCATATGTAGCAGTTAAATTCTCCCAGAAAACCACCTTAATGGGACGCAGTATATCACCTTCAATTTGGAAAATGACTTCGTAGAGTCTATCCGGGGGGGCAACCCGGGTATCTGCAGTCTCAATAGTAACACATGTGTCAGTTGCTGTCACATCCAGACGGGGACGTAGAGCCTCCCTGACTATAGTAACTTCTGCCGCGCTGTCGAGCAGAGTCACTGCCCATGTCCAATCCAGGAGTTGCGTTCTCACCGTCTATGGCATATCTCGCTGTTAATGCGGCAACCTTTTTCTTTAGAAAAGGAGGTCGGGTACGAGGGAAATCACCCTGCTTGTCCTTGACTTCAAACTGTCGAGGCTGTTCACGAGGTTGTGACGCAGGTTGACTTGTACCCCGATCCTGGCGATCACCTCCACCGGCTTGTGAGCCTGATGTTTCCTGTAAAGAACGAGGAGAACGCTGATCAGGAACATGAAATCTATCAGGAGACTTAATTTTAGCGCGATCGCGCAAGTCATAAGTAGGTTCAGAAGCTTCAGGGGTTGGTGAACTGGCACGCAAACCCTGCTTCTGCTGTTGGGAACCCTGTTTCTTATTCCTTTGCCAATTCTCTTTAGGAAAGAAAGCGCGCCCATCCTTATCAGGCTGGGCTTTCTGTTGATTTAGAGACTGCGTTTGTGTTTGAGTCGTAGGCTTATTTCCCAGGCTAGTGCGGCCTATGGTTTTATAAGCCTTCGCAATAATCTTAGGTAATTCTCGTGGTCTGTCAGCCTCTGCGACCGCTTCTAAGCGGTTTGCTACTTGAAAGCTAACAGCATCGCCCTTGACATTCGCAAGGATCATATCAGCAACCACGTCGAACACTCCTACCAGTCTCATCCCCAGCTCGACAGCTGCTTCGGCTCCGTGTTCATCTTGAACGTGTTTAATCACAGAGGGGAGTACAGTCATGGAGGGAGTGCCGAAACACATAGAATATACCGCTGCAAACACCCTGCCCCAGGTGTTACAATCAGCCAATTCGGGAATTAAGTGTAGGAGAGTAGGATCTGCTTCACATGGGTACCCCCACTTTTTGCTGATGCTTCACTGTTTTTCGACATTAGTCTGGCTGGGGCCCTGCTAATCAGAACCCCAGCCTAGCTGCTTCCTCTCTAAAATGGTTTCCATGTGCCTTAGGCACATCACTGATTGGAATCTGGAGTGCCCTTATAAGTCCCTAGTATATGGTATACTATGTACCAAGGGCATAGGTACCTCAGAGGCCTGCCAGGGGCTGCAGCATGTATTATGCCACCCCTGGAAGGCCATCCAAACTGACACCACAGGTCTGCTACTGCAGCCTGGGTAAGGTGGTGCATGCACCCCTTACTGTGATATAGGTTACCTATATCACTAAATACATACACACATATAAACCTATAAGTCACTCCTAAGGCAGGCCTTATCAATCCTGAAGGCAGAGTGCGTGGTTCCTATGTGAGGGGGTGCCCCTGCATGAGCAGGGCCCCTCTGCAGCGTTCGGAGACCCTTCTCTGATGCTGTTTGTAGTGCAGCCTGACCATATACTCTTAAGCGCATTATAACCTCGCGTTAAATGCTAACTTTGGAATGGCTGCACCTAAACATGTCGTGTTTGGTGTCAAACATCTTGGAATACTACCCCCCGCCAATTCTGGCGGCGGGGGTAGCATTCCACCCTTCTAGAGGGAGAGACATGTTAACCCTGGCCTGGCCGGTAACTTCTTTCTAAAGCCTGGCATCACAAAATGGATGCTACTGCCACAGACACAAGTCTGGCCTCCTGCTGCTGGACGAAACTCCGGCAGGGGAGGCCTGGACAATAGGTTTTCTGTCCCAGGGAGGTGTGACCACCTCCCCAGACAGGATAATGTGTATTGGGGCTGGGCGGGAGCACTTTGGGTGCTTTGAAGTCCTGCACTGGGGGCACACTTGGTGTCCCTGTGCATACCCCAGTTCAAACCGGATCAGGGGCTTGCAGCCCCTGCTTTGGCGCGAACTGGACAAAGGGAAAGGGGTGTAGCCACCCCTCTGCCCTGACCCACCCATAGGTGGGGCCACAGAGTAGTCCAACCCCTAAACTTAGTATAAGTATAGGAACCCAGTCCTTAGGACTTTAGATTATCCCTGGACGAAACTCTGAAACTGAATCCTGGACCTTCGATGCTCTACTCACAATTAGAGGACAGAAGAATCTCCCTTGGGGTCAAGGAGTGACTCCCTGCTTGGCAGGCACCAAAGAAGCATCTGTCCGGTTCGCATTTCTGAAGCTCCCGTCGGACGCCGAAGTCATCGCATCACCAGAGGTGGATTCTCAGACTTCACCGAGGCTACCCTGAGTCCCCAGCAAAGCTGAGGCCCGTGGCTATCGTGGGTGACTTGAGACCGTGACCCCTGGACACCGAGCACATTTGCAAGTGCATCCTCTTCTGGGTCTCCCCGAAGTCGTGCTTTGGGCTCCGAGTAGCCCTAGCCTCCAGCACCAACTGCACCGAAGATCACTGGCCTCCACTCCACGAGTGTCCTGTGAGCCAGATCCACGTGCAGCGTCTCGAGGCTCCTTTGCGGTCGCTAGCCCATTGGCTAGTAGCCCTTAACGAAGGCCAATCTTTTTCTAACTTGGCATCCTGGTTGCTCCAGGCCTGCCCTCACTTACCCTCGCTGGGTGAGTTCCCCAGACCTTGCTGGTCTGCACCATCGACGATCTTCCTCTGCATCGAGACTTGCCGTTGCCAAGGCTTGTTGGGTCCAATCCGGTCGCCGACACCTCAGCACTCGACAAACATCGTGTACCAGCCCGAATCCTGCTCCTGGTCGCCGACAACGCCTCCTGGACCTCGTGGCTGAAGAGTCAAGATGACCGTCAACGCACCTGAAGCACTCGACATCGGTGGGCATCTGTCCATCGCCTTCCTGGTCACTGGCTAGTGGCCCAGACTCTGTCCCCTCTGCTTTCAGGTTCTTCAGAACTCCGATCCACTCTTGGATCCACCCGGACACTTTTCACTTGGTCGCCAGCAGCACTTTGCAGCAGATCGCCATTCAAATCGACGACGAAACCCGACCCCGAAAGGCACCTATGCACCCGGCTTCCTGGGTGAGGTAACACGAGTACTCCGGTGCTCCCGTGGGTAGAGACTCTTCAAAGTCCTAGATCTCAAAGGGTTTGCTCCAAGTCCTCCTTTAAGTGTCCCTTTTCTCTAATTTCCCGATCACGACTTTCTCCATAGAAGTCAACGGCGTATCGCGGTTGTGTATTTACACTGCACGCGTCTCCCGTGGGTCCCCTGTGTCACTACCTTGGGTGGTTCCTTGTGGTCCAAGCACTTCTAGAGGCTCTAGGCCTAGTGTCTAGTTCAGTCGTGGTTCTTATACCACTTTATTGGTATATGGTTTGGTACGCCCCTAGGGCCCAAACGTGTATTTGTGCTATTACTGTGTTTAAATAACTTCTAACTTATGTACTTCGAACTCTAGCCTCATAAAGAGACTAGAGGGGTGTGTTTAGCAATAAATACATATATTTTGAATATATACCTGGTGTGGTGCTCTTTCATTTGATCACTCAAGAGTTTATAGACTGGTAAAACAAGCTGCTTTACATTCCTTCAAGACTTAGCCTGAAGGCTGCTCTCCATAGCTACCACTAGGATAGCTTTCAATAAGGTTGTCTTTAACCTATCTCCAATAAGGGGTTGTTTGGACTGGTGCAAGGTGCCCACTATAATTAGTGGACAGCATATACCAGGCCAACTTCTCACATTGGTGTGCAGCGTGTGGGATTCCAGCTTGCTATTGTTTTACCAGATAATCTCAATTGAATTGATCAACTGAAAACCACTAAAGGTACCTAAGGTACATATAATTTAAGCTTAGAATACAGTAAGTTCTACTGAACTTAGAGTTGTGTGTTAAGGGATAGCACAACCCTTTCTACAACTCAAGAGAGTTTAGTAGGCCACACTAGAGTAGGATATGCATACACCACACCACACTAGTAATGTCTTTAAGGGTAGGATCTAAAGAATCCTTGCAGGAAGCCATTGAGCTTCCACCCTCCAAGTATGATACACTCCCATTCTTGGAATTGAGAGCTTTATGCAACTTGAGAAAAATAAGGACAGGCCAAAGCCCCACCACCCAACACCTCAAGGAGTTGTTGGTGGCTTATGACCTTAGTAAGCCCTTGGGGACTGAAGGGGTAGGAGCTGAGGGTGGGGCAGATGATGAGGATGGGACCAGGGGTACCAGTACCCCCAGCCCCCCCTCTGAAACTGGCCAGGAGGGCGACAATGGCCCTGACCTGGATAATCCAATCCCTCCTGAGGAAGATGAAGAGGATGATCAGAATGATGCCCTCTTTGTCCCCCAGGAAGGATTATGAGTGTGCCCAGAAGGTCTAGGTCTCCTTCTCAGGAGTCTAACCACTCTGGCACCTCAATAGGGAGCTCTGTCTCATCTCATAGGAGGGAATCCTCTCATGAGAGAAGAAAGAGGCTGGTTCAATATGAGAAAGCTCAGCTTGAAATCAAAAAGAAGCAACTGGCTATAGACAGGGAGTCCCTAGATCTCTTTAGAGAGAGAAGAAAGTTGGGACTAGAGTCCCATGGTGGCAGCCATGTCCCTAGAGATAGGGAAAGGTCCTATGACCATAGGAACATGAGCAAGATTGTCCCTCCCTATCAGAATGGGGATGACATCCACAAGTGGATAACTGCTCTAGAGAGGGCCTGTAAGGTACAGAAGGTCCCTCAGGAGCAGTGGGCAGCAATCTTGTGGCTCTCCTTTGCAGACAAAGGTAGAGATAAGCTCCTCACTGTTAGAGAGGAGGATGCTGATAATTACAAGGTCTTGAAGAGTGCTCTTATTGATGGGTTTGGCCTAACCACTGAACAGTACAGGTTGAAGTTCAGAGATACCCAAAAGCACAGACTCAAGACTGGGTAGACTATGTGGATTGTTCTGCCAAGGCTCTGGAAGGCTGGTTGATGGGCAGTAAGGTGTGTGACTTCTCAGGATTGTACAATCTGATAATGATGGAGCAGATTCTTAATAACTGTCAAAATCAGCTGTTGCATCAATACCTGGTAGACTCTGATCTGACCTCTCCCCAAGAATTGGGAAAGAAGGCAGACAAATGGGTCAGAACCAGGGTGAAGCAGAAGGTACAGAACCAAGGTGGGGAAACCAAGAAGCAAGATGCTAAGAACTCTGAAAAGGGTGGGGAGAAGGGTAAAGATCAAAAGTCTTCATCAGGCCCCCAAAAATCTTCTTCTGGTGGGGATTCACAGTCTACCAAAGGGAAAGGCCAAAGAAAACCATGGTGCAAGGTCTGTAAGCAAAAGACCCACTGGACCAGTGATTGCACCAAGTCCAAAGACTCCAGTCCAGCACCCACCAATGCCCCTAAGGCACCTGTTCCCCCTAGTAGAGTTGGTGGGAGTGCTCCAGCCAAGGGTTTAGTAGGGTTCACCCTGGGTACTGAGTTGGGCTCTGACCTAGTCAGAGAACTGACTCAGGCTGTGTTAGTCTGTGATGGAGGCATGGATGTGACCTCCACTGTGAGTCCCAGTAATCTGGGCAAGTACAGACAACAGCCTTTAATCAATGGACGTGAGGCTTTGGCATTTAGGGACACAGGGGCAAGTGTCACAATGGTGACACAAGACCTTGTGAATCCTGGGCAAGTTATACTTGGTGAGATGTACCAAGTGACCAATGCTAGCAATGTCAGAACGGACCATACTCTGGCAGTTGTTAACTTCTCCTGGGGAGGGGTAACTGGCCTTAAGAAGGTTGTGGTCAGTGCAAACCTACCAGTCGAATGCTTGCTTGGCAATGACTTAGAGACTTCTGCTTGGGCAGAAGTGGAGCTCAGGACCCATGCAGAAATGCTGGGGATCCCTGCAGATGTGTTTGCTGTGACCAGGTCACAAGCCAAAATGTCTAGCACTGATCAGGCCTTGGATTCTGGAAGAATGGACCAAGTGCCTTCCAAGAGGAGGAGTAGTAGGGTTAAGGCAGTGCCTCCCCCCTTGGCTCAGGATGAAGATCAGTCCCTTGAGGGGGATGATCTCAGCCCTGAAGAAGGAACTGTCCCAGAGGAACTTGAACCTGACCAGGTTGAGTTCTTGGGGACAGGGGGACCTTCTAGGGCAGATCTGAGCCAGGAGCAGCTGAGCTGCCCCTCCCTTGAACTCCTCAGACAGCAAGCTGCTGCTGAGGCTGCTGGGAAAGCTAGTCGTCCCCATACAGTGTATTGGGATGATGGACTCCTGTACTCAGAGAGTAGAGACCCCAAGCCTGGTGCTACCAGGAGGTTGGTTATACCTCTGAAGTTCAGGGGCTTCCTATTGACCCTAGCCCATGATATTCCCTTAGCAGGTCACCTGGGCCAGAACAAGACTTGGGACAGAATTGTCCCTCACTTTCACTGGCCCCACATGTCTGAAGACAGCAAGGAGTTTTGTCGCTCCTGTGTAACCTGCCAAGCCAGTGGCAAGGCAGGTGGCACCACAAAGGCCCCCTGATACCACTACCTGTGGTGGGGGTGCCCTTTGAAAGGGTAGGGATTGACATTGTTGGTCCCATGGATCCCCAAACAGCCTCTGGGCACAGGTTTATCCTGGTGGTAGTGGATCATGCCACCAGGTACCCAGAAGCTATTCCCCTCAGGACCATTACAGCACCTGTGGTGGCAAGGGCCCTCCTGGGAATTTTCTCAAGAGTGGGCTTTCCTAAGGAGGTAGTATCAGACAGGGGTGCTAACTTCATGTCTGGGTACTTAAAAGCAATGTGGAAGGAGTGTGGAGTGACTTATAAGTTCACCACACCCTATCACCCACAATGCAATGGTTTAGTTGAGAGATTCAACAAAACCTTGAAGGGCATGATTAAAGGGCTCCCAGAAAAGCTTAGGCGTAGATGGGACATACTCTTGCCCTGCCTTTTATTCGCATATAGGGAGGTGCCTCAGAAGGGGGTTGGTTACAGCCCTTTTGAACTTCTGTTTGGCCACCCTGTGAGGGGTCCACTGTGCTTGGTGAAGGAAGGATGGGAGTTACCTCTCAAGCCCCCAAAGCAAGATATAGTGGACTATGTACTTGGTCTCCGCTCCAGGATGGCTGAGTACATGAAAAAGGCAACCAAAAACCTTGAGGCTAGCCAGGAACTTCAAAAGGCCTGGCATGACCAAAAGGCTGTTCTGACTGTTTACCAGCCAGGACAGAAGGTGTGGGTGTTGGAGCCAGTGGCCCCAGCAGCTCTCCAAGACAAATGGAGTGGACCCCACACTATTGTTGAGCAGAAGGGTGAGGTCACCTACTTAGTAGACCTAGGAACACCCAGGAGTCCCCACAGGGTTCTCCATGTCAACAGGTTAAAACCATATGTGGACAGGGCAGACATGGGCTTGCTCATGGCTACTGATGAAGGGCAGGAGGAAGAGAGTGACCCACTCCCTGACCTGCTCTCACAGAACCCTGACGATGGGTCAGTAGATGGTGTAGCCTTGGCAGGCAGCCTCACTACCCAGCAACAAACTGATTGCAGGCAAGTTCTCAATCAGTTTAGACATATGTTTTCACTGACACCCAGTCAGACCACCTGGTGCACTCATGAAGTGGACACTGGGGACAGTCTGCCTATTAAAAATAAGATTTATAGGCAACCTGACCATGTCAGGGACTGTATCAGGACTGAAGTCCAGAAAATGTTGGAATTGGGAGTTATTGAACCCTCAGATAGCCCTTGGGCTAGTCCAGTGGTCCTTGTGCCAAAACCTCACACCAGTGGTGGAAAAAGAGAGATGAGGTTTTGTGTGGACTACAGGGGTCTCAATGCAGTCACTAGGACTGATGCCCATCCAATACCAAGGGCAGATGAGCTCATAGATACTTTGGCCTCAGCCAAATATCTCAGCACATTTGACTTGACAGCTGGCTACTGGCAGATCAGACTAGCTGATACTGCAAAGCCCAAAACAGCATTCTCAACCCCTAGTGGGCATTATCAATTTGTGGTAATGCCCTTTGGTCTGAAGAATGCACCTGCCACTTTCCAGAGGTTGGTGAATACAGTTCTCACAGGTCTGGAAGCCTATAGTGCAGCTTATCTAGATGATATTGCTGTCTTTAGCTCCACCTGGGAGGATCACCTGGTCCACCTCAGGAATGTTTTACAGGCCCTGCAAAAGGCAGGCCTGACTATCAAGGCCACTAAGTGCCAGATAGGGCAGAGTCAGGTTGTGTACCTGGGCCACCTTGTGGGTGGAGGCCAGGTTCAACCTTTGCAGAGCAAGATCCAGACCATCATGGACTGGACTGCTCCCACTACCCAGACTCAGGTGAGAGCCTTCTTAGGCCTGACTGGGTACTATAGGAGATTTGTCAAGGGGTATGGATCAATAGTGACACCCCTGAATGACTTAACTTCTAAGAAAATGCCCAAAAAGGTTCAGTGGACAGTTAGCTGTCAAAAGGCATTTGATGACCTGAAGCAGGCCATGTGCACTGCTCCCATTCTACAGAGTCCTGATTACTCCAAGAAGTTCATTGTTCAAACTGATGCATCTGAATTGGGGGTAGGGGCTGTACTGTCACAATTGAATGAAGAAGGTCAGGATCAGCCAGTAGCTTTCATTAGCAGAAGGCTGACCCCTAGAGAGAAACGTTGGTCAGCCATAGAGAGGGAGGCCTTTGCTGTGGTCTGGGCTCTGAAGAAGTTGAGGCCATACTTGTTTGGTACACACTTCCTGGTTCAGACAGACCATAAGCCCCTCTTATGGCTAAAACAAATGAAGGGTGAAAACCCCAAACTGCTTAGGTGGTCCATTTCCCTACAGGGGATGGACTTTACAGTGGAACATAGACCTGGGCGTAACCATGCCAATGCAGATGGACTCTCTAGGTACTTCCACTTAGAACATGAAGACTTAACTGGGCAAGGTTAGTTTAATGTCCCTACGTTTGGGGGGAGTTGTGTAGGAGAGTAGGATCTGCTTCACATGGGTACCCCCACTTTTTACTGATGCTTCACTGTTTTTCGACATTAGTCTGGCTGGGGCCCTGCTAATCAGAACCCCAGCCTAGCTGCTTCCTCTCTAAAATGGTTTCCATGTGCCTTAGGCACATCACTGATTGGAATCTGGAGTGCCCTTATAAGTCCCTAGTATATGGTATACTATGTACCAAGGGCATAGGTACCTCAGAGGCCTGCCAGGGGCTGCAGCATGTATTATGCCACCCCTGGAAGGCCATCCAAACTGACACCACAGGTCTGCTACTGCAGCCTGGATAAGGTGGTGCATGCACTCCTTACTGTGATATAGGTTACCTATATCACTAAATACATACACACATATAAACCTATAAGTCACTCCTAAGGCAGGCCTTATCAATCCTGAAGGCAGAGTGCGTGGTTCCTATGTGAGGGGGTGCCCCTGCATGAGCAGGGCCCCTCTGCAGCGTTCGGAGACCCTTCTCTGATGCTGTTTGTAGTGCAGCCTGACCATATACTCTTAAGCGCATTATAACCTCGCGTTAAATGCTAACTTTGGAATGGCTGCACCTAAACATGTCGTGTTTGGTGTCAAACATCTTGGAATACTACCCCCCACCAATTCTGGCGGCGGGGGTAGCATTCCTCCCTTCTAGAGGGAGAGACATGTTAACCCTGGCCTGGCCGGTAACTTCTTTCTAAAGCCTGGCATCACAAAATGGATGCTACTGCCACAGACACAAGTCTGGCCTCCTGCTGCTGGACGAAACTCCGGCAGGGGAGGCCTGGACAATAGGTTTCCTGTCCCAGGGAGGTGTGACCACCTCCCCAGACAGGATAATGTGTATTGGGGCTGGGCGGGAGCACTTTCGGGTGCTTTGAAGTCCTGCACTGGGGGCACACTTGGTGTCCCTGTGCATACCCCAGTTCAAACCGGATCAGGGCTTGCAGCCCCTGCTTTGGCGCGAACTGGACAAAGGGAAAGGGGTGTAGCCACCCCTCTGCCCTGACCCACCCATAGGTGGGGCCACAGAGTAGTCCAACCCCTAAACTTAGTATAAGTATAGGAACCCAGTCCTTAGGACTTTAGATTATCCCTGGACGAAACTCTGAAACTGAATCCTGGACCTTCGACGCTCTACTCACGATTAGAGGACAGAAGAATCTCCCTTGGGGTCAAGGAGTGACTCCCCTGCTTGGCAGGCACCAAAGAAGCATCTGTCCGGTTCGCATTTCTGAAGCTCCCGTCGGACGCCGAAGTCATCGCATCACCAGAGGTGGATTCTCAGACTTCCCCGAGGCTACCCTGAGTCCCCAGCAAAGCTGAGGCCCGTGGCTATCGTGGGTGACTTGAGACCGTGACCCCTGGACACCGAGCACATTTGCAAGTGCATCCTCTTCTGGGTCTTCCCCGAAGTCGTGCTTTGGGCTCCGAGTAGCCCTAGCCTCCAGCACCAACTGCCCCAAAGATCACTGGCCTCCACTCCACGAGTGTCCTGTGAGCCAGATCCACGTGCGGCGTCTTGAGGCTCCTTCGCGGTCGCTAGCCCGTTGGCTAGTAGCCCTTAACGAAGGCCAATCTTTTTCTAACTTGGCATCCTGGTTGCTCCAGGCCTGCCCTCACTTACTCTTGCTGGGTGAGTTCCCCAGACCTTGCTGGTCTGCACCATCGGCGATCTTCCTCTGCATCGAGACTTGCCGTTGCCAAGGCTTGTTGGGTCCAATCCGGTCGCCGACACCTCAGCACTCGACAAACATCGTGTACCAGCCCGAATCCTGCTCCTGGTCGCCGACAACGCCTCCTGGACCTCGTGGCTGAAGAGTCAAGACGACCGTCAACGCACCTGAAGCACTCGACATCGGTGGGCATCTGTCCATCACCTTCCTGGTCACTGGCTAGTGGCCCAGACTCTGTCCCCTCTGCTTTCAGGTTCTTCAGAACTCCGATCCACTCTTGGATCCACCCGGACACTTTTCACTTGGTCGCCAGCAGCACTTTGCAGCAGATCGCCATTCAAATCGACGACGAAACCCGACCCCGAAAGGCACCTATGCACCCGGCTTCCCTGGGTGAGGTAACACGAGTACTCCGGTGCTCCCGTGGGTAGAGACTCTTCAAAGTCCTAGATCTCAAAGGGTTTGCTCCAAGTCCTCCTTTAAGTGTCCCTTTTCTCTAATTTCCCGATCACGACTTTCTCCATAGAAGTCAACGGCGTATCGCGGTTGTGTATTTACACTGCACGTGTCTCCCGTGGGTCCCCTGTGTCACTACCTTGGGTGGTTCCTTGTGGTCCAAGCACTTCTAGAGGCTCTAGGCCTAGTGTCTAGTTCAGTTGTGGTTCTTATACCACTTTATTGGTATATGGTTTGGTACGCCCCTAGGGCCCAAACGTGTATTTGTGCTATTACTGTGTTTAAATAACTTCTAACTTATGTATTTCGAACTCTAGCCTCATAAAGAGACTAGAGGGGTGTGTTTAGCAATAAATACATATATTTTGAATATATACCTGGTGTGGTGCTCTTTCATTTGATCACTCAAGAGTTTATAGACTGGTAAAACAAGCTGCTTTACATTCCTTCAAGACTTAGCCTGAAGGCTGCTCTCCATAGCTACCACTAGGATAGCTTTCAATAAGGTTGTCTTTAACCTATCTCCAATAAGGGGTTGTTTGGACTGGTGCAAGGTGCCCACTATAATTAGTGGACAGCATATACCAGGCCAACTTCTCACATTAAGTCTTTGGGTAAACTAATAGTTAAGATCCTGTGTTTCTCCACAGGAGTTGTATTAGGAAAGACAGCTTCTATCTGTCCAAATTTCTCAGAAAGCCAATAAGGAAATTCATCCTTATTCTGTGGGCGTTTTCCCATGACAGCATTAACCATAAGGGGACTGATGGTCACGCCACCAGGACCCGCAGGTTGTACAGCAGCGCCAGGTGGTCCCACCTGGACGGTGCGGGTTACATACTTTATTACCGCTCTATATACGCGTATTAATGATGTATGTAAGACGCGGAGCTCTGCCAGAGTTGCAGTTGTAAAAGCACATGGGTGTGGGGTAAACCCAGCCCAGGAGAGGTGTGGTGCAGCGGCCAGGGCAGCTGACTTCGGAGCACAGGGTTCACGGTTCGATCCCCGGCTCCGGCGGCAGCTCAGCTCAGCACCATGTGACTCTGGGCAATAGCTCACTTAATTTCCACTCCGGCCCCCAGCGCCTTGAGACCCGTAAGGGTCAGTAGCTGCGCTATATAAAAACAGACTTACATTTACATGTACCCAGCCAAAACGGGCCATGTGGCCCCATCTATAGATAAAGGGCCTAAACGGACTGCAGTTAATGGGTGAGGAAGGGCGCCATTAAACCAAATACGGTGTTGCTAAGCTGTAAGCGGAATCTCAAGAGCTCTATAAGGCTGATACTGCTGAGGAACGTCAGTGGGAGTATATGTGTGAAACATATCATCAGTTCCATCCACCGCCGGTAAGGTGACCCAAGAGTAAAAATACTTCAAACTGGTGAGCCGGATCGGCTTCCACCACGAAAATAAGCGCGGCCCCAGCATCAGGGACTGCATAACGAGTCAAGTGCGCCCTCAACGCGGCTCTGCTATGAGCCGGAATGTCAACTACAGCCATTATGGAGAAGACAGTAGAACAACTTAAAGATTGGCAGCGCAAACACGGGTTATATGAAAAGAAATACCTTTTAAAACTTCAAGCTTGAATAAACCTATAAAAATGTCAATATAGGAGGTTACTCCATCACAGCTGTCCCCGGAAACAGAAGTGATGGTATTGTGGACCAGCACAAGCACTACTCAAGCGTCTCGCAGATCAGAACCAGACCAAACGTTGGCGGCGCCATGTTGCGGGGATTCTGCTCATACACAGAACTATGCACAAGAGAACAGGACCTCAGTAAATAGCGGTGTACCTCCTATCACCTTAGTACCCAAAATCCCAACTGACTAGCAATAGTGTCTCATTTGGTCTCCTACAAATATCAAGAAGCTACGAATGTTTAGACAACCCAGAACACGAGCACTCCCGACTCACCTCAGAGTCGCAGGAACAAGACAATCTTTCGCTCTCACGTACTTGTCCACAATAAGAATAATCAGAGTCACTAAATAAGTTCAAAATGTTTATTTTGACTATAGTGATTCATAAAACAGTATGCAAACCACGACCAGCAGCAAAATGCATAAAGCTAGCATCATTAGCATTGTTACAATACCATAGAATACAAAAGGAGTCGTCATTTTATAAAGACTGTGAAAAAGGCAAAATAACTGGGCCTAATCACCCTCCCCTTGGTAGTAAGAAGTTATTTTATATAACAGAAGATCTCTAGGCGTTATTAGCAGACCCCCTACCTGAAAGCCTAAACGCAAAGGTTTATATCATAGGAACAGCAGAGTTCAGCTCCATGGAATGGCTTTCTTTGAGTGTGTTTCAAAAAAATGCAACAACGCTATATCAAAGCTCGATTCTTCCATATTGCAGCTGTTGGTAACATGTTTTGTCTAGGTAATAGGGACTGACCAGAACAGAATAACAAGAGACATTGTTGATCGACCTTGCACATTATGTTCAGACAGAATTGAAGGGAAAGCTGAGAACGTGAAAAACAATCTGTTATCATGTACAGGGTAGAGGCAAAGTGTCACGAAAACAAACTCTTAGCAGAGGCGTGCGCAAAACCAGCAGCATAGGGCAAGCAAATCTCATGCTAACTTAGCAATGTCGACAATGTATCTAAGGGCCACATAACCCCATATAACAAGGTAGAGGACGAGGTTCGGGTCCCCGGCCACCCCGATCTAACAGGGGTGGTGCTTCAGGTGCCCCCGTGGGACCCAACCAATGTGTGTACTGTAAAAAGGAGGAACATTGGCGGAACGAGTGTCCGGAATTGTTGCAGAAAGGTGGGGCTCAGAGAGATCAGGGTTTTGGAGGCAGAGGGGGAGGGGGAGGAGGCCGAGGGGGGACGCGGTCAGAGTACGCATCTTACAACAGGCAGAATGGAAATTATTTTGACGACCCTTGGGGAAGACAGTACTACCACAACGACTATGATATGGATGAAGTGACGGGGTTGTCTCATAGCTAGGACAGCCAGGGGCAGGGCAAGGGACCAGTTCCGGTGCCTGTAAATCAGCGTGGACCGTACGTTACTGCAGATTTACAAGGTACCTCAGAGAAATTCCTAGTCGATACAGGGGCTATGAATAGCTCTGTTTCCCGTTCACTGGTCCCGGGGGCAGCTCTGTCTTTCCAAAATAATGTTTCGTGGGTTTCTCAGGCGTGCCGGTTGTTAGCCCCATTTCCAAGCCTCTTGCTTTGACTATCGGTCCCTTTACAGTTGACTCACCATTTCTACTGATGTCCAATTGTGGGGAGAATTTACTAGGACTGGATCTGTTAAATAGATTGCATGCGACGATTTATTGTTCCCCAGACGGCGTTTACATGACTGTTGGCCCGCGAGTCGCCTATGCCAAACAATGCTTCGCAAAGGATGACCCCCTCCCTACCGAGTTCTGAGATGTGCTGCGCACGTTATGGGCTACAGGTGATACAGATGTGGGGTTGCTTCCGATCCCGCCAGTTTCTACACAGGTAAAGGATAATGCCAGGTTGCCCCGAATTCCTCAATACAAAATATCCCAGGCAGGAGAAAAGGCCTTATTGCAAATAATACAGGAATTGATTAAGTCTGGTGTGGTTGAAGACACAGAAGCGAATGTGTGCAATAGCCCTATTCTTCCTATTCTTAAGAAGGCACCTTTGGACTGTTCTGACACCCATCCTGATGTGTACCGTTTTGTTATTGATCTGAGAGAAGTTAATAAAATTGTGGTTCCCCAGTATCCTGTGGTACCTGACATCACCACAATCCTGACCATGATTCCCCCAACAGCTAAATTCTTCTCAGTGATAGATTTGAAAAATGCTTTCTTTAGCATACCAATCCATCCAGATAGCCGTTATCTGTTTGGATTTGGAATAGCCGGTCGGAGCTTTAGATTCTGTCGTGCTCCACAAGGCTATACAGAAAACACAATTGGATTCTTTAGAGCTTCCCTCTGGTAATGTGTTGCTGCAATATTTCGACGATCTTCTAGTGGCCTCAGACACTGAAACAGGCTGTAAAGACGCCACTGTAAAATGACTGCTACATTTGGCACACCACGGACACAAGGTGTCCCTTTCGAAGTTCAATATTGTCGACAGGAGGTCACCTACTTAGGTCACCTACTGTCGAAGGAGGGTCGCAGACTAACACCTGAGCGCATAGCTGCTATTACTAATATGCCTGTTCCTAAGACCCAACGCGAGGTACGCGCGTTTCTGGGGATAACTTCGTATTGTCGTCACTGGATCCCGAATTTTTCCTTACTAACAACACCCCTTCTTTACCTCACTACCAAAGACGTGCATGAGCCTTTGCCTTGGACACCTGCATGCCAGCAAGCTTTTGAACAATTGAAGACTGCGCTTTGCTCTGCTCCTGTACTTGGTACTCCTGACTACCAGAAGCCTTTTGTGCTCTATGTACATGAGGCGGATGGTTGCGCGCTTTCTGTCCTAACACAGGGTTTCGGTGATAAGCAGAGACCCTGCGCTTACTTCTCTGCCATTTTGGATAATGTCGCCAGAGCGCTCCCGAGCTGTCTGAGGGCTGCCGCGGTGGCAGCGGTATCTATCAGACAATTGGCAGGGCTCATTCTTGATACTGACTCACAGTTAGGGTACCTCATGCTGTGGACACGCTTTGGAACAAGACAAAGACGCGGCACCTCACCAGTGCGCATCTCACTGGATATGAGCTAACATTATTTGCTCCGCACATTACCATTAAAAGATGCGCTACTTTGAACCCAGCCACGTTACTACCCCTCCCTTCGGAAGAAAAGGACAATGATGTCCATGATTGTTTATTTTGAACTGAGGAGGAAACGAAGGGATGGGTAGACCTGATTTATTTTCCCTTATCTGATCCCCAAGGGGAACTATATGTCGATGGCTCATGCTTCAAATTGCCGGATGGCACCATAACTGCAGCCTATGCGATCACCACATTACACACTGTAGTTGAGACATCTCGCATTCCATACCAGTCGGCCCAAGCAGCAGAGTTAGTCGCCCTTCTGAGGGCCTGTGAACTGAGTGAAGGACTGGCTGTTAATGTTTATACTGACAGCCAGTACGCTTTTGGGGTGGCACATAATTTTGGGTGCCTCTGGGCAGAGAGAGGGTTCCTGACATCCCATGGGCAAAGGATACAGCACGGTCCCCTAATACTTAGGTTATTGTCAGCATTCACACTCCCGGAAAAGTTGGCTATAATGAAGTGCAGCGTACACAAGGCTGTTGTAGATGATGTTGGAAGGGGGAATGACTTTGCGGACCAAACAGCTAAGGAGACAGCTAGCTATAAGATTTTTGTGGCAGGCCCTGCTAAATGGGTTCCAGACAATGGGATGTTTGAGGATACAGTAGAAAGTGTGAAGGAAATACAGAGAGAAGCGACTGTAGATGAACTGGAGATGTGGGAGGAGAGGATGGGCATCTGGACGAGGATGGGTGTTGGAAGCAGAGATGGTTGTTGCCAAATGCGTTTGTCCTCCCTGTAGTCTCCATGGCTCATGGCCCGGCACACATTAGTGCCAAAGGAATATGCAAACTACTAGACCCAGTATGGCAGAATGAGAATATCCCTAAGGTTGCCGCACATTTGGTAAAGCACTGTATTATTTGCCTAAAGCACAATCCTGGGAAGGGCACCCCTACACCTGCTGGTAATTTTTCACCGCCTTCCTTCCCTTTCGAGGTTCTCCAAATGGGCTTCATCGAAATGGAGCGAGTGAATAACTTGAAATATGTACTAGTGGTAGTTTGATTAATCCAAATGGGCTGTGGACATTCGCACTCCTTTGTATACATCAAAGGTCAAAAAGTTATGTGGGGGCTTATTGGTGAACCCCACTGAGTATGGGGTCGACACAAAGTAAGAACAAGCGCTATCTCCCGTAGGAGTAGCGTCTCCAATATGCACACCTTTCAATAATTTTCAAAAGCAATTCCATGTGAATTTAGTCATGAAGTTTTATTTCTTTTCAACATGATACTATTCTTTCCATAGTATTTGTAGTTTGTGCAGGGTTTTGAGGAGATTTATCCAAAACACTTCTCTTCTCAATAGGTGTTGTACGTTATCCCTTCCGGGAAGAATCGGAACTGTTTCCAATATACAAAATCTGAGTTGACTAGGATTATGATTATGCAAGTTGAAGTGGGTTGCCACTGACGATTTGGTGTTTTTTAATCGTATGTTACTCTTATGTTCTATGACACGTGATTTGATTTTGCGTTGAGTCTTTCCCACGTATGCTTGTCCGCAAGAAGAACCGAAGGGGGAGACCGAAGAAGAAAATCAATACAGGACACTATAGCCAAAAACTCGAGAAGCCAGAAACCTTAGTGATGAACATCTCCAAACAACGTGTAACTGATTTTCAAATTCAGACACTTCAGAAAGGTACTTCATATGTCCCAACCTATCACTCTAATATTTTGGAAACACAGGTCTGTGTATATTAATTTTTGCGATCTTTACAACTCAGACATTTTTTTACAAATATTGTGGAAAAATCCAACGAGCCCAAACAAGACACTCTATTGGGACTACGAAATAGGAGTAGATTCGTACCTCTAGTCAGTCATAAAGTGCTCGATGCATTTGAAAAAGTTCTATTAAAAGACGTGGAAAAAATATTCAAAAATCCAAGACAGAAAACCACCAACACTACGCAAAAAGAGAGACATGCTCTGCAACAGTTAGACTCTAACAAAGAAATAAGTATCAAACAAGCTGATAAAGGCGGAGCCCTGGTAATTATGGATACTGATTTTTATCTCAGTAATGTCAATGAACATGTCAATGATGTGGATACCTACATGAGGATTGATACAGACCCTACAAATTAATTTTTGAAGATTTTAACCCAGATCGTAGACAAAGCTATAAATCATGGCACAATTGGAAGAAAGGAGAAAGAATACCTTATCAAAACTAATCCAGCTGTTCCTTATATTTACATGATCCCCAAGGTCCACAAAAACGAAACCAAGCCTCCATTTCGACCAATAGTCTCTACCATCAATTCAATGCATGAACCAGTAGGGAAATACATCGACAAACATCTGCAGCCAATTGTCCAAAAAATGTCAACTTACATCAAAGACACAACCGACTTTTTCAACATTTTGGAGGAGTTCAAAATTCATTTCACCAGGGACATGATTCTGTGTACCATCGACGTAAAGTCTCTTTACACTTCCATTCCTCACAATCTTGGACTATCCGCAGTAGAATCTCTCTTGGTACATAATGACAAAGATGACGATTTAAAAGTTTTTCTGATGGAGTTACTCCATTTTACATTATTTCACAGCTACTTTAAATGGCAAGACCAATATTTAATTCAATCATCCGGAACTTCGATGGGCAATTGTGCCGCACCGCCTTATGCTAATATTTTCATGCACCGTTTTGAACTTGATCATCTGTTGAACCACCCGGATTGGAATCTAAATCTCATTATGTACAAAAGGTACATTGATGATATTTTTATCCTTTGGAAAGGATCAGAAATGGCACTCGTTAAGGCGATTAGTGAATTGAACCAAGTAAATGAAAGAATCAGTTTCACATCCACCATTCACAAATATGAAATATCTTTTCTGGACGTACTGATTATCAATCATAACGGCACCATAACAACCAGTGTACACACAAAACCTACAGATCGAAACAATCTTCATTATACCAGCTTTCACAGCCCTCGTTAAAAAAGCATTTGCCATTTTCTCAACTACTTCGCATCAGAAGAATCGCGTCTACAGAAGAATTTTACACAGAACACAAGATCAGAACAGCCAGCAAATTTAAGCAACGGGGATACCCTGATAACATCATAAATGAAGCAACAGAAAGGGTACAAAATTTAGAACGCAAAAAGTTACTTACATACCAGCAAAAAAACGATGCAGAACGACTTATATTCGTTTCAAAATTTTCTACAAGAAGTTATAGAATTAAAAAAGCAATACTAAGACACTGGCCGCTACTTACATTAGAGGATGATTTTAAAGGGATCTTCACTCACCAACCAAGATTCGCATATTCATGCACACGCAATTTTAAGGAATTGTTACAGGAGAAAAAAGAAACTACAACAACTAGGTACCGTGGGACCCTTCCGTGTCATAATTGTGGCAACTGCAATGCAATAATCAAGGGAAATCAGATATTGCACCCCACGAATGGAACTCCCATTAAATTGAAGGTCACAGGCACATGTGACAGCAGCAATCTCATTTACATGTTAAAATGTCCGTGCGGACAAGCATACGTGGGAAAGACTCAACGCAAAATCAAAACACGTGTCATAGAACATAAGAGTAACATACGATTAAAAAACACCAAATCGTCAGTGGCAACCCACTTCAACTTGCATAATCATAATCCTAGTCAACTCAGATTTTGTATATTGGAAACAGTTCCGATTCTTCCCGGAAGGGATAACGTACAACACCTATTGAGAAGAGAAGTGTTTTGGATAAATCACCTCAAAACCCTGCACCCAAAAGGACTCAATGAACGATTGGAACTTAATTGTTTTCTATAGAATCTGCAAGTCAGTAAGCATGGTTTGAAGTTCAGCCTTTTACGTGTTTAGCACAGATGTTTAACACAATATGTATATAGTGCATCTTTGTCTACTATCTGTATACACTATTTTTATCAATGTTGAATTATCATTGGACATATATAATTAGTACCAGTTAGTCACGAGGCAGTATCATTTATATACAAGTTTAAGCAGTGTTTGTTCTTACACCATCAATTTTTTTTTGAATAATACGATATTTTGCTCTTTTTTCACCAACATTTCACCATAATGGTTTACTTCACATTTTTTTTATCCCGTCACTTTTCATCGAGTTATTTTTTTCATTGCAACGTTTGATGGACAAAACACTTTCACCCCTATTGCACTCGTAAGGTTTCTAGTCTATCTACTGTGTCAGTTACGACTCTATGACGTTCACTTCCGGTTTTTATCACAACATCGGACTGACTCGATTGAACTTTCACACTCAGCAGACTCGGACGTTAGAGCAAGCACCACGCCACTACGGTGAGTGTTTCTGAATACGATATCTAACACTCTTTTTACCATTCTTGAGAATGGACCAAGTCGTGACCACGCTTGCACTAAAGCACGTATTTTTAACACAGGTGATTACTGAATCCCGTTATCCTTCACGAGTCTTCGCCATGAATCGTTCAATCGTAAGTTATCTTGCTAGCTATTATCATCAATATTACGCACAACATGAATGTACCCAGGAGCACTTTTGCATAAACAGCACGTGTGGCACTCCGTTTGATAAATCGTTCAACTTTTTACCACACAATACGTGTGGCACTTTGTTCGATAAACCGTTTCACTCTTTATTACACGCTAGGCAGTTTTCTTTCGTTTTACCGTATGTGAGCACTTTTTTAACGATGTTGTGTTGCTTAGCCATTATCACCTTAAGTCTGTCCCTGAGTTTACATGGTTATTTACCGTCTTATAACGTACGAACAGTGTTCATAAATGAGGTAAAGGTACTTTATTTTTACCCATCTTCCTGTGCCCTCAGGCTATACACTTATTCCATGCTTTTCACACAAAGATGACTAATTGTAACATCGAATATAAGTTCATCCTGTACCATTAAAAACGTTTTATTTTTTGTTTTCAGAGATTAAGTCCCCTGACGAAGGGTTAAGCCCAAAATGCATTGGGCACAATTCAATGAATAATTTTGCAAAACTACAAATACTATGGAAAGAATAGTATCATGTTGAAAAGAAATAACATTTCATGACTAAATTCACATGGAATTGCTTTTGAAAATTATTGAAAGGTGTGCATATTGGAGACGCTACTCCTACGGGAGATAGCGCTTGTTCTTACCTAGTGGTAGTTTGTTCATTCAGTAAATGGATCGAGGCCTACCCAACCAAAGAGAATACGGCCATGGCAACGGCAAAAGCACTTTTAAAAGAGTACTTCCCACGCTACGGATTGCCACGTGTGATCTGGAGTGACAATGGGAGCCACTTCAATGCCAAAGTCATTGATCTGGTGTGTAAGGGCTTACAAATCACGCAGAAATGTCATGCAGCGAACCACCCCCAATCAGCAGGCCTTGTTGAAAAGTACAATGGTACTCTCAAACTGAAGTTAGCAAAGATTCATGAAAGTACAGGATTGCAATGGCCAGATGCGTTGCCTTTAGCATTGTTGTCCACAAGGGTGACAGCGCATTCTAGGACAAGGCTGTCACCCTATGAGGTCATCTTCGGACGCCCTGCCAATGTCTGGGGCGTCCCAAGACCCAAGCTTTTTTTTGAGATAGAGCACCCTCTTTTGATTGACTATTTGTATGCCTTGCCAAAAGATCTCAGTTCTCTCCACCAACAGACACACGCCGCTCTACAACCAGTGCCAGAGGGCCCCGGGCACCAGATCCAGCCCGGGGATTTTTTTATGGTTCGGCAGTTCCAGCGCAAAACTTGTTTGGAGCCGAGGTGGAAGGGGCCTGCTCAGGTGCTTTTGGCCACACGCACTGCAGTAAAGATCGACAGCCGGAAGCACTGGGTCCATGCTTCCCACGTGAAGAGGGTGCCCCTTCCATACGACGCCTGGGTGCGAGACGGGATCGCTGATCAGGAAGGGGAGCTGGTTCCCCGCTTCGTACCTTTTTCTGACACCCGGCTGAGAGGGGCACAGACAGACATGGACAGTGACGAGGCCTTATTCGAGGCGATTCCACCTGAGATAAGGGCCGCCCCTGATACTCCAGCTCCTGGGGTACAACAACATGAGTCCCAATCCTCAGCTGAATATGAGTTCTTGCCCCTGTTTGTGAATGACGAGGAGCCTGGGCGTACCAGGTACAATCTGCGGCCCCGACGGAAGGACGATGCACCAGCGCGGCAACACAGGAGTTAGGGAAGGACTTGAGTTTAGGGTGTAGGCGCTGTGTCTCTAGTGCCTGCTTTAGATTAGAGTGAAGAATGCTGGTGCACTGCACTGGACACTGGACAGGATCACTGAGGGTATTTGCTCTGGAGGGAGGTTGCCCTATCCTGAGAAAAGAAGGATTTGTTTCCCATTAAGGGCCGCAATTGTTTTCCAGCAAGGGCTGCGATTGTGCAGCTCCTCCGTGGGATTGTTTGATGAATGATAGGAGCCTGCCTGTGAGGCTCATAATGGACACAGGAAAGAAGAATACCCCTCTGGCCGGTTGTATTGTGGCTCCAATTCCTAAAAGTATTTTCTGAAAATGTATCCCTTTGGTCGTCCCATTCCTGACGAGGAGCAGCCCTTTGCAGCTCCGAGTCCCACTCCACATGGTCCCGTATGGTCCTCCTGGTCCACCAAGACTAAAATAGTGTTTGTGGTAATAATTTTGCTCTCTCTGATATTTGTATTTGGGGTGCTGTTCTTCCTGGAGGAGAAATATCCTGTGCATGCTTGGATAAGTACTACACCGACACCTCCTGAGCATATTATTGGTACCTTAGCACCTCACAAAGAAGAACACCGGAAGTCCTATAAAGATAATGTTTTTATTCAGACGCTGCATCAAACACATGCTGTTAAGAACACAACGAAATGTTGGGTGTGAGAGTTGTTACCTTCTGTTACACATAAAAGGGAGAAATTGCTGCCAATGCCTCTGTCCTACATTAATAGCTGTGAGGGTTGGTTCACCTTACTTAGTCTGGTCCGCTCATACACCCAGCCTGACTCTTTGGAACACAGGAGTACCAGTTCCCGTTCTCTGACAATGAATGTGTATCCTCAGCATAGGCCCCCACATGGTGTTTCCCCTGGAGATGGGCGATTTGATCGAGTATTCATGAGTTCATGCCTTAGAGCGGCAGATCGAGGTAGAAAGACAAACAGAACAGGAATGGATAGAGACAGGTTCTCGTAGTTCAATGTATCTGAATATTACCAATCCTTCCACAGTCGCAATGTTACTGAGGATAAGCCCATACCCCTGGCGGTCATAGATGTACCGGTTCCCTTTTGCGTCCAAGGGATGGGGGATACAGAGGTGGGGAACAGTCGATGTAACACCACCTCCATCTTGAGAACGCCCAAAAGTCCACCATTGATCCCACCACCCAATTTTTATTTTGTCTGTGGTGATCGTGGTTATGTTTGGTTACCTGAGGGATGGTCTGGGCGATGCTACCTTTCTTACCTCCTTCCCCCAGTCGATTTAGCTCCTCCCAACTATCACAAAAATCATCGCTTACAGCGTAGGGATGCCCCAGTTCTCCGAGTGAAGAGGGTTGTCAATACCGACGATATTGACCAGACAGATACTTCTTTGCAGCAGTTTACTGACATAATGAAGGGTTTCATACCATTCTGGGGTCCCATGTTCAATGCCCACAATATTCGACGTCTTGCCAGAGTAGTCGAGGTAGTCATTAATACTACTGCAGGTATACTGACCAATATTACAGTCGAGCTCCAGGCTACGAGACTTGTCTCGCTTCAAAACCGGATGGTTTTAGACGTTATCTTAGCTGACAGGGGTGGAGCCTGCCGCGTCATCGGCAGCAGTTGTTGTGTTTACATACCTGACAGTGCCCCGACTGTATACTCTGCAATACAGAAATTGCACAGACTTGCTTCAGAGATTCACGAAGACAATGGCTCATGGTCCCTCTCGGGATGGCTCTGGCGTCTATTGACATCATGGGTTGGAAGATACTTCTTGTCCTGATAGCCATTGCAGGGGTCATCTTCACATGTTGTCTATGCATGAATTGTCTCCCAGCTTGCTGCACCTATTGCATAAGCAAACTTACTCCTAGTGTTTCGTTGCCCAAACGTGACAATAAGTGCTCTCCCATGATGATGCAAGAAATTCAGTCAATAATGTTAATAGTAACCCTGGGCGGTGAACTCTGCTCCGCTCGCGGAGTTTCCTGCACTCCGCGTTACGCGGAGATCACGGAGTTCAGAAAAACTCCGCTTCGCGTTGCGTAGCGGAGTTTTTTTCCTCGCTCGCATTCGTCAACGTCAAGTTGGCGACCGCGAGTGAGGAAAATCAACCTCCCGGCGAGATTTTTCCTCGTTCGCGATCGTCAACATCAAGTTGGTGAGCGCTGAAAATCAACATTCCGGCGAGATTTCTCAACACAGGGGGGTCAGGTTTCTCATTGCGAGTGGTCGTGTATGCTTGCGATAGCTCGCGTTGAGAAACTGCCCGTTCGCATTCAGAGAGCTGCCGCTTGAGTACAAATCTACTCGAGCGGCAGAAAAGGAAAGCAGGGACTGCTTGCACTGTGCAAGGTGCTGTTCGCAAAGATTGCACAGTGCGGACAAGCATCCGGCACTGTGCAATCACCGCAAACAGCATTTTTCTATTGTACTCCACCGCTCGCGTAGCTCCGCGTAGTGCGGCGGAGGTTTTTTTGCACTTCGCATAGTGCAGCGTAGTGCAACTCCGCGAACTCCGCCCAGGGTTAGTTAATAGACGAGGGAATATTTGAATACTGAATAACATTTCTTTGATGTTCGCATTTGCTTTGTTTTCACCTTGACTAATGGATGGCTAGGTAATATGTCTCTCCTCACTTAGAATTGTAAAGACCCTGCCCGATAGCAATAAAGCTTTTTAGCCACACACGCTAAAAGGAGGGTCCGTTAGGTTGGAAATCCTCCCCTTCCCATGATGCACTCGTTATGCTATATTAGGTTAGCCATGTGTGGCTAAATAGACGCCATTTGTATTCACGTTATGTAACCCACTGAGTTATCCTTGCCGCATGTGAACATTAGTTAGCCAGTGTGACTCCATTTTGTATTTCGCAATCACTAGAAGACTGCTTGGGCTGTGCTCGTACTAGGCCTTATTTCCTAACCCGCTTGCCTCAGCAGAACGCCGTACTTCATTATAATTTTTTCTCCTGTTCAAGGCTGTAACTCGACTTGCTAATACACTGTTATTCTGTTTGCACATTCCGATCTCTACATGTAGCTCTGCTCCCACGTTAGGAGACGCTGAGACTCGGCACAGTGGCCTTGGAGTATTGATAATGCCCCATCTGGCAGGTGTTAGCTCATCTCTCTGTACCCCCTTTGTTCATGCCCGGCTCAAGCCGGTAACTTTCCATTAGAGGCGTGGCCAAAGTCTCCAGAAGGGTTTATTATGTATTAGTGTACCCTGGGGAGTCAGTCCCCTCAGCAGACATCTTAGGGTGAAGGTCTGACTGGGCTCCTCTGCAGAGTATATATCGAATAAAGTAAGTTTGTATTTCTCTACTGTCTGTCCGACTCTTCATTTTGGGGAAGGTATAGCAGGTGGTGTGAAAGACCCGCGTGGCCTTAGAGGGCCACGTCCTTCATTGTCCAGCCAAGGCTCCTGTAAAAGAATAAAATCAAAACTTTGTAGATAATGTAAAAACTGAACATCAGCTGTTTTACTTCCTAGACCATTTATTTTCCAGAAGCTGTTTCTTCTCAGCTTGCTGGCATTTATTGGTGTGCAGTATTTGTTAGTAAATACTTTTCCCACCGTCTTGTGTTACTGTGTCTTCCGTCTGTAAGTTTGTGGGTAGCTGGGAATTTCATTTAGTTCTTCCTGATGGGGTTACACTCCACTCGCCTTTGAGTACTGAGTAGGTGGCTTTGGTGCGTTCACGCCCTGGCCTTGCTTGGCTTGTGCCTAACAGTAGAAGTGGGTAGCCTGGAGTATAAGAGTTTTGTTCCCCAGAGTTTGAGTTGTGCGTGTTCGTTCAAGACCTTTCTGGCTATATCAGGTGCTGACCATGTGGCTTTTGTAGCTTCATTGTCTAGAGGGTTGTTATTGTATATAAACTCAACTGATAGCAGATCAGGCGATTTTAGATCCTCCAGACTGTTGATAGCTGTTAATAAGCACAAGAGGTTCCTGTATTTAAAATGGCGGTTCACCCTTTATACTTGTATTAAGGTAGAAATATAGTACTGCTTGTTGCAGCCTGTGCATCCAGTGCAATAGATGGGATAGCTCAGTCTGGGTGCAACCGGGGATGTGGTGGTATAAAAGTTACAGTCTGGGTTGCAGTGTCAATAGGATTAGATTCCAGTAGTGTGACTCCTGCTTGTGGCCGACTTACTGTGGGCACTGATTCTTTTGTGCTTCCTCAATTCGCTGAGTCTGCATCCTTATTTATTGGTGAATTGGTAGTAAGGTAGGTCTCTCTCTCTTGGTCCGCTCCTCGGCCAGCTGGGGCCACCTTGCCCCTTGCCCAGATACTATGGCATGGGTCCCTAAAGTGACAGCCCTGTCGGTCATAAAATTCAGGCTGGTTGCGGCACACAGTTGGGGAGATTGAAGGCACTGGTATCCAAGTACCAGAACCTTGTATCCTGATGGCGACCCTCACATTATCCTGGGGTGACTCCATTGGAACTGGAAGCCCCAGCAGTAGACTCTGTGTGTTTAGCCGGGAAGGTTTATCCAGAGTTATTTTATGCGGGCATAAAAAAAATATCATGGCATGAGCTTGCTAGAGGACTGTCCCTTGCATGAGGCTGCATACCTTGTTTTGATTAACTTAACTAGCAATAAATAGATATCTGATGGTATGAGATTGAAAGTAGCAGACTGCAAAATGACTAATTGGATACTACACATGTTGGACTTGGCCCTTTTTGCAGGGTGATGCCTGAACTTTTTGCCTTCCTCCTAGCCTTGTTTCTGACATGGTGTTGGTGGTTTTAGGACTCTGGGCACTTTAGCACTGCTGTCCAGTGTAAAGTGCGTGTGCTCTCTGTGGTAAACATGGTAAGATTGGTCTACACCTGTTTGGCGTATTTAATTTATCTGTCAGTCCCTTGTAAAGTGGTATCTCAGATACCCAGGGCCAGTAAATTAAATGCTACTGGTGGGCTTGCAGCGCTGATTGCGCCACCCACCAAAGTAGCCTTTCAAACCTGTCTCAGGCCCCTGCCACTGCAGGGCCTGTGCACGCAGTGTTACTGCCGCTGTGACGTGACACCTAAAGTGTGTGCCATGTCTGTGACCCCCTTTTACTGCATGTCAGTCACCCCTAAGGTAGGCCCTAGCTAGCCCTATGGGCAGGGTGCATTGTAGGTAAACGGGAGGACATGTACCTTAAGTGTGTGGCATGTCCTGGTAGTGACAAACAGCCATTTTGGTTTCTCACTGCTGTGAGGCTGCCCTCTCATAGGAATGCATTGGGGATTCCCTGATAAGTGTTTCAGTGGTAATTCCTGAAATGAGAGGAGCAGCGTGGTCAAGTTTGGTATGTTTGGAATAGTAATAATAAATGCTGCGCAATGGTGTGCGCAGATTTATTATCACTATTTTAGAAATGCCACTTTTAGAAGTTGGCATTTCTGTGTGCTATTTGTCTGCCTGCCTGATGTGTATTGCATGTCTGGCCCTGGAGTGACAGGGGCTGGTGAGGTGTGTGGCTCCAGGGAGGGCAGGGTGAGTCAGCGCTAGGCGGAATGGAAGACCTGCATTTGGAGTAGTGGGAGGAGTAGTCCCCTGACCCTGAATAGGTCTGTGCCTGCCTAGGTGAATTCTGCATCCGCCCCCCTGTGGTGTGTCTGAGGACCGAGCCCCATCGGACAAAGGAGGGTGGAAGCCTGGTAAACAGAGTGCTTCAACACCCCCCAGAACCAGTTGAGGCTGGTTCCCCCAAGCCCTGTGCCAGGGCAGACAAAGGGAAAATGTAGAATAAGTACTGGGGCTGTGACCCCATGAAAGTGTGCTTCCTCGTGCTACTTGGGGATACTTGCTGCTGCTGGGCCCCAGGAGGAACTGCCACGAGGGACTGCCTCCCTGCTGGAGGGCCCTGTGAGCTGGCCTGTCTGGGCCCAGCATTTTGCCCTGGAACTTGGGGGTCTAGCGCCTCGTGAGCGCTGCATCTGCTTCCCAGCTGCTCCAGGACGAGAGGAGCGCTGGTGTCCTGCAGCGCTGTGCTGCGAGGTACACAGAACGAATCGCGGTGTGGGGATTCCCCCGTGCTGCTGGAGGGAAGCGGGAGCCCACCCCGCATTTATGCTACTTTTGAGGCGGGAGCCTACCCCGCACTGTGGCTGAGCGGGAGCCCACCCCGCATGCTGGTGCCTTCATTGGTACAGCGGGAGCCTACCCCGCATTTGTGTACCAGATCGCAGCCAGCGCGACCCGGAAGTCAGGCGCCCGTGCCTGGTTGTGGGTGGAGTTGCGGAAGAGAGGAAGCTGAGGTGTGGCCGGCCGACAGGAAGGAAGTCGCCGGAAATGAGGCTGAAGAGGAAGGCGGGGCCCCCGTGTGCCGGTGGGAGCCCCGCGTGTTGTCCTGTAGACTGGAGCCAATCCGGCGGAGACTTCGCCCCAGAGACAGGAATGCAGGCAGATGTTGCCTGGTTGGGGGTGGAGCCGCGACGAGTGCGGGTCCGACGGGGACCTCGCTCCGTGTCCCCCGGCCATGGAAGTTGTTGCCAGAAGAGGACCGGAGCCTCGCAGGCTCCTCGCTGCTGACCGCCGACTGCCCCTACCGACGAAGGAAGAGCCAAAGGAGAGCCCCGGTGAGTGGGGGCTGAGCGCGAAGCACAGTTGGTGCCAGTGCTTGTTGGTTTTCCTCAGCAGCACCGCGAGAGCGCGGGCAGCTGCACCAAGGGGGGCACTTTGATTTTACCGAGTCCCGGAGTGGGACCCAAGAGGCACAGTTGGTGCCAGTGCTCATTTTGCCTTTTCCAGCTGCACCGCAAGAGCGCGGGCAGCTGCAACGTGGAGCCATTTCTTTTGGTGAGGATAAGGAAGGGGTGAGTTGCACCCCCTGCCCCCAGTGCGCTACGCACATTGCTTTTGCTGCCAAGGCAGCCAGAGGGCCCGTGGAAGGTCCTATCATTAAGCCCTGACATTTGGGACAGAGGGCATTTGAGCCCCAGAGGATGGCCAGTTGGCCTGGGGTCATAGTTGGTACCTGGGTGTACTAGCAGGGCGCAAGGCCCTAAAGGATTGTGTAATGTGTTTAGGCTGAAGGTGATGTATGCACCTGGGGAGTGTTACTAAGGTGCAGTCCTAAATGTGATTTATGCATAATGTGTTTATGCCTAATGTTTATGCTTAATGTGATGCAGATATAATGCGTTTATGTTGCTAGTGATAATGCTGAGTTCATTATTGTACCAGTAGTTACTGGTTGTGTTATTTTTACCTACTTGTGCTTTGTGATGGTTCTGACAGTGGCCCGATTGGCCCTGTCATGTATATAATTCCCTGTGAATTTCTACCTGGTGCCAGTTGGCATAGTGTATATTGTGTGATTATGATTCTAATGTGTTTTGGATAATACAAAGGCTATTTTTTATATAACCTTGTGTGGAGTTTCTTTTGTAGTGTGCCTAGTGTGTTGCTGCTGTGTGTGTGTTGCGCAAATGCTTTACACATTGCCTCTGGGATAAGCCTGACTGCTCGTGCCAAGCTACCAAGGGGGTGAGATGGGGGTTATCTTCAGCGTGTAACTCCCTTGCCCTGACTAGAGTGGTGGTTTTTGCCTGGCTTAGGCGCAAGCCCTAGCCAACCAGGAATCCCATTTCTAACAACACATATTTAGCAAGAAGTTGTTACAATCTCCGATGCATAAGGAGTTTTCTCCGCAATCCGTGAGTTTTCTTTCTTCCTTTTAATTTTCCAGGTCCCTGCTTCAAGCTGCGACAAAGAAAGCATTTAGTAAAAAGCAAATGAAAGATCCACCCTCATCGAAAATAATTTGGGATCTTTGATAACTGTTTTTGGTGGAGGCAATTACAGAACAATGGGCCTAAAATACAACATCAGAATTTGCACAAAAAAATAACGACTAAAAAATGGGATTTGCAAAAGTGATGTACTAATGTAACCTATATTGAGATAACAAATCAATGAGATTTGCAATCACAAAATACTGAATTGCAAATTTACAAATTACTAGCTTTGCACCCACGGACTCTGATGACAGTAAAAAAGGGACTGAATAGGGTAGAGTAAAATGAGAGATGGGGGAATAGAAACCGTGAGCATTTAAGGGAAGCTAATGTAGAGATTTAAAATGACAAGTGCAATGATGCTGAACTTCAAATCCTTTGGAAGGAGCGTGTTGCAGAGAGTGGTAATCTCTTTGTTAATCCTCTCAAAATGTTCAAGAGGCCACACAAATCTGATTTGGGAGTGTTTCTAAGGTTGCATTAATGTTGTTGGTTGGCCGTCAAGACCACACACGAAATAAGGAAGCTGTATGATTTGAGATCCCGTACCAAGGAAACAGTCTCATCCAAAAGAGCAGAAGTAGCTGGCAGGGAAGGTGGAGCAATCACTGAATCCCATCCACACCACTGGAAGAGATGATTGCCACAGCATGCTAGTAATCCAGCGCAATATTAGCCAACAACATTCATACACCATATACTCACTTGGGCCCATACATTCACACTACACTAATACTTACGCTGGGTGTCAGATGTACTCTTTTATCAAATTCCCTGCTACCAATTACCTTCTGATTGAAGAGTAATAACTTACCAATGGATCCTTTGCTAATTGGGAAGTTTAAAATGAGTGACATTCATTATAGTACATAATCCTGAAATAACCACTGAGTCAGGAAGTTTTAAAATGTTTATCTAAAGTTTTAGCAGAGTAAAATACAGAAAACACGGTACTTGATTGAAATACCCAAGAAAAAGCATAGAAATGATTTTGCTAATAAATGACGGTGTTTAAGGAAGAGGAGAAGATAGAGACAGCAGCGCAACTAAAGGTTGCAGTATAGTTACCTAAAATGCGAGAACCAAGCCCCTTAGCCAAGGAGTTGGAAAAGATAGGACCCAGGAAGGATGAAGAGTAAAGACTTCTTCCAGGATCAGGACAGGACCGGTAACCTCTCTACAACGACGCCTGCGCCGTTCCCCTCTCTGATACTCGACTTCTCTCGATTCTCCCGTGCCTTCCTTCTAATGGACTCCACCGCCCCCTCCTCAGGACCTCTTCTGGACAAGGATTCAGTCAGCAACCGATCAGCATGGCAGTCTGGAGCTCTTGTGTCAGCATCTCCGCTCTCCTGTGCTAACTAATTAGCTAATTCTATATCTATTATACCCTTCTACGCCCATGTACCTCCCCTTAATGTTGCTAAAATATGGGACCACTACTTCTGATTGGACAGGGACAGGGGTGGATTCTCGAACCATATCGATTTGGCCTAAATTGTAAAGCCTATTGTCTTTACGTTCCCTCCCCTTCAAATTAATACATTCGCTTTATTTCCCACCCGTCTCATGACAAATGTTATATATTTTACAGGAGAAAAGTAACAATTTGTCCGCCGGAAACATTGGGTACATCATCTTCGGCCAATAGGTCGTGGCCTTGGGAGACGTCCAAGTTGACTTCACTTGGCAGGCATACAGGACACATGCGCAGAACCCTCTGTCTCTCGAGTTTCAAGACACCAACCCAGGCCCAAGTTTACGAATTACTAAAAGTGCAAGAAGAAAATATTAAAATCACAAATAAAAAGTTTCACTGTATACCCACTTTCCCTACTCTATTCCCATTTAATCATAATACTATCCTGCATTAGTAGCGTTAAGAAAACGACAATTTAATAATGACATGAGAGCAAGCTTAAGCATGTGAAAACATTTAGCGGCCATTTTAATGCACACTGCGCAGAAGCAGAAGTTTCCCACCAAGCAAAGAAAGACGTCACACCATGTGATCAGGTTGCGACATGCGCATTGAGGTTCCCGCGCTTTAGCGGCCATCTTGGTTTATAGACAAGCGTTATTCATTAGTAAAACACATAGGCAAGCGTCTATCCCTTTCGTGTTTGTGAATGCAAAGATTAGTATTGACAGTACAAGTTTAATAAATTAATACTATGAGGAAGATTGCATACAAGCAAGTTTCATTTTTGAAACCTTGCTCCATCGATCCCCTCTCTGATGGCGTTTCTGAGCCATCAAAAATACTACCCTCAATCAGATGCCAACTTCTAGCAATTCGTTTCATTCTCATTTTTACTTTTTCTATTCTTACAGTCTCCTTTTAATTTCTTATATAAATCACTTCTCCATTCTTCTAGTTCGATTTCATCCAGTTTTCTTTTCTTTCCTTTTCCTGTCACTTCATATGTTCCATTCTTTCTACAACAGTTGCACCATATTGTTATTGCTAAAATTATTATTGCTATCCCTGCTAAAGGTACTAATATTTGACCTATAAGTCCTTTTCCTACATTAGCAAACCAGGTTCCAATTGACGATATACTATTTGTCAATCTTTCCCATACACTATCAACTTCCAGTGGTTTAAGTTCTTTCTCAAGTTTAGTTATGTTCTGAATATACGTTCCAATTTCTGCACTCTTATCAGGAATATAAGTGCAACAATGTTTAGTCTTCAATAATTTACAGACTCCTCCTTCTTTTGCCAATAGAATGTCAAGAGCAAGTCGATTTTGCATCACCATAGATCTAATCGCAACCATCTCTGTATTAATCATTAGAAAACCTCCAGCAGTATCCGTTGATAAACGATCAACCACTGTAGACAATTTGCATATTTTCCTTGAGTTCAGAATTATTCCCACTGAAGGTATCAATGCACCAAATATATCACCTACAATTTCTGAAAAACTAGCTCTTTTACTACGTATTAACTCCTTATTGTTTTCATTGCTTCCAGTGTTTCTTTTTACGTGGTATATCTTTGGAAAAACTATTCCAAAATAACAACTTCCATACCACCGTGCAGGAAGCCTAAAGTAAGCCTTATTCCCACATACATAATAGATTCCAGGAAAAACTGAATCTGTTCCTCCTTTGAGTCCCCAACCTTCAATAATTAAAAAATTGTGTTCACATTCACTGGTACCGATGAAAACATTGTTATAATCAGTCTTTAACCTATGAAGACAAATGTTCCCTTTCTTTACGAAATCCAGAGCCATTGCAGCTTGAGCTTTACCAGGTGTATAACTCCCTTCCTTCTCCGCCCAAGGTGGCAACTGAGCCTTATGCTCTGAAGCTTTCTTTTGAAAATCATGTCTTCTATTTTCTACTAAATTCAAAAATATCTTTTCTTCTTCTAGTAAAGAACATGTTAGATTGTGTCTATGTGCATGTGTTATGTCTATCGATTTCATTGTTAAGAAAAACTCTCCCATAAACTGTGCGTCTTGACTAGTAAGCACTGGGTTCATATTCTTGCGAATCGGAACCTCTGAAAATATCACATCTAAGTTTGAATAATAATACTGTAGCCTACCTGTTCTATAAAATAAACTTATTAATACACTACATGAGATGCCATATGTCAGTGGTAAATGATGGTATGTTAATCCTTCTGCTACTGATTCAGGTAATTTCATACAGACATAACAATTACTAACTTCCATTGTGTCTACATACTGAAACAATAACTTTGTGAAAACATTTAAACTAGTGTCGTTATCAGCTATTTCATGATGAATTTCTGCCTCATCTTCTGCCATTAATTCTACTCTATTGCCCTTCATGTTTGCTGTCCTCCCTTTAGTTTCATTATTAATCTTCTTATCTATTATCAAAAGGTAAGGAATTGCTACAATCAGGACTAACCATACTATAAGCACCAATACTAGACTACATATGCAGATTGCACAGCATCTCCTACAACAATTTCATTTTGGTCTCCCAGTAACTCTATCATCAGGCATTTTTCGACAAGGAAGATTGCTCTTCTTATCTCTTCTTCTTTTCTTTAGATGATTCTTTTGTTTAGTCAGGGTGGTCTTGTTTCTTCTTCGTATGTTAGTTCTGCACTTGTTCCTTCGCCACCACTGTCACTTGACTCTGAGCTTTCAAAATCTTCAAGAATGATATAAGTCCAATCGGGACCCTTGAATTTGTTATTCACAAGTCTCAGTTTTTTACTTTTTCTTTTTCCTGACTTTTTCAATTGTTCAGTTTGACTTGTCACTTCAGGTACTTGTTCTGGATCTTCACTTCTGGTTGTTATGTGGTATTTTACTCTTTTAATGACACTTGGCCAATGATCTCCTTTTCTTGTTTTCTTTGTTGGTACTGTTTCTCTGTTTACGTCTTCAAAGATCTCGTTATTTTCACTGCTTAATACTGTTTTGTTTTCTTTGATTACTGCCTCTTTTGTTTGTTCTTTTTCAGGTCTGATTGGTTTCTTTTCAGCAGCTCCACAATGACTTTCAAAATGTTGGCTTTGTTCCTTTTTTATTTCTTTATGTTCATTTGTATTTACCCTTTTTCTTTAGTGAATTTTTCTTGATCTAACTGCTTCTGATCAGGGCTTATTGCACTGTGAACTTCTGCAGCCTGACCTGATTCTTCTAAACCTGTCTTTCCCTGTGTAAAATCAATTAAATCTTCACTGTTTTTGGTCCAATTTTCTTTCCCTATCTGATTTAGTTCAGGATCTTTTACTATCTTTTCTTCTTGATCCTGAACTTCTTCTTCTTCACCTATCTGATCTTCTTCAATTTCTTCCAATTTCGCTTGACTTCTTGTTCTGTGGTATACTTCAGGAACTTCTACCACTGGTATCCAATCCTGACTTGTGCTCGGTTGTTCTCCGTCAGCTTCTCTCGAACCTCTAGCCTGAGATTCCTCAGCTGGGCAACCTTCAGCTTCTTCAGTGATTGGCGTTGTCTGTGTATTCTCTTCTTCAGGGTCTGGTACTCTCTTTGTGTGGCTTACGTGAATCCAATTAGGAAATCTTGCACACTTCACTGCTGTATTGGTGGTCAATATGACTTGACAAGGTCTGCTCCACCCGGGTGATAGACACTTTTCTCTGGTGTGATTCTTCACTACCACCCAATCACCAGGATTCAGATCATGTTCTAGTTCAGGCTGCCTGGAAACTGCGTCTTCTCCAACCTGATGAGAGACAGAACGCACTAGGTCAGCCAATCCTTTGCAATAATCCAGAACCATATCATCAGATATATTTACTAATTTGTTCGTGGGAACATGTGTTTGTCTCATTGCTCTTCCCATCATTATTTCGTGGGGGCTCAATCCTGTTGTTCTGTCAGGTATGCTTCTGAGTCCCATCAGGACAAGTGGCAATGCATCTGGCCACTCTAATGATGTTGATGCACACATTTTTCCCAATCTTGACTTTATAGTGCCATTCAATTGTTCAACCACTCCAGAAGCCTCTGGGCGATATGCACAGTGCAATTTCTGTTTAATTTGAAATGCTTCACAAATTAGTTTGATTACTTCACTGTTAAAATGTTTTCCTCTATCTGATTCCAAAGATACTGGGAAACCAAATCTAGGGATGAGCTCACGTAACAACAGTTTTGCAACTGTAATACTGTCATTTCTCCTAGTAGGGTAAGCCTCCACCCACTTTGAAAACAGACACACTATGACTAGTACATATTTTAGTCCTCTGCATGGCGGTAACTGTATGAAGTTGAACTGGAGTCTTATAAATGGGCCCTCTGCCTTTCCAATCTTTCCAAACCCAATTATTGTTTTCCTGCCTGGATTATGCATTTGGCAAGTTAGACATCTCTGGCAAAAACTCTCTGCAACAGCCCTGAATTTGGGATTGTACCAATTTTGTCTGAACAGCCTAATCATTGCATCTCTCCCTATGTGTGAGTCTCCATGGTGCATTCTAGCCATTTGTGAGAGTAAACAGTCTGGCATGACTGGTCTGCCATCTGCACTGATCCACACTTCATCTTCTCCTCTTTGGGAGCAACCCACTTTGATCCACAAATTCTTCTCACTTTCCTCAACCTCATCTTGCAATTTCTTTACTTCATTCCAAGTTTATGGTGGCATATACAACATAAGTTGGCAGCTGATTCCCATTCTTTCCACCCTCTTATTGACTGACGTTCTGGTTTTGGCACAATGTTGAGCCACCAAGTCTGCATATCTGTTGCCGACTACCACCCAGTCATCTCCTGACTGGTGTGCGGCACATTTCACCACAGCCAATTCTTTTGGTGATTGTATTGCTTCTAGCAATTCCCTTACAAATTGTCCATTTTTAATGGGGGATCCTGAAGAAGTCATGAAATCCCTCTGCATCCACAGTTGGCCAAAATCATGCACGACATCATAACCATATTGACTATCTGTAAATATGGTCACTCTCCGATTCCTCCCAATTTTGCAAGCTTTTATCAAAGCAATCAATTCAGCTACTTGTGCAGATTTGACTCCTGGTAAATAGGATGCTTCGACTATTCCAGTTAATTCACATACCGCATAAGCAGCAGTTAGTTTACCATCTTCATGTCTTTGACATGAACCATCGACAAATAGCTCCCTATCTGGCTTTTTAAGAGGCTATTCCTCTATGTCTGGGCGTGGTTTTGTACACAATTCTGTAATTTGCACACAATCATGTTCGTCTTCTTCGTCATCTTTATTTGTTTCATGATATGGGTCCGGCAATAAAGTTGCTGGATTTATTATTGTACACCTTACCATGGTCACATTTTCAGCACCCATAATTATCCTCTCATATTTAGTCAGCCGACTAGGAGTAAGATGCTGAGTTCATGTTCTTGTCAACAGAATCACAACTGCATGTGGAACATACACTTTTACAGGATGTCCCATCACTATTGACTCGCTTTGTTCAATGCTCAAACAAGTTGCTGCCACTGCTTTTAAGCATCCTGGCAACGCGGCTGCTACTGGGTCCAATGTAGCAGAAAAATATGCTATAGGACGTCTGTCTAGTCCATGTCTCTGAGTTAGGACAGAAAGTGCACAATTTTCTCTCTCTTGACAGAATAATGCGAATTCTCTTTTATAATCAGGCATGCCTAAGGCAGGTGCTGAACAAAGTGCGTTTCTCAATTTTACAAAAGCTTCTACACTTTCATCCTCCCATTCAACAGGGTCCTTTGCTTTCTTTTTCGTCATGTTAATTAAGGGCTTAGCCAACATGGAAAAATTTGGTATCCATTGTCGACAGTATCCTACTATTCCTAGGAACATTCTCACTTGTCTTTGGGTTACAGGCATTTGCATTCTTTTTATTAATTCTACTCTTTCAGAGGTTACTCTTCTTTTTCCCCTCTCAATTTGGTGTCCCAGATATTTAACAGCTGTCCTGCAAAACTAACTTTTCAGGTGAGACTTTATGCCCTTCCTCAGCCAAAAGATTTAATAATGCTATGGAGTCAACAACACAGTCTTCTCTGGTGGTCGACGCCACCAATAAGTCGTCGATATATTGGACTAAGACTGAGCTTCCTGGCATCACTAGTATTTCCAGGCACTTTTTCAGTATCTGGTTGAAGATGGAAGGACTTTCTGTGTACCCCTGAGGAACACGATTCCACACATAGACCGTGTTCTCAAATTTAAATGAGAAAAGATACTGGCTGTCTGGATACAATGGTATTGAAAAGAATGCTTGACACAAATCAATTACTGTGAACCATCCTGCATTCCAAGGGATCTGGTATAGAATTACTGCAGGATTTGGTACTATGGGACAACATGGTTCCACAATCTTGTTTATTTTACGCAGGTCCTGAACAATCCTATATTTTCCACTAGGTTTCTTTAGTCCCATGATTGGTGAATTACATGGGCTACTCATTACTTCTTTTAGGATGTTTTGTTTTACCATTCGATTGATTTCTTCAATGACTCCTGCTTTTACTTCTGCACTCATTTTGTATTGTTTAGTATTTGGGAAAATCGCACCTTCTTTTACCGTAATTTGAACTGGATCTATTTTTGCCACAAGTCCTACTTCTTTTCCGGTGAAATCCCATACTATTTGGTTTACTGTACCTTTTAATTCTTCTGGCAACTCATCTTTTGTTATCAACGAAAACATTTCATCTACTTCTGTACCTTGTTTTGCAACCATAATTTTATATATATGGTCCTCATCTGGTGTCTGAACTGCCACACCATCCGGCGTGCAGAAAATTGTACAGTTCATTTTGCACAATAAATCTCTACCTAATAAATTCACTGGGCTAGAATCGCACACTACAAATTGGTGCATTTCTCTGAAGTTTCCTATTTTGACTTCCATTGGTTCTGTAAGAGGTGTTCTAATTCTTTGATTAGCTACCCCCACTACTTGGATATTTTCACCAGAGAGAGGAAGATCTGGGATGTCTGCTGATCTCACAGTAGACCTGGTAGCACCAGTGTCCAAAAGGAAAGTAATATCATTGCCTTTCACATTTCCTTCAACATATGGACCAGACTGATCTACCTGTAAGGATGCGCAAAGTATGCACTCCTTCTTCCCCTCTCCTAGGCACCGTCATGAGTCGAATTTACAATAATTGTCCTGCAAAAGAAATTGTGATGTCATATAATCATTCTTACCACTCCCTCCTGGGTAACCAATGTCTGTACCATGTTTTGCTCTGCTTACATTACCCTGAACAGGTGGAGGTGGTAATTTACTCTGGGGATTTACACCCTGTTGTGAGTCATTCTGCATCTGTGGATTTAAGTTTTGGTTTGGGCCATTATTATTCCGAATCTTTTTACATTCATCCTTCCATAGCCCAAATTTTCCGCATCCATGACAAGGAAATTTCTTTTTAGCTTCTTCTCTACTCATTCGTCCTCTAAATTTTCCACCATTTCCCATATCACCACTTGTTCCAGAATCTTTTCCTTGATTTTCACTCGGATTTTCCAAATTAATTCCCTGTTTCTCAGCCATTTTCACCTGTGCCCACATCACCTTTTCTTGTAATTTCTTGTGTCTATCCTCAATATCGTCTCCACAATATTTTGCATACTTCAGAATCTCATCTATGGGCTTTCCCTGCCAACACAGCATATGTTGTTTAATCATCTGGCAAATCTCTGGCTTCAGACGGTAAACAAACCGATACACAAACTCACTCATGTTTTTGTCTCCAATGTCCTCGAATCCACTATACTGTTTAAACACCTGCAATAAACGCTCATAATAGGAATGTACTGTTTCACTGGCTTCTTGGGTTGTTCGATCTATTTTCACCCAATCTGTTTCTTTCGGGGGTATTTTCCCTTTCAGGTATGTTATCACCTGCTGATACTTTTTCATCACATCATTTGACGGGCACCTGTTTTCGGATCTCTAGGATATTCATCACTAGGCCAATCGACTGATCTTACAATCTGTCCATAAATCGGCAGGTACCACTATGTCAAACAAACCATCTAAATCCTTCAACAATACCTTTGACACTTTCACAAACCTTTCAACCTGTTTGTACAATTCAATTGGTTTTTCTCTCAATTTTGGAAAATCATTCGTAAATGATAAAATATCCTGTCTGCTCCATGGGACATGTACATATCCTCCTCCCGCAACTTCTTGCATTGGATACATCTGGTCTGCTTTTCCTGCTTCCTTCATCACATATTCTGATGCTGTTCTACTTGTTCGTGCTTCTTCCTTTTTCTTGGCCCACCTAGATCTCCATTTATCTAGATCTCCCCATTTTTGTAAAACTAACATTAATTCTCTTATTTGCAGTCTTCTTCCAGATGCATTCATATTTTCTAAATCTTTGTCTGCAAATTCTGCTCTATATGGTTTCTGTAATACTTTTGATCTCCCTATTTCGATTCCCATCTGTAGTGCTAAATTGGACAATTTTTCATGGAATATCTTTACATTTCTAGTGATACTCCTGCACAAGAATAATAATTCTTCTTCATCATAGGTATTTTAGCGTTCTACTCCTACATTTCCTGCTATTATTTCTTCTAATTCAACTTTTAATTTATGGATATCCAGTACTTTTGGAGGTGTGCACTGTTTAACTGACCCTTGTATCCATCTTTCTAAATCTTCAGGTGTTACTATGGTAGCACTTTTTGTTCCTGATGAAGTTACTAAACTTACATCTTTTGAACCTCCAGGTACATCTTTTCTGGGAGTACTATTTACAGAACCTCGAATAGGTAAATCCATGAGTGATATTGTGGATTCACAGTCACTAAATTGATCCTCAATTATAACTGGAGCTTCAGGTTTGGGGTTACTCACAGGAGTAGGTGTAAGTATCGGTTGAGGACAATTTCCCTGAGTACCATATAATGGAACTACTGGACCAATTGTTACAGGTATGGTCAATGAATCAGGATGTACTTTTATCTGAGTTATTTTCTGTATTAATTCTGCTCTGTTCTTTTCTAGGGCTTCTTTTTCCTTGTCATGAAGTATTCTAGTCGGGGTGAATTCATGCATTACCTTTGGTACCATTGGAGTTTGTGGTGGTGCACTAGGAGGGCATCCACTTGTCCCTTCCTGATATGGTGGGGGATTTCTTAACATTTCTTCCATAAATTCGTCTTCTGAAACCTCATTTCTCATTAAATGTTTTGTCTTTTCTGTACATTTGCCTCCTGATTTTTTTCCTTCTGTGAATAATGGATACAGTCCCTCTGTAATCATTGCCCTTCTCCATTGTTTCATCTGACCCTCTCTTGACTCACATAAATATCTGGGGTAAAATCCTGGGTAACTCCTATTACTTCTAGATCTATCCCGCTCAAATGCCTCGGTTTCCCATTCTTCTAGAGCTTCGTACTGGGTTAATCTAGGTCTGGGTTCTAAATCATTCATCCTCAATCTCAAGTTTTGAAGAATTCTTCCATTGAAGGTACCATTCTCGGGAAATGCTAATACTCCATCATTTTTGGTGTATTCTATCCAATTCTCCATCCATACACAAGTATGATAACCTCTCTCCATCATCATAAATGATGCTGGCGTTTTAGCTGGTGGAATAATAATTCCTTCTCTAGTTTTGATTGGTTTGTCCTTTTTAAAATAATTCTTAATCTTTTGTAAGAATGACATTTTTCTCTTTTCTCCGTACATTCTATCTAATCTTCTGTGTACAAAATTATATCCTGCAAAACCTAGATATCTCCTATCCGGACGAGTTCCTGTTAAAGTCGGATCGCGTTTTAACATGCAATCCTTATCCACTAAGAATTTTGCTTCTATATTTTCGACCAATCAAATGTCTGCTATCTTTTATATTTGAAAACGAAAGATATCCAATTATTATGATTCACCCAAAAAAAAAATATATTTTTTTGTGAATCATAATAATTGGATATTTTTTTTGCAAGCAATAAAAGTGACACAAACTCTTTGAACCACTAAGACTTTCATTATGTATAATTAGTAAATACAGCCCCATCAGAATGATGAAATCCGAGGGAACCCGGGAAGTGGATCTGTTTGCTTTCACTCTGAGATTTATGCTCCTGGAGGTAGATGACATCTTCAGCTGGAAGTCCGGTACAAACAAGCAATTACTGGGAGATTCAGAATTAATGATTTCCTCAGCAATTCTTCATATTTTTATTGGACCGTCAGGGTGCAACTCACAGGAGTTTTTCCCTGCCGCCCATGGGTGTGGAAATACCAGCCCATATCCCAGGCTATTTGTCATGAGGCCAAAATAGACCATTTTGCACTCGTGATCAGGTAAACTTGAGTCAGTATTTGCTCTGCTAAAACAGGTGCAAAATGCCATTTGCAGTTAGTGCAACTGTTCTTGCTCAGATCGGTAAGTGCAAATGTTTTGTACTTGTGGGTCAGTTTAAATTGTGATGCAAAGGTATCAGGCTATCAGACAAAAAAGCTCCATCATCCGTGTAATTAAAGTAATCCGGTATCACTGTATTTTATCATTTGGGCATCTTTCGTTTTCACAGATTGGTGAAAATAAACAGAAAACCATTTCGCACAAGCACATTTTGACCAGTTTCCAATGAGGGAGAGCCCTGGGATTGACTTGAAATGGATGAAACAATGGCAGCATGTGCTTTGGTGATGCTTCCTTATGACCATCAGCACATATGCATAAATCTCAAAAGTTACTTTTTTACATCAGTGACATTTACTGCCACCAGCATGGTCATGTTTGCGATTCAGTTTTTGTCCTGTAATTTATTTATTGTAAACGAGATCACATAACATTTGCACAGGTTGGAACAGAACATCATATGCTATACGTGTCATTGAGGAGGAGGAAATGAAAAGGAATTATCAATGGAAAGGATCACATGGCACACACAATGCCGGTGTTCTCTGTACTTTATGTCACCACAGGTAGCAGATGTCAGTGAGCCTGTCAACCAATGTCCCCCCGAAAAGGGTGGGGGATGAGGGACCTGACAACCAGCAGCTCAGCCACAATCCGGCCAAGTGTATTTTTAAAATACTTAAGGATCTCAGAATCAGAAAAAACTCTACTGCCTCTGCGATCAGCTCTGAGCAACATTGTGAAGACCTGGCGACCTTCTTTGTGAAGAAGGTTGAAACTATCTATAGGTCTTTTCCTTTGTTGCCTCCCTCTCTTACTGCTCATCAAGGGCCTCCTCCTTCTCATCTTCTGGAGGCTATCTCTCCCATTTCTCAGGAAGAGCTCTTATTGTTGTGTGGTAAAGTTAAATCAGGCTCCCCGGTTGATCCTTTGAAGCCCACCCAGTTCAGGGACTCCCTTTCTGTGTTCCTGGCTCCGCTGTGCCAGGTCGTAAATTCATCTTTTTCTACTGCCGTGGTCCCTGAGGCTTGGAAGCAGGCCATGGTGGTTCCGCTACTGAAAAAACCTTAGCTGGACCCGGCTAAGTTGGAAAACTTTCGCCCCATCTCCCTTCTACCTTGGGTAGCCAAGATCGCTGAGGCCCACGTGAATAACATCTTAACAGGGTTCCTTAATAGTAATGGCTCCCTGGACCCCTCCCAGAATGGTTTCCGCTCTGGACACAGTACAGAGACTGCGCTCTTGGTTGTTACCGAACACCTGCGGACCATCCTGGACACAGGGCACACTGCGGCACTGATATTGCTCGATCTCAGTGCGGCATTTGACACGGTTGCCCATAAGATTCTCTTACGCCGTCTGGAGGACGCGGGTGTTGTTGGCTTAGCCTTGGAATGGTTTAAATCTTTCCTGTCAGGGAGAACATTCCAAGTGACTGCCCCCCCGTCTCTCTCCAGTGTCCAGTGCATCGGGCAGGGGGTGCCTCAGGGTTCTGCTCTGAGTCCTGTACTTTTTAATGTGTACGTTCAACCCCTCGCTACGGTGGCCAGGGACAAAGGCCTTACTATGGTTTCCTATGCTGACGACACGCAGTTGATGGTAGCTCTCTCCGACGACTCTATGCTGGATGCCTCCAAGTTTAGGAGTGGTCTGGTGGCAGTCGCGGAGTGGATGACCTTCAATTGCCTCCAGCTTAACACTAATAAAACCGAGGTGTTGCTGGTGAGGAAAGATAGGAGCCTGTGGAGTGAGCAATGGTGGCCTACCTCTCTTGGTAGCGCACCCGTCCCCAAAACAGTGGATAAAAATCTAGGGGTTTGGATGGACTCCACCCTCAGCTTCCAGGATCACACCAAGAAGGTAGCCGGTACTTGTTTCGGCCTTCTTCGTGGACTTAGACCCCTGCTGGGGTTCTTTGATCCACCTACTCGTCAGCTGATCGTCCAGGCAACGATTCTATCTAGACTTGACTATGCCAGCTCGCTCCTCCTTGGGGCTAATCAGGCTGAGGTGGTGCGCCTGCAGCGAGTCCAAAACGCTGCCGCCAGAGCGCTGCTGGGGCTCCTGCGCAGATGCTCAACAGCCGGTGCTATTCAGCAATTACACTGGCTGCCCATGGCCAAGCGAATCGAATTTAAGGCTCTCTGCCTATCCTTTAAAATTCTTAAGTTTGCGTCTCCTGGGCATCTGGCCAACTTGTTGGTACCTTATGTTCCAGGAGGTCAGCTGCGCTCATTGGGGCAACACTTGGTTGTGATCCCACAAGTGAACCGTCTCCGTGCCGGGGGGCGATCCTTTCGTTGCTTGGCAGCCAAGCTATGGAACTCTCTGCCCTGTCAGATTCGTAGTCTAAATTGCCTGTTGGCTTTCCGTAAAGCCATTAAGACTTACCTCTTTCCTGTGGCCTAATTTTGTCCTTTTATGTTCACTCCTTTTTTTCTGCTTTGCCCAGCTTCTTAGTCTCCTTGCCTTTCTGCTGCTAGCGCCGGGACACCTCTTTGCTGAGGCAGCTGCGCGCTTTACAAGCTCAGTTAACATAACATAACATAAGAAGGGGGGGAAGGCGTGCCCTTGGGGGGGTGAGGCGAGCAACGGATGTGGGAGAAGGAGCGAGCGCTGGGGGTGGTTGCGAGGGTCTGCGTGCCGTCGGGCCAATTAATTCCATGGCGTTGAACAGGGTGGGGTGTGTGCCCTGTTTGTACTTATGATAGGTAGTGGATGTAGCATCAGGGTTACGCTGTGCTGTGGGGGTCTGCACACACACGTGTCTTAGGGGAAGAGGCAGGTGGAGGCGTACAGGGGCGGAGGAGAGGAGGAGGAGAGGACAGGGAGAAGGGAGGCCAGGTGTAGAGGGAGGGAAGGCTCCAGAAGTGGTGAGGGAGAAAGCAAAAGAGGTGGGAATGGGGGGGGAGACGAGGGTGGGCGTGTGTGCATCACTTTGGGTGGGAGGGAGGAGGGGGTAGGTGGGAGAGGCATTGTGCGGGTGGCAGGGCCAGGATGGCACAGAGCCTCCCGGTTTTGTAGCAAGGAGTGCTGGCAGGCTTCCACGGGCAAGCGGGTCACAGCACTTGGAGAGGGGTGAGAGAATGTAGTGGGAGCACTTTGCAGGGGGTCTCCCTGAAGGAAAGGTGCCCATGTCTGCATGAACACCTCAGCTTGGTCCTGCAAGTTGTATATGACACGTTTGTGAGTAGCTGCCTGGATCATTGCCACTGTCCAGTCCTCCTGTGATTGGTGTGTGGGCGACCTCCAGTGGCGGAGTATACATATCTTGGTCGTGGCTAGCACCGTGTGGAGGAGGTAGCACTGCAGGCGGGAGAGGTCTGGGGAATCTCCAATGTCGTGGAGGAGGATCATGGTGGGGGTGAGGGGAAGCCGGAGGGGCATTGATGCTCCCAGGGTGTTCCCAACAGCCGTCCAAAATAACAGAACTGAGGAACATTCGCATTCAGTTTTAGTGATGGTATGAGTTAAAAACCTTCTTTTTGGTGTTATTTTATTTACATAAATTTGTGAGTTTTATGTATTGTTAATGCACCTAAAATCTAGAAAGTTTGCTGAATGCTTAATTGCCAGATATGCGGTATTACTACACGTGGGATCAGGGGCGGCTGGTGACATTTGTAAGTGGTGGGGCGTAAAATGTGTGGCAGAGCGCACCACGGCGAGCGACCTAAGGGGGGAAACATTTTGCAGTACAAGAAAATGCAGGTGTACATTTCCAAGCAGCAAAATGTGCGACTGGACAACAGTTAATCTGGGGCATATCATGATCATTAATGTTATGCTCAATTAGGCACAGAAGGTAAAGGGTCCTGTGAGCTCTGCAACAGTGCAAATGTTTTTGGAAAAAATATACACAGTTCCCTTCCTATTAGTCTGCATTTTACTGACTGGTGCATATATTCACTATTTTAAAATGTTTCATTCTGCCTACTGTACGCCATTACATTTTTTTGGGGGTGGTGGGTGGTACAAGGGGCTGAAAATAGCCTGAATGTCTTAACTGCACAGCAGATTACAAGAAAACTGTTAATCCCGAAACAGACCCCTAAATTACAACTATATCTCAGTCATAAAAAAAACTACCCACACTGATGGCTAATCCCATGTAACAAACATCGAGGCAGCAGCTGCTGCTCAACAAACGGGGAGTATAATTGAGCAGGCCCAGGCCTCAAGCCTGACTGCCGTGCGCTGGGCACACCCTCACTGGCACACATTTGTTTTCTCCAGCAGAGGTGTATCGTAATCGTATCCTCCTGATAAGATGCACAACCCGGCTGGAGAGAACATGTGTGACCCCGTGACCCCTAGGGCCTGAGCCTGACGCAGATTTCTGAGGGCATAGGGGAGGCAGAGAGTGGAGACAAGCGTGGGGAAGGGGGCGCAATGGAGGAACAGTGGCCTCTGCTCCTGGCAGACTGCAGGCTCGCTCGCACCAGGCCTGCCCATGCCTCGCTACTTGGGAGTCAGTCTGCAGCTATTGGATGCTATCACTGACTGACTGACTTGAGGCAAGCAGGGCTGGGCTCGGCGGCCAGCGGTTTGTAGCTCCGCTCCATCGGCATTGGAAACGTTTGCCTGGTAATGGTGAGCCCCACCACCACCAGTAAAAGGCAGCACACGGCGATGGCTGCTACCAGCTAGATAACCAGAAGGTGTGCATTCTTGGCGCTACATGAACATGAATGACCGGTGACAGCAGCAAGAGGAGCCGGAAATAGTTCTGCTAAACACACACCCCACTGGTAGCACTAGCAACACTGTACACTTCCCTCCATACCAGGCCAGTTACATCTCGAGCATCAGCAATCGATTCTTTCCCTCGTTGGCTTCAAGTGCGCAGCCGCTGACTGAGCAAGTCACAGCTTATTTTTTAATACAAGCGCGCGCACAACTTCATATTCAAACATGAAGCGTCTTGGCTGTTTGCAACTCAAATCAAAGAAAATGTTTTAGCATTTTACTAGTTTGATTCACACTAGTAAAATGCTAAAACATTTTCTTTGATTTAATTTACAAACAACAAAGATGCTTTAAATCCAGTTTGATTCTCCACTGATTTAACATTCCGAGTGTTCGGACTTCCTTTGGCAGCGGAGCACAAGCACTACTGTTGCACCATATTTTAATTTTCACCATTTAGGATTTTAGGAAGTGGAACTTACTTCGAGTGCCAATGCTACTAGCACTGCTGCCTTCCAGGTCAGGACGGAGGACGGACGACGGAGCAGGACAGCTATGACTCATCGTCTCTCCCACTCCCTCTTGCGTAATGAGACGGCAGGGGAGGAATGAAGACAGCAGCCTGCTTCACCCCTCCTAAGCCCGCCCCCTCTTGTGGTGACGAGTGTTTAAGTGCCACCCACTCCCTTGTTCTTCCTATCAGCTTGACACTCGCCCTGCCATTGAAAAGCAAAATGGAGCTCTGTGAACTCCTCCCAGGGCCATTGTGTAAGCGCCCAAAAAGAACCCTTATTCACGGCATTCAAAGTCGGCACGCCCTCTACCATGATGTCACTGCTGTAGATTGTGCCTGCTGGTCGCAGAACACCTCGCCCAGCAGGCATGCGCAGCAGGACCGTACCTCTGCAAAGTTGCTCACAGCTGAGCTGCCCTATAATAAATATGACTCATGAGAGCAGCAAGTAACCAAGTAAATTCGTTTCAGCTGTCGTTTTGTAATTCTTTTCTTGCCTCTCCCCCAAGGGTGGCAGGGCAACGCCCATTTCGCCCATTAACACCAGCCGCCCCTGCGTGGGATAAAACTGCCAAATATTAAATAGTCAGATGCAGTGATTTTCAGAGGCAATCCTAATTTTGTGGACGTCCAGAATTACCGCCTTGATATTGTGACTGCCTTAGAATGGTTACAATGAGGTTGTTAGAGAGGCCACTCGCATGTTCCTCTAAAATCTCATTAACATTGAGACACCCACGAAGGTAAAACCATATATGGAAAATGTTACAGAGCACTAACAAAATTCAAGGAAGTGTTACAGAGCACCGACCAATCAAAGCAACATGGCGAGGATGAACATGCACACTCAGCTTGTTGCATTATACCTTAAAAATTCAATAGATTTAGGAGCACATTTACTATTATTTCCCGCAATGCGACACAGCAATTTGTGAAAGAGAGAGAGAGCAGATGCTCCATATTTACAAAGACATGGAGCATTCAGCTCCATGCTTGCGCTGGAAAACTGTATATTGCCTAGCGCCAATGCATAGCGCCTAGCGCCAATGCAGGCGCCCTTGCACCATAGTGAAAGGGTGCCTGTGTTACAGATAGGATTGTTTTTGTGCAGGAAAGCGCATCTTTATGCACAAATACAATCCTTATAGTCATATTCCTCTTTTCATGTGTGCTGCAAAATGCAGTGCACGTGTAAGGAGGAAGTAATGAGGAGAAATGAGGAGAAATAAAGATATTTTCCTCGTTATGTCTCTCTCGGGTAGGTGCACCATTCTGGGGCAAACCCAGGTTTAGAAGTCTTTGTGAATTATGGTCTGTGTCAACGTACATTGGTGAATGCATGGGATAGCCCATGCTCCCCCCCCCATTTATTGCCTATCCTGTGCAAAGTAAAGCACGACAGCGTTATGCGCTACCTTGAGTAACTTTCTATTTAGTAAACCTCGCAAAGCCACTTGGCTTGATAAATGCCAAAAAGGATTTAGCCTCAAGGCTGCGCCACAAATGTGATGCAACCCTGACATAAAATCATGGTAAATGTGGACCTTAATATACTTGAGCTTAATACTGATATGTGCAATGCAAACACGCTGCAAAATGTTCCCACTGCCCCAACATAAACTGTTCTTCTTATTTTAGAAATAACTGGCTCGCACACAAATATAGTCTTCAGTGCACAGCACCACATGGTGGAAATGCTTCAGCTGCAATAAAAATGTCCACTGTAAAGCGTTCTGCCGCTCCTGGGGCCCAGGTAGGTGCTATATTCTATACCAAACTAAAAGGTTGTTCTTTCAAAACGATACGTTGTCTCTCTCTGCATTATGCTGTGTGGCAAGTAAAACATTTAGTATGCCGAGTGAACCCACCTTTCACTTAGTCACTTTCCACACTGTACAGCCACCACATAATAACCGAGATGTTGCCTAATGGTTAGACTGAAAACTGCTGGGACAGAGGTGCTTTCAGTGATTACATCATGCAGTCTTTAACTTTTGCTTTCATTCCTATTAGAGCTCTATTAATCATAAAAGATCTGTAGGCACAGGTTCCATGGAAACCGGCAGCCCCATTAAACTTAGGCTTGTGCTTGTCTGAGTGATTCATGTAAAATTAATTAGAGCAGTAGAAACCTGGTTTTGAGAAAGAAGTATTAATACAAGGTAGTTTGATGCATGCAGCTGATTAGACAACAGTGTCATTGTTCTGGGTACCATACTGGACATTTCACATTTCCTGCTGCCACTTAGGCAGCCACCGGTGTATGGTACCACTTTGAACTTAGAAACCAGGTATGACTAGCTCACTGTTCTTTTGCATGCAGCCTCCTAAAGAGAAATGGTGAGGGACTTCAAAAAATAAATTTTATAAATGTTTGCATGCTGCCATGTTAAGCAATAAGAGAACTGGGATTCTTTTTAAGCTGTAAAGATCACATTGGTGTTACATAGTTAGTGGGACTCATTCACAAATTGCGCTATATTGTACTTCTTGTAGTACAACAGTAGTACAGTTTTGTAGTAGAATAGTAAGTAGTATTACAAAAATGTACAACAAAGTGTTATTCACAAATTGCACTTTTGTATCAATTTACACTTTTGAGTAAGTGTACTACTGTTTAGTATTCACTAATTGCACTTTTGTAGGACTCAGGGAGAGGATGTAGCCTAATGGCTAGGGCGGTCGATCTCAAATCTGGGAAACCGGGTTCGAGTCTCGGCAATGACACTCATCATCCTGTGATTCTGGGCAAATCACTTAATCTCCCAGTGCCAAACAAAAATGAATGTGTCCTTGTGTAACGCAACTGGTGCTCATGTAAAGCGCTCTGATACCTTCGGGTCAAGTTCGCGCTATATAAAACTAAGGCAAAAAAAAAAAAAACCGTTCGCTTTGGTAGTAAGTCCCTACCTCCATTATTTTCAGTTGGAGGGTGTTGCAGTACCAGTGGTTGGCCATGTGTAGTGCTGGACTTACTAAAAGGTGTAAGTTACTACCAAAGTGCAGTTTATGAGCACCAAAAAGTAGTAAACTTACTCAAAAATGTACACTTACTCAAAGTGTAAGTTACCTTTGTGAATCAGGCCCAAAGTATGAAACCATGGCCCCAACATATACTTCCAGTAGAATCGCACATTTTGACACTCATTGCAGTAAAACCATTATTTTTGTACAGTAATTCCCCATACCCAGCATATACTGATAATGTGGGTTGAGGTAATTAACGGAGATTGGGGTACTACCACGTCATTTTGTGTCGTGCGTGTCAAAATAGGAGATCAAATGGTAACAACATGTGTTTTTCTGCATTCTGAGGTGCAAAACTCTCAATGTAGAATTTTTTAATCACAGACATTCTGCTTGGTTTTATCAGCCGTAAATTGTGCGAGAAAAAACAATGAGGAACATATTTTTCCACAAATCATGAAACAGGAGCACTTGGAATTAGGGCTGTAAAGGCTTTGGTGCACAATTACCATTGTCTCAAACGAAAAAGCATGATACCTTAAATCCTATTCTTGTGCTGATGGATCAGATAGTGTGATCGCAGACTTCTAGTTGGTGCTTAGGAAAGCATTTACCCAGCTTCAGTGATTAATTTGTAAAAAAAAATATAAGTGCCGGGGCTCTCAACAGGAGGCAGCTTGCACCAGCAAATTTCTCCTGTTAGATCTGCCTAAAACAGATCCAACTACTAACCATAAAAGTAGGAAGAGGGTGTGGCTTAAAGGCCAGAGCTGCAGACTTCAGCGCTTGGGAACCAGGTTCTAGTCTCTGCGTCAGCTCAACATCCTGTGATTCTGGTCAAATCACTTAATCTCCCTGTAAATAAATGTATCCTTAACTGGTGCTCATGAAGAACACTGGTGTTGATGATTAAGTGCAGGTGATGAGCACCAGAATCCACTGTCTAAAATTAAGCACTGCCCAGCTTTGAAACAGAAAATGTAATATCAGGCTAAACATCCTTTGCGTTGGTCCCACTGAGATAATAATTAGTTAGAAAATGTTTAGGAGACTTGTAGAAAAGGGTGCTTAGAATCAAAGTTTGAAAATGGAGCTTGAGATCACAGAAACATTGGCTGATTTGCAAAACGTTGTATGACTAAAGTATAACTTGCGACTGGAAACGCTGGAATTCCAAAATGTTGATTCACATACCAAGACCTTAAATAAGTTTCTCGACCCTAAATTCAGCAGTGATGCAGAAAATCTGCCAAGCTGGTTGAATATTGCAAAGGTAATTTATAAAAGGTGTGGGGGAAAAGGTTGTTCTACGGAAGTGGCGATTGTCTTCGTAGGGGAATCACACAAGGTTGTTTCTTTGCAGGTATTTACAATTATTTCCAATTCATTCCCTATCTTATTTGCACACATACGTACTGTAAATCTTTGTAGTAAGTGGATGGGAAAATACCCCAAATAAGAGAAAAATGAAATGTGCATGAATACATTTCTGTCAAATTTAATCCTGGGAATTATCGATGCAATGGTCGATCCGATGTAAGGGTATGGAGTAAAAAGTATGCCTGAACATTTAAGAGCTCCTAAGAATTGTGAAAATACCTACAATTTAAGAAATCGACGCAAATTCTAGGCATAAATCTTCAATTTCCTCCTTTTGTTCTGTAATAGACCCACAGTGATAAGTCCAGATATTTTTTACATTGTAAATGTCCTTATCAAGTACATAACAGCGCAATTGGAAAATATTTTTGACCTATGATTACTTTAGCCCTCTATTCCAAAACGTGGTTTGTAATCTGATGGAAATACTAAAAATCTGTAATCATTTTATGACGTTGACAGTGCCTTGAGGAACAGTTGAATGTAGTTTTTGCACTTGCAATGCAGTAGCATGGGTGCACTAAATGCTAAAGAAAAGCTTTGTGGTCATTTAAGAGTGTAATACAATCTAGAGGAAGTCTTATCTAATGATCCTAAAGGTTCTGTTGCCCATGTTGTAGCACGCTCGGTTCCCTATATAAATAATGGTTATTTGACTTCTCCCAATACATTCCTTGGCAATCATGGAAACGAGTGATTTATTCAACCAGTATTGCTGACCAGCTACATTGTATCATATACTGTTCCACCTCATTTGAGAAGTGCTTAAGGGGCAATTGAAAACATGTTTAAGACAGTTTGTTGCAGGTTAATAATGACATTTTAAATCTTGCTTTGACTCTGAGATGCCTTGATAATCTACAGCGAAACAAAAGGGGATGATGGACGGAACGTTTGAGCCAATCAAACACTCACCCCCAGTCAACTGATCTGGGTTTAATCCATCATCATTCTTTAGCTCACTCCACCACCCCAGTTCAGACATGGCCATATGCAAATCAGTCTGACCCTGTGCCTCATGGGAACAGTCCAGCCCGAACTGCCAAGCCATGTCTTCCCTGGACCGGAAACAAGCATCCTAGGACCGGTTTCTGGCATTTCAGCCGTCATCAGCCAGGCTTGCTTGAATCCAGTGGCAAAGTGAGCAAGGGACCCACGTCTGGGCATACCCCCGCCAACTTAGGGCGACCAAAGCGATACAAAAGGGGATGCCACTGGATTCAAGCTAGCCTGGCTGATGACGGCTGAATGGCCAGAAACCGGTCCCAGGATGCTTGTTTCCGGTCCAGGGAAGACATGGCTTGGCAGTTCGGGCTGGACTGTTCCCATGAGGCACAGGGTCAGACTGATTTGCATATGGCCATGTCTGAACTGGGGTGGTGGAGTGAGCTAAAGAATGAAGATGGATTAAACCCAGATCAGTTGACTGGGGGTGAGTGTTTGATTTGCTCAAGCGCTCCGTCCATCATCCCCTTTGGTATCGCTTTGTTCGCCCTAAGTTGGCAGGGTATGCCCAGACGTGGGTCCCTTGCTCACTTTGCCACTGGATTCAAGCTAGCCTGGCTGATGACGGCTGAATGGCCAGAAACCGGTCCCAGGATGCTTGTTTCCGGTCCAGGGAAGACATGGCTTGGCAGTTCGGGCTGGACTGTTCCCATGAGGCACAGGGTCAGACTGATTTGCATATGGCCATGTCTGAACTGGGGTGGTGGAGTGAGCTAAAGAATGATGATGGATTAAACCCAGATCAGTTGACTGGGGGTGAGTGTTTGATTTGCTCAAGCGCTCCGTCCATCATCCCCTTTGGTATTGCTTTGTTCGCCCTAAGTTGGCAGGGTATGCCCAGACGTGGGTCCCTTGCTCACTTTGCCACTGGATTCAAGCTAGCCTGGCTGATGACGGCTGAGTGGCCAGAAACCGGTCCCAGGATGCTTGTTTCCGGTCCAGGGAAGACATGGCTTGGCAGTTCGGGCTGGACTGTTCCCATGAGGCACAGGGTCAGACTGATTTGCATATGGCCATGTCTGAACTGGGGTGTTGGAGTGAGCTAAAGAATGATGATGGATTAAACCCAGATCAGTTGACTGGGGGTGAGTGTTTGATTTGCTCAAGCGCTCCGTCCACCATCCCCTTTGGTATCGCTTTGTTCGCCCTAAGTTGGCAGGGTATGCCCAGACGTGGGTCCCTTGCTCACTTTGCCACTGGATTCAAGCTAGCCTGGCTGATGATGGCTGAATGGCCAGAAACCGGTCCCAGGATGCTTGTTTCCGGTCCAGGGAAGACATGGCTTGGCAGTTCGGGCTGGACTGTTCCCATGAGGCACAGGGTCAGACTGATTTGCATATGGCCATGTCTGAACTGGGGTGGTGGAGTGAGCTAAAGAATGATGATGGATTAAACCCAGATCAGTTGACTGGGGGTGAGTGTTTGATTTGCTCAAGCGCTCCGTCCATCATCCCCTTTTGTATCGCTTTGTTCGCCCTAAGTTGGCAGGGTATGCCCAGACGTGGGTCCCTTGCTCACTTTGCCACTGGATTCAAGCTTGTCTGGCTGATGACGGCTGAATGGCTAGAAACCGGTCCCAGGATGCTTGTTTCCGGTCCAGGGAAGACATGGCTTGGCAGTTCGGGCTGGACTGTTCCCATGAGGCACAGGGTCAGACTGATTTGCATATGGCCATGTCTGAACTGGGGTGGTGGAGTGAGCTAAAGAATGATGATGGATTAAACCCAGATCAGTTGACTGGGGGTGAGTGTTTGATTTGCTCAAGCGCTCCGTCCATCATCCCCTTTGGTATCGCTTTGTTCGCCCTAAGTTGGCAGGGTATGCCCAGACGTGGGTCCCTTGCTCACTTTGCCACTGGATTCAAGCTAGCCTGGCTGATGACGGCTGAATGGCCAGAAACCGGTCCCAGGATGCTTGTTTCCGGTCCAGGGAAGACATGGCTTGGCAGTTCGGGCTGGACTGTTCCCATGAGGCACAGGGTCAGACTGATTTGCATATGGCCATGTCTGAACTGGGGTGGTGGAGTGAGCTAAAGAATGATGATGGATTAAACCCAGATCAGTTGACTGGGGGTGAGTGTTTGATTTGCTCAAGCGCTCCGTCCATCATCCCCTTTGGTATCGCTTTGATAATCTACAGGGCACTCTGGGCTGCATAATCTCATGGATCACGTCATCCTGACTTCACAAGGAGCTTTCCTGAGGGATAATGGCACAGACCTTGCAACTTTCAAAGGTCCTATTGAAACCATGATATCTTTACGACCTTGATTCCCAGGTCTTGTTTGCCCTAGTCGAGGATGGCATAGAATGGTGCACTCCTTTAAAAGCTGTGAGGATAAACGCATGCTTCCAGGGCTACATGATTTATAGTGGTTTGTGTTCCTTTGCAACATATCCAGGTTCTTCTCTTAAAATAAGGAATGACAGTAAGCAAAATTTTAATTGAAGGTCGTCTTTTCATGCAGGATTTTAAGACATATAGCAGGTTGAGAATTTTTTCACACAATTTGTGGGTGTAAACCAGTTGAAAGAAACATTTTTAAATTCTGCCCCTAAGAAATGTAGCTTACACAATCGTTTTAGAGGCACTTAAGAGGTGACACAGACTCTTCCATAAGTGACAAAGGAAGCACAGTGCTTGTTAAGACCCCATTACTGTCAAGCAGTGTGACAAATGAGCATATCCTGTTACCCGTAATTACAATTTGAGAACGCCCCCAGAGAGATCTGCTTTACTTAAATTCAAATTGACTTACCTTTCTGTAAGTGTGTTTTTGTGTTTGCGGGACCTTCGCACGCCCACCTTGATTTTTGCTTTCCTCCTCCTGGTTTGTAGTGGATATTGTCCATTTTCCAGCCTCTCATTTTGGATCCTCCAACATTTACACCAATAACATATACCTATGTGTGTGAAGTCCTCCACACTCAAGGTAGAGATCTCTGCACATAAGCGAACAGAGAGGTAGAGATCTCTGTATGTGTGAGTATATGAAGCTATACTAGAGGAGTGCTTTGCAAATAGTTCCCTAAGTACTTATTATTACCTAAGGCACTACCATTTCCATTCCCCACCTTCTGCCACAATCCTAAATTACAAAACTACATAACTAGACCCAGTCTTTCTCCCTCTAGCATGCATTGGGATGCAAGAAATGTCAAGGTTATGTCCAAAGGATAAAGTGGTCTCCGATGGGCAAAAAATAAGACAAGGACATCTTGTTCTGGTATGTGAGTTCCTGGAACCACCAGTGCAGACTACCAAACAACAATGTAAACTAAAGCTAAATGCGTACATGACATTTTCTCGCTGTAATGAAAAAACGTGCAACCATCATTTCCAAACAACGCTAAGCTAAGAAGGAAAACTAAAATAGAGACCACATATAATCCTTGCAACACCCCAAACATTTTGCCTTCACCTTCTGGGGTTCTGACCTCGTTTTGGTTGGCTTTCAGAATTATGCGCTGTTTTTCACTGCTAACCAGTGCTAAAGTGCTTGTGCTTTCTCCTTTAAACATGGTAGAATTGGCTTATTTCATCTTGTAAGTAGAAATATTCTATTGGCTTATTTTTACTTGTAAGTCTCTAGTAATGTGGTACTACATGTGCCCAAGGCCTGTAAATTAAATGCTACTTGTGGGCCTGCAGCAGTGATTGTGCCAACCACTTAAGTAGCCCTTTAAACATTTCCGATATGCCATTGCAGCCTGTGTGTGCAGTTTTAAAGTTGCCATCTCAACCTGACAAAATAAATCTTTTGCCAGGCCCAAATATTCCTTTTTAATACATATAAGACATCCCTAGGGTTGGCCCTGAACGGCCCAGGTGGCAGGGTGCAGTGTATTTAAAAAGTAGGACATGTACATTTTAAGTTCTACATTTCCAGTTAGTGAAAAACTTCTAAATTCCTTTTTCACTACTGCAACGCCCACAGCCCCCAAAGGATAACATTGGAGTTACCTTATTACATTTAACAAGCTATAAATTTAAATTGGGAGCAGGTAGACAGATTGAGTTTGATGTCTAAAGAATTGAAATTGTGAGCCATCTTTAATGGTAAAGTCGGATTTCAAATTAAATGCCACTCTTAGAAAGTTGACATTTTCCTGCCTTAGCCATTTAGTGCCTGCAGTCTGTCTCTGGGTCACATTAGAGGGTGTAAATGACAGTTGGACTTTGTGTACTCCTTCTAGTCAGCCACATACAATAAAGAGCTTAGGTGTGCCTGAATGGGCAATCACTGGTAGGATGGGAGGGCTAAGCTGAACACAGCCCTAGATACACTTGAATAGGCTCTGTCCTGCCTCCACACAAACAGCTGCGTACCCCCTGTAGTTAGTCAAGAGCCAGGGCTGGGAAAGCAGAAAACCTATGCACTTCAAAGAGAAACTGCTAGAAGCTTCTCCCACTTCAAAGGGGGCACCTGGTATCAATATTGGATGTCACACACCGATTCTTCAGCATACTTGTGGACCTGTGGAGGCTTTTCTAGAAGGAAGGACTAATGTGCAACTGAAAGGACGGCCACTCTGCTGGCTGGACTACTGCCCTGCAGGACTACTGCCTTGCTGGACGGCTGGCTTTCTGGATTGCTGCCCTGCTGCCCGAGTCAAAGGGATTGGAACTGCACCTGAACCCAAGACTCACAGAGTGACGCCAAGTGGCTAGTCTGCTGGCATCCTGTTCAGAGCCACAGGGACAGAACAGGCTCACAACCACATGAACCAGCACCCAGATCCACCTGGAGCCAGCCCCTGACCCCCAAGTAGTGACCCCCCAGGTCCTGGACCCTTGATGTGGCCTCCGTGGAGTTGAAAAGACGGTTTTGGCCTCGGGCTCTTTGCGACCATGCAGGGCCCATTGGTGGCAAAACATTGTTGCTCACACTGCTCGCCGGCACAAATTTCCATCAACCCGACCTTCGCGCTACAGCATCGACCGCTCATGGGGAGCACCACCGCGAAGCTCCGGCCAGACCGTTCGTGGCGACAACAGGACCTGTCTACAATGCCAGGCCTGTTCTTTGCTCTACACAGATGACCATCTGTGATGCTCCCCTGCTCCTCACAGCCCCCTCAACCGCAAATGGGGCTCTTTGCGCTGGACTGAGAAGGTAACATTTCAGCGGGACTAACCTTGTCCTGTATCTGACATGCGCTCCATCGCGGTCAGTCTGAACTTGTGACTTTCTACCAGTCTTGTACAATCAGATATCCGCAAATGGCATTTTGGGATTTTTGGCACTATTTTCAATTACATTTTCAAAATTGTATATCTCTGGGCATACTGATTGGATTTTGTCATTTTGGTTTTGACTTATTTATTTGATTTTTGCTCTATTTTTCTAAATTGGTGTGAGTTGTCGTGTGTTGTGTATTCACCTTATTACTGTTTGAAGGCATAAATACTTTTCACATTGCCTCTAAATTAAGCCTGACTTCTCTGTTGTCTGTGCTTGTGCCTCAACCTGACAAGGATTGTGGTTGCTGCATGGGTAGGGTTTCACCCCCTCAATCACTGACCCAGTTTCTCACAAGACTCCTATCCAACAAAGGTGGAAAAGAAGAGGTTCAACAGAAGCAGTAGGCTAGTATATACCTGCCTGGAGTGTGGAGGACCTCACTCTCCACTTGTCCTGTGGGACTACTGATAGGCTTGCCTCCAGGGTTAGTATCAATAGTTTCCTACCTCACTCTTGCCTGGTAGAAGGTGGATTTTCTTAGTGTCCTGAAAGAAGTGGGTCCTCTTAGACTTGAGTGGAATTTTCCTTTTTGTAGGCCTTCCAGGAGTGGGTATTACAGGATGGTGCTGGCCACACAGACACTCTGCACGTGGCTAAAGCTCTGGGCACTTGAGGAACACAAACAGTGCGGATGGTCAGCCATGGAGGACCTTCCAAGAATACCACAGGTCAGGAGAAAACCATGGCTAGAAAGGATGGTAGATTGAGTCCCCTACAGTCAGTTTATGCTCATTAGGAGGTAGCTGTAGTGTCATAAGCTGTAGGAAGGTACCAAGTAAACACCAATGCCATTTTAAGAGCCAGGATTCTATGTCAGATCAAGCCTAAAATTGGATCATGCCACTGGGAGCCCAACACTGAATGCCCCATGTGATGTGGCCCATTGGGGCTGGAGATAGTCAAAGTGACAGTGTTGCTGGTTTGCGACTTTTAGTGTCTGCAGCAGGTACCCTGAGGATCGCAGCTACCCAAAGCAATAACAAATACAAAGCAGAAACAGGACATCTTCCCCAGAGACTTGGAGCATATTTGTGCCATTGAAAATTAAACTGCCCCCTTCCTGATAGACGAAAGTGGCCAGCTTATATCATCTGCCTATTGAACCATGGCCTGTGCTGTGTAGCCCTTTGAGGAGATATCCCCACACTGAGGTACCAAGAGCACAAATATGCTAACATCTCTGCTGCCCACGCTGAGGAGTGTGAGAGCAGGAGACAACCAATTACAGTGCCCAGCCACCAGCAAGGAAGTACTTAACTGGCAGCCAAAAATGGAGATCAGTCCTTTCAGGAGCTTGCTGCATGCTCCTACTCCAGAGCGCAAAGGGGACCAGTTGGCCGGGGCATCAGGGTGCAGCAGACACATAAAAGGTTTATAAAAGGTTGAATTTGTGGCCATGTCATAGCCTCATCAAAGTCCCAGTAGGAACAAGGCACTGAGGCGAAGGAGCCAGAGGGCTGTGTTTTAATAGTGCATAATTTGTTTTGATGTACCCCTGAAATGGACAGGGACCGCAAAGTTGTTACTGCTATTTTTCGGACTGTCTGGAGCAGGAGACCCCCACAACTACCCCACCTTCAGGGAAAAATATCTCTCCATAAGTCTCCTGAAGGAAAGAATAAGTGACCACGGAAGAAGCAATTTCAATTGCTTCCAGGGCTGATCTTTTGTGTTTCGCTAGGAGTGTTTTGGGGATTCTTTGGGGCATATTTACAAGCCCCCTGCGCCATGTTTGCGTCACTTTTCCCATGTTAAAAATGACGCAAAAGAGGCGCAAGGGGCTTGTAAATAAGCCCCTTGGTGTTTAGCTTTCAGAACCATTGGGTTTTAGTATTACATTTTCATTATTTGGAATGTATGTCAAACCTAATAGCCTGGCTTTTCACTAGTTAAGCCAAAAAGTAATCGTAATTGTGCTAATCCACTGAAAGACATGTGCATATTAAAGTATCATGCTTTCATTCCTGATTGAATTGAGAACACCCTTTGACAAAGTGAGTAGGACTGATTTCTTATAATTGTATAGTTTTGCATAGTTTGCTTTTTCACCCACAGGAGTTTTTTATTTTGGGGGTTACGGTTTGCTGGTGCACAAACCATTAAAAGTGCCTTAAAATGATGCAGTCTAGTCTGGGATTTGGAGGCATGTTGTCCACTGTGACCTTATTTAGGATGCCCCCAATTAGTTTGCAAGGCCCTTTAGAGGTTCAAATTGGTTTCCCATTCATAATTATGTAAATATTTGTCATTTTGTCTGTAGTATTTCCTCAACGCCTACTCAGGGACTCTGAGACTGCTTCGAAAATTAAATAAGATTATCAGATTAATAAAGTGCATATAAATAAAGGAGCAACTGAGCAAAATGTAACATTGAAAATTGTAAATGTGAAGAAATTTGAAAATGGAGGCTCAAAATTGACTTGGTATCCTCAGACTGATTAGTAGGAGCAGCACAGGTGCATCAAACAGAATATAGTATGAACAATGGGTGTCCTCAATTGAATTTAGAAAAGGTCCAACCTTCCAAATAAAATGAAAATTGTGATCTCTTTTATGTTTATTTTTTAATTAAATAAAAGTTTCCTTCATTTGTGTATTTGTTTGATGAATGCATGTTTCTGCATTTATGTGCATTGTTTTGCAATTCAAATGATCGAAATTGCTTAGGCCCGGGGTCCACAGATTCAAATAATGCCTAAGTGGAGGTCCCTGGATTCGTAAAATGATTAACTGGGGGGTCGTAGAAGTCAAAAGGTTAAGAACCACCGATCTACATCCTTACCCTGACAGTCAAGTGCTAAAAGGGGAGCTTGGTTCTCAGATTGAACAGGGGCACTTTGACAACAGAAGCGAAAGACCAAAATTGAAACAATTGGGGCCCACTACCTCTTACTGCTATGGGACCTCCTGAGCCAGATTTCTCCCTTTCCTTTTCCTATTTTCTCAGTCAGAAAATGCCAACCCCCTCCCACCACACACCCTCATATAGTATGGAAATATGTGGGTGTTTTTACCCATTTGAAGGCTTGGAAACTATTTTTGGTACGCAAATTCATTGTGCAAATTATCTGGTTGTATGGAAACCGCCAGAATGCCACTCCTGCCCCACTTTTGTGGACCTCCGAGTTCCAACCTTAATCCCCCACACTGTTAGAAACTTCAGGCTGCCGGTGTAGGTGTCGAAAGTTTCTTATTCTATGAATCAGGATTTGCCATGTGCACCCACGGAATGCACTGTTTGGGCACTTAACTCAACTTTGTGTGTAAAAAGTCTTCTAAAGCGAATCCTTTATATTTCAGTTGTTAACACAATAAGGAAATGTACTCTAAAACTTTAGTGACGTAAAAGCGCTCTGGCAATAACACGAGAGTTTTACGGCACATTTCTAATCTTCTGTCCCGATGCTGATTACATTCTCCAGAAAGTTTCCATCAAACACTGTGAGAAAATCAATTTACTGTGTCATAAATTCTTCCAGAGTCTTTGATTTGGTACAGAGGAAAACAGGATAGGATTTCCGATAAGCCCAACTGGAGTAAACACCAGCAATAGGAAACACAGACAATGAAAAACAAACACAAGGACATAGCCCTACAATTTGATATGCAAGGGACAAATAGAAACTGTATTTTCAAATAGGATTAACTGTACTGTATTAAACTGAATTTAATCTTGAAACATCTAAACACGAAACAAAGCAACAACCAAAAAGGGGCAGCATGCTTTTGCTAGAAGCAGGGTAGGATAAGCGGAACAGCTTTGCCTTTTAAAGATATTAAAAATCCATACAAATGCTCATCATACGAATATGTTAAAGAGATCAAACAAAATAACCAGATCCCATAGTTTTCTTCCACATCTCATCTGGAATTGTTTTATTTGTATTGATCTTTTTCGTGTAAAAAAGTTAAACGCTAGATTTCATAAATGTAATTCTAAGGACGTGTATTTAGACAAAATCTGCAGCCAGATGGCAGTCTAGGGTTGCAGCTCTTTCAGACCGTTTTTATAATATTCTCTAAGCAAGTACTTTATCATGAAACCTCCTGACATATGCACTCAGGGAGAGCCTATTACCTGACTGCTGGTGCCAACACTTGACCTTTTGACCCTACAAGTTTAGCAGCTTGAGACTGATTGTTTTTGCAAACAAATGACCTCCCAACCTTGACTGTGCTTCTGGGACAAGCTGCAGCAATGATGTGTATTACCTCACAACAGGGGTGACAGAAATGACTCTGCTTCTTTCAGCTCCTTTTGGGGAGTGGCAGATAGAGTGAACATATGAATCTTCATTTTGGTGGACCCCTGAATGTATTAAACCTCTGTCACAGAAACGTGCGCTCACCGCAGGAGCTAAACCAACATATCTGGGGAAATTATTTTCACAGAGACTGTACTAACTAAAGGAAAGAGCAACATGTACCCACGTGTAAGGACGCATGAGAACATTTCAGTTATTTTGTGATCGCAATAGAATGAGAACATTAAGAAGGTAGGGAAATATTCATGATTTTAATTAATAACAAGGCACTGCTGGTGAAACCAAGTTGGTAACGGCAGAGCTGCAACGCGTGGATAGAGAGAGTAAGCAGTTAAGTGACGCAAACATTTGTAATGACAGATATAAATCAAAATAACAAAAGGAATATCGCACAAGATGGCAGCAGAGTTGAATGTGTGTGTGCCAATGTCACAATCATCTCCTTCTTTTTTTCATTCTGATTGACTAGGTAGTCCATGCATTTTTAATTAGAGCGCCAGTGATATAATCTAGTGTCAGATGTTCTACATGAAATATTAAGCCACTAACCAACCGAGTGTTAGATTCTGAAGGGTGATGCTGTTCACCTAAAGTGAACTACTTTTAACATGGGTGACGACTGCTATGGTGAAAAAATATTGGCACTACTAATGGCTGGTGGCATCTGATTAAACGTACTGAGGTGTGGGCCTTTTTGCCTGCACCCCAGATGGAAGACTGTCTGCAGACTCTCCCTGTGTAAATCCGTGAAGGATGTCATGACTAGACTTTTAACTCCGCCTGGTTGTATGTGGTGTGCATTGGGATGTTTGGGTACATGAGAGGTAGGGTACACGTGTTGGGGCATCATCTGTTTCTGTGTGGCGCCTAGGGTACTAGGGTGAACCATAGGGGGAAATGGTAGTCAGTGGTGCTGTCTCCTTTTTTCCTGCTGTTTCTTTGTGATGCACTCACCTTTACACTCACCCAATAGAAAGAACTGTAAAGCCAATTGCATGTCAATGTGATTGTGTCTGGGTGTGAATTTACATCCACAGATTAGAGAATGAAAGATCCTTTGTATTCATCTCACCTACCCTGCCAAGCAGCCAAGTCTGTGCCCTGAGAGAATCAACACTTGTCAAATGGCAATGGCATGACAAACGCTGCACACCTTATACCATGAAATAGCCTGTATACTATTCCCCCACCAAACCTCACTCATATAAGTATCTTATTTATCTCTCACTCACTACACTACTCTGGCAACCTCCATCCCACCAGAGCGCTCACCTCATTCTCCAACTTTGTCCCTGACTGCCTTACATCCTCCAATTTCCACCCTCCTTCTCTCTCAAAGAAGAGAAAAGACTGGTGTATTCCACCATAGCATGACCTTTTGCACTCATAACACAGACAGTTGAAAAAATCTTAGTTGTGTGTGACCCACAGTCCAACCCCAAATAAACTGCCCTCTTCTTCCTAAAATACCACAGAACAAGGACACTAGTCCTGTCCAAGATCACACAAGGAGTCAGGGGAGTGAAGAGTCTCAATGAGGAAGTTATGCACAAGGTAACAAAAAATGCCAGTGCTTATTAACAAAAGGGATATACCATATTCTTTTTTACACCAGAATAAGTTACCACGGGAAATAAGGTGGGCTGTTGTCTAGACTATTAGGCTGTAGACTTGTGCAGTAGAGGAAGAAGTTTGAAGTTCAAAGCTCTCAAGAGCAGAAGAATCTACCAAAAGCAGAATTGAAGGATGTAAAGCTAGGAATAAAGGATATGAAACTCAGATGGGCACCCCTGAGACTTAGGGATGACAGACTATCATAATACTGATAAAATAAAATAAGACAGATTGACTAACGGCTCAAAAGCATACAGCAGCTGGACTAGAGGCAAAGAATCCCAAGATAAGCTGTTTGTAGTACATGATCTAAAGGAGAGCAGACTCAAAGCTCTGAGGCTAATGCAAACATGCTGAATGCTCTGGCATTGAAGGGAGACTCATTGGAGACTAGCTCTAAATGCAGACACCTCTGGAAGCTATGTACCTGCAGATATACACATTCAAGGCTCTAGCTCTGGGGGCAGACATGCTGTAGACTTTGGCTCTGGAATCAGACATGCTGGAAGGGTGTGATGTTTCTGGCTCTGGAGGCAGTTAATCTGGAAACTCTACCAGTAGAGACAGACAAGCGTGATGTTCTGGCAATGAATGCAGGCAGACTTCAGGTTGAGCAGCAGATGTTAGACAAACCCAGAAATGAATGGCCATTCTTGAACAATAGATTCCTTGATGTAAGTAGTGTAATCTTAATAGATCCAACAATCAATAACACTGTAGCAGAATCATCTGCCGAGTGAATATTAATTAGGCTGGTTTTTATTAGAAGTGTGCAGAACTTGCAGAATTTGACTCTGTGGAATTCTGCGGAGTTACATAAAAACTCCACGAAATTCAGCGGAATTCTGCCAATGGGCGGAAATAGGCACATTGCGCTGTGATTTAGTGCTGGTAGCACATTCTGTGCTGAAATATCAGTGTGAATGGCACTATGTGGTACGCCAGAGGTGGCAGCCACTCGAGTTGATTTTGCTGCTGCTCAAGTAGATTTTCTGCTCGTCCAGCAGTCTTCTGACTGTGAACGGTCGCGGCCGCCCTTGTTAGAAAAATCTTGCTGGATGTCCTCCTAGCGACCAGAAACCGAGCTAGAGAATACCAAATCTCACTTGGGCTTTGCCAATTTACCGATCTGGAACTGCGCATGAGAAAAAACTCCGACACGTGGCGATTGGTGGAATTTGGACAGAACTCCGCATTACAAGAGTAATGCAGAGTCACCAAAATTCCGCCAATTCCGTGGACGCAACAGAATATTCTGCCCACCACTAGTTTCTATTTGCAACCTCCTGTGATTGGCTGCCAATGCAAGGATGTGGACTGCAAGAGATTTCAGATCTCCATCTTTGTCACATTCTCAAAAGGGAAACATGTTTTTAAAGCAGTCGATGTTACTTAAAAGAACAAGTGCTGCTTTAAAAAGAAAAATGTTTCCTGTTTGGGAAGACATTGGGAGGAACAGGCAGAAATCCCCAGGACCCCAGTCTGCTTCCCGGTAATGATGATTCCCAAAAGGGAAGCTTTTCTAAGGGGACAGATTTTCCTTTGTGAACCAACTTTCATGTTCATTGAAGTGTCTGTAACTTTTCTGTGGTTTTCAACTGCAATCGTGGTAAAAAATTGTTCATAGGTGCCATTCTGAATCGCAATAACCGGCCACACTCCTTTTTGCACCACTCCCTTATTGCAATTCAGAATCAGGTGCAAAACCTCTTTTGTGAGTTAGAAAAGCCTTTCCAGCTTCCCAAAGCATTTCGTATCTGACAAAACACTATTTTGTAGTTGTAAAACCTGTAATTTTATGAACCTCAGGGCTTGCAACCTCAAAATGGTATTAAACATCTGGCACAAATTGTCTTTCATTATTTGGAGCTAGTGAACTACTCTGCACCAATGCCTCTCTTGCTTATTCCTGTTATTTTATACATACACACACACACAAACCAATTCACACAGAGAACAAATGTTATATAAGAGAATCCAAATAAACCCCAAGATTAGGCTGAAATTGTGGGTTTATCATTCTCTGAAAGGACTATCAGCGGCTTGTAACAAGGGATACAAAGGAATATGATTTGGGTAAGAGAGAGCTGAGCTGACTAAAAGCACAGAGGAATCCCTCTTCAAGGTAATACAGAAGGTCCATTGGCATACATATATGGAAAGGGAGTATATCATTCATAATAACTAACATTCTGAGTGTGAAAGGCATACAGATAACAACATTCATGGTAAATGAGATGTGGGGTGAGGCACTTCAAGGCTACACATTGTAAGACTGAAGGTCAGAAGTTCCTTTTTCACAATTGTCACAGATACTGTTTACAAAATGACCACATGTAGGACATATATTCAAAAGCAGGCTGCATGGGCGCGATAACATCAAACAGAAATATACGGGGCAACCACAGCAAGGATGCAGAATGTAATAAACAGCAAAATTCGACTTGCTGATCAAACAGCAAGAGAACAATAGTGCTCAATAGGAAAGGAGTAAAAAAATAAATGGCAGTTGGCACAAAAGCACACAGCGCATTCTGAGAAAAGGGTACCCACTGAATGTAGTGCAATCTCGAGAAATACGGGTGCAATAAAAGTAATACTAGCTCAGCAAACAAGGAAACAAATATAAACAATGCTAGCACAAGAAATAAGCATGACCTGCAAAACGGTGTTAGCTAGAGAAACAAGAATACACTGCTAAACAATGCACGTTCAAGAAGAAGAATTGCTAAAACACAAGAAATAGAACATTTCTGGAAACAGAGGGCTGATCAAACAAGAACACTGGTACTTGTAGGTCTATCAGGAAATAAATTAGGGGCATATTAGCAAGACCGGCGATAAAATTATCGCCGTTTTAGCGGCAGGAAACTGCCGCTAAAACGGCGATAATGGGCTTGCTAATATGCGTTATGGAATTCCAATAGAAGCCCAGGTTAGATGTCCTGCACATCTAACCTGGGCTTCTATTGGAATTCTATAACGCATATTAGCAAGCCCATTATCGCCGTTTTAGCGGCAGTTTTCTGCCGCTAAAGCGGCGATAATTTTATCGCCGGTCTTGCTAATATGCCCCATAGTGCTTAACCTCTTACTTGTGCATGCTTTTCTTTGGTGTTAGGATTCGAGGCAAAACCAGACCATGCTATATTACTAAACCTGGCTTTTTTACTAGCACTTAAGGTTTTTACCAACTGCCTGCCCCAGAAATGCTTCACCTTTCATATGTTAGCCGAGAGATGATGCAAAGGGGTTTGGGCGCAGTATGAGGGTCAATTGTCACATGCAAAATACCTTCTCGCATTAAAGTTGACACATCTCTGCTGTTCGTAGCACTATGCAATGCTTTGCAACACTTTGCGCTGGTTAGGGTTGCAAAAGCACACCGCAAATCCTTATTATCGCTGGCTTTTAGTCTGCACCACGAAATCTTTCTAACTGCTATGGAACACGTCATGCTGAATAGAAGACAAGTTCTAAATGCTTTCCCAGCAATATAGGGATATGACATAAAGATATGACTTCTGGGAGATGTAATGTTTGGAAGGAAAAAACAAAAATATACTGGCTGCCACAAAGTGTGGTATGGATCCAAAATTAAAAGAATATTCTGAAATGCTGTCTAAGAGGCTGTAACTTTGTGCAAACATATCATACGTCAGGGAGCTTTTTCTAACATTGTTAAGTACTCCAAGTATGAATTCCAGTTGTGAGGCACAAAAGCACAGAGAGTGAATAATGACAAAATAGTATTTTGAATTTTTGGTTGGCAGAAAATTATATGATTGAAGAATTCTCTAAAAAAAAACGAAACAGCACTTTAAGTCTGTTTGAAAATCTGTTTTGTTACAGACACTTAGGGGGATATGTACAAGTAAGTGGAGGAGAGAGGCGTTAGCCTTAGTGGCTTAACGCCTCTCTCCTCCACTTCTGAAACGCAAGGCAGCACCATATTTACAAGAATGTGGTGCAGCCTTGCGTTTCCCCCTGTGATGGCGCTAAATTGAACAACTTAGCGCCAACGCAGGCACCCTTGCACCAGAGTGCAAGGGTGTCTGCGTGCAGGGTAGGATTCTTTATGTGTAGGAAGGTGACCCTTCCCGCACATAAACAATCCTAGAAATGCCATTCTGTCACTTTCATGTGTGCTGCTTCATGCAGCTCGGTGAGCAGACAAAATATCGAAAATAATATATCGATATACAAAAATATCGAAGTTAAAATATCGAAGGGACAGAATATCGAAGGGACAGAATATCGATGGACAGAATATCGACCCTAAGGTAAGTAATATCGAATTTTTTAATATCGATGTTACTAATATCGAAATTTGTATTATTGTTATGTATTTTGTTATGTTTTTAATATGTATGTGTTATATGTGTTTTTGTTAAGTGTTCTACTTGTTTAAAAATATATGTATACAATTTTTATATGTTAATACATTAAAGTTTAAGTACATTTTTTTTTTTTGTACTGTAGCGGGTTGTGGGTTTATAGGGGAATAGGGTGGGAAGTAATTTAATTATACTAAATTAATTATTAATTTTTAGGAATTATAAATGAATTGTAATTATTTTTTGCGTTTAAGTTCTGTAGCGGGTTGTGGGTTTATAGGGGAATAGGGTGGGAAGTAATTTAATTGTAATTAAGTTATAATTTATTTTAATTAATTGTTATTGATAATTATATAATTGTTAATTAATTAATAATTGGTAATTAATTTTATTAATTGGTGATTAATTTTATTAATTCATTAATTGATCATCATGTAATTTAAATGTAATTAACTTATAATGTATTTTAATTAATTGGTATTGATAATTATATTATTGTTAATTAATTGATAATTGGTAATCAATTATTATTAATTGGTAATTAATTATTATTAATTAGTTATTAATTTGTATTAATTGATTAATTGATCATTATGTTAAGTGTATTATTTTATCATTGGAGTGTGTTGTGCGTTTATAGGGGAATACTTTTGGAAGTAATTGAAATCTAATTAAGTAATTATTAAATTTATTTTTGGGTATTGATAATTAATTTATTGGATATTAATTATTAATAGGTAATTATTTTAAATTACAATTTTTTGGTTCTAAAAATTAATTTATTGTTGTTTTATTATTAATTGGTAATTAAATATTATTACATATTATTTATTGATAAATTTAATTAATATATTAAGAATTATTTATCAATTGATAATTAATGTTTAATTATTATTATTATTGGTATAACAAAGCATTTAATTGTTTAATATTAGTTAATTGGTAATTAAGTTTTAATAATGTATATGTTTTTGTTATTAAAAATATTTTATTGTTCAATATTTATTATTTAGTAACTAATATTTATTAATTATTATTTATTGGTATTTATTATTAATTTATTGTTAATAAATTTTCTATTGGTAATTATGTTTTTAATAATTATTTATTGGTATTGGTAAATAGTTTAGAGTTATTTAATAATTAATTAATTATTTTAAAAAATTAATTTATTTATAAGTATGTTATTTGTAACTTCTACGCTATCCAACACTTCCCCTACTGTTGCACTCTCTGGAGTTGGAATAGTAATTTTTACCCCTACGCTATCCAACACTTTCCCTTCTGTTGCACTCTCTGGAGTGGGAATAGTAATTTTTACCCCTACGCTATCCAATACTTTCCCTACTGTTGCACTCCCTGGAGTGGGAATAGTAATTTTTACCCCTACGCTATCCAACACTTTCCCTACTGTTGCACTCACTGGAGTGGGAATAGTAATTTTTACCCCTACGCTATCCAACACTTTCCCTACTGTTGCACTCTCTGGAGTGGGAATAGTAATTTTTACCCCTACGCTATCCAACACTTTCCCTACTGTTGCACTCTCTGGAGTGGGAATAGTAATTTTACCCCTACACTATCCAACACTTTCCCTACTGTTGCACTCACTGGAGTGGGAATAGTAATTTTTACCCTCACGCTATCCAACGCTTTCCCTACTGTTGCACTCCCTGGAGTGGGAATAGTAATTTCTACCCCTACGCTATCCAACACTTTCCCTACTGTTGCACTCTCTGGAGTTGGAATAGTAATTTTTACCCCTACGCTATCCAACACTTTCCCTACTGTTGCACTCTCTGGAGTGGGAATAGTAATTTTTACCCCTACGCTATCCAACATTTTTCTTACTGTTGTTTTTTTGGGGGTTGTAATAGTAGTTTTATTCCCTACGCTATTTAATATTTTTTGTATTATTTTAGTTAATATAGTATATAATTAATTTTCAAAATATTAAAAGTAAATTTAATTTTTTTAATTTATTATAATTATTTAATTTTTATTTATGTTATTGTTTTATGTGTAGAGATGTATTTGTAATTTATAATATTTTTTAATAATTTATAATTTATTAAAATAATTATTGAAACTTATTATAAAGTAAGTATATATATTATATATTATATGTATATGTTTAATTAATGTTTTATTTAATTATATATGTTACTTATTAATTTTAAAAATTATAAAATATTTTTAACTATGTTTATTTTAATTATAAGTATTATTTAGTTTATTTTACATATTATTTTTAACACAAAAAAAACGATATTTTTGATAACGATATTTTTGACAATTGATATTGTTTTTTCGATATTTTTGTACTTACCATGGCGTAGATAGGATTTCGATATTATTGACATCGATATTTTTGTTGCAATATTTTTGTAGGTCGATTTTTTGACCTTCGATATTTTGTCAGTGATCCATGCAGCTCACATGAAAGTGACAAAATGGCATTTTTTAAAAAGTTTGTTTATGTACAGGAAGGGACACCTTCCTACACATAAACAAACAATGGCATTTTGCTTTTTCCATGTGTGCGGCACAAGGTAGCACACATAGAAAAAGCAAAAACGAGGAGAAATAATGCATTTTTTCTCATTTCGCCATCTTAAGACCAGTTTTTACCTGGTGTTAATTTTGGCGCTGCCTCCTATGTACGCCAACCTTGTACATAGGGGGCAGCGCCAAAATGAATGGGCGTTGCGGTGGAACGCCCACCGCAACACCCACTGCCCACCCCTTTCACGCTAACCATAGCGTGAAAGGGGGCCTTATGTACAAGGCAGCGTTAAGCCACGTTAAGTGGCTTAACGCTGCCTTGTACATAAGGCGCAGCCCCTATCACCACCACAACGTCACTATAGGTGACGTTGTGGTGGCGATTGGGGCTTGTACATATGCCCCTTAGTTTTCTAGATTACGCCGTTAAAAGTAAACAATGTAAGGCTTTGGTCAATTTTAAGATATGACCCACACCTCGGTAAGCTAATAGTTAAATTTGTGATCTACTAAACCAGAGACACAATTCAGAACAACAACAAAAATATTCTGCTTTCTAGTGCAATAACTGTATTTCTAACTGAGCAGGCTTTGTGTCCTTTTCACAGTTCTTCCTGTATAAACTGTCAATCAAGAGTCGCAACCTCTGGGCAGAATAGATCTACAGCAGCAAATGCTTCATGAAAGTGAAGGGCTTACATATTTAAGTAGAAGTACCTATATACTTTCAATGGGCTATGTCAGTAAAACGCAACGCTGCTTTGTCAAATGCCAGAGAATAAGCAATCAGTTTGTTTTTTTATTGCAAAGCAATTGAGCTGATTTCCCCTACTAGTACTGTACATGTAATTTCTGACTGAAAACCTCCTTAGCATTGCATTGCACCTCCCCTCTGCATTCTCAGTACAATATAAATTTCAGCAATTTCGTAATCCTTCCAAATCTGTAAGATTTCCTCATACAGCTATTTCTACAGTATTAAAAATTGAGATTTTATAGCATCAAGAATTACCAGCTCTGATTTGCATACCTGAACATCATAACATTTTAAAGGTTGTGAAATCTTGACTATCAAAATCTTTGCAATCCGGAAATTGGCTACACTACTTTGCCCCAATTTAATGGGAACAATAGGAAGCATATCCTTAAATTGTTCTCACACTGGTACTTTGGGGTGGACCAGAGCCTGCAGGTGTCTTTGACAATGTAATATTTAATGCTGACATGTATATCAACTAAGTATAAAAAGTTGAAAAGGAAATTTAATGGTACCTGGAAGAGATTTACAGGACAAGGTCTCTCCGCCACAATTATGGTTACTGCTTGGCCTCGCTTCGTTGCTGAGCGAGTTAATTCTAGCTCAAAATTAAGTGATTTGGAAGTTCAAAGGAGACAAGGGGGGAGTGTTTTATGTAGTATAGTTCCTTACTGTTATAGTTTCATGGCCTTAGAAATCAGTGTGATCTCATGTACAGAATGTAAACCCGTACATGCAGTTTTGAGATCACTAGGCATTAGACCGGCTCAGAGTTCTCGTATGGTAGTTGTTCACATGTTGATGCTATGAAAAATCAGCATTGATGGTGTAGTGTGTACTGCAATAAATCTAATTTATTTTACTTTAGTAACGAGCGTGGTCTTCATTATAGCAGTGGCGATGAGTGACTCACACAGTGGGAATCGTAACTGTATCGGGTACACTGCACACCATCAACACAATTTATCTTGTCATCAACTGGGGAATCTATTGATAAAGTACTGCCTGGCCTTGAAGAGTCCAATTCTGGAAGAAGATCAAAGTACTGTTTTGTTGTGGATAACCGAGGTTATTTTGACTGGTTTTGTATACAATATTTCTTAGTGCGTGCAAAAGCCTCTCTTTGTCCACATCGCTTGAGCATTGAAAAAAACCCTTCAGTGGGTTATTTATCTATACCTTGATAAGAGCATGGGCATCAATTCACCAAAATGCCAGGGGTAGCAGAAGTGGCATCACACACCATTTGAGCTTTACTTTGACTCACACACACACACACACTTAAACACAAACCTATTCACACACTCTCTCTCGCAGATAAACACACTAACCTACAAACATGCATATAACATGCATTTAAAAGCATTTTTTACTTACCGTAAATCTCAGACAGGGTCATATTCCACCTAATTATACTGCATTTTTTACACTAATAGTGAATCATATTATTTACTATTTGTATATTAAAAATTTAACAGAAAACTAGGAAAGTGGAGCACCAAACAACATCCATTGTGGTGAGGTGCTCCTGTATTCCAGGCACTGAATTTTGCCACCTCTGAAGCCAGGGATCGCAAAGGCAGTGCCAGGGGCAGCAAGGGGCAAGCCAGGTGATGCAGCTGCGACCCCTGGTGACCCATACATGATATCCATGGATAAGAGAACTGAACATGTCAGTTCAATTAATGTCTGGAGACTGACGCATTCTTGTTGATGCTGAACTCACGTTAGGTGCATGCTGCAAGTCGGCCATATTCAATCAGGCTGATGTAAAAAATAAATAGGAAAGCTGAGTGAGGGTAATGACATTAAGGGGCATATTTATGAAAGTGGTGCATCGCCTTGCATCACCCAAAGGGGGCACACGGGTTACGTATCACTAAAGCAAGATTTCTCAAGCCATGCAAGACCACCTTGAATGGTCCTACGTGGCTTGATAAATCTAGAGTAACGCAAAATAGCGCAAATCGCTGCATTGCGGGATTCTACTCCAGAGAGGCATTCCATGGGTGGAGCATGGGTGTTCTCACACACTCACCCATAAATTTTGACGCTTTCCCAGATATATCATTACTGGTAGACCCGGGAATGCGCCAAAATGTTACGCCACCCCATGATGAAAAATATCTTTATATCTCCAGGTTTTCTCCTCTTTCAGTGTGTGCTGCATTCTGCAGCACATGTAGAAAGAAGAAAATGCTTCAGAGGATTTTTTTTGTGCAGGAAGGTACCACTTATACACTCCACTTTACTCCACTCCACTGTATAAGACTTGACTTTATGCCACTGCACTCTATGCTATTACAGTATGCCACTCCACTTTATGACACTCTACTATACGAAATTACATTCTATGCTAATCTATTGTATGTTGCTCCACTCTACTGCACCCAACTCCACTGTACCCCACTCTAGCCTACACCACTATATCCTATTATACTGTTCACCACTGTATTCTATTACACTTTTGTGTATGCATGTTTACTGGAAAACCCTACACTGTACTGCTGACAACTGTACGCTATTCCACTGTACGTAACTCTACTTCACGCTTCCAGTGTACACTACTCCACTGTACTGCACTCAGTTCCTACAAAAATGTAGTATACATCACTGTAGTGTACCACAATGTACTGTATGCTGTTTCACTTTACAAAACAACAGTTTGCTCCACACCAGTAAATGACACTTCAGTGTACGTCACTAGACTCTACGCTTTTATAATTAACCCAATTGAATAGTACAACCCTATACTGTAGGCTACTCCACTATATGCCACTCCAATGTACGTCTCAAGAATTAATGCCAGTAAACTCAACTTTTTACAACAAACACTAATTTATTCTACGCTGTTCCACTGTATGGCACTACACTTTGGCCTACTCCAGTATACGCCATTGCACAGTACCCTATTACACTGTACACCACTAGTGTGCACTATTATGCTCTGCACCACTGCACTGCACTGCATTCTCATATACGCCACTCCACTTTATGCAATTTCACTTTACAACACTACACTGTAAGACACTGAACTTTACATAAGCCTGCTGTACATCACTCAACAGTACGACACTCCACTGAAAGGCACTCCACTGTGCAGCCGCGGCAGGTAAAAGCGGTAGGGCCGGGTGGGGGGGGGGATTTCGAGAAATGACCATGAGGGAAGATTAAATAAATTATTAATTTTCCCTCGTGGTCGTCTCTCGAAATCCCCCCTCACCTGGCTACACCGCTCTTACCTGCAGCGGCCGCGGCTGCCACTGTTTGGCACTCCACTGTACCCCACTCCAGTGTAATATACTCCAGTTTACACCACTCCACTGTATCACACTCCACTGTTTGTCACTCCACTGTACCCTATTTTAGTATACTATATTCCAATATATTCCACTACACTATATAACACTCCACTCTATAGCACTCCACTGTACGCTACTACAGTGTACGCGAATAGACTCTACAATATACACAGGATGTAGCTCAACTTTACAACCCTCGATTCTATGCTAACCCACTGTATACCACTACACTATACACCACTACACTCTATGCCACTGCAATATACAACACTCTACTGTATCCAACTTCAGTGTACACTACTATATGGTATGCGACTCCACTATATGCCACTCTGCTGTATGCAAGTCCAGTGGACGCCACTTCAGTATACCTAATTCTCCTTTATTCCACCCCACTGTAACAAAATATACTGTACCATAGTACACTTTACAACACTATTATCCACTGTATTGTACCATACTCCACTAAATAAGACTCCACTCCACAACAATAAACGGTAGCAATATTACACATTTGTTAGCAACATTGGAAAAACCATTAAAATTCCCATAAAAAAAAACAAAGGTGAAAGATAAGTCATAGTTAGCAAAACTTTATTTATGTTTGGTATAGAAACCCAGCTTAAACTACACAAATGTTAGAAATTCTACAGTTATAGTTATATGTTAACTTTATCATTTAAGCACCACTTTCGAACGAATATGTCAGACTTATAACTCACATTTATACTTATGCATCACCTTAAAATTCATAATACTTGTGCACCTCCATACATATGCTTTTCACCTCACTCGCCACACTCCATTAACTATAACTCGCGACTGTACCATGCAGGGTGATCAAGCAAATCATATGATGTAATAAGTGTTGTTATTAATGCAGTGATTTCACATGCTCTAACTTCTGCAATATGCAAGGATATATATAGATAGTGCATGGAGAAGGGGCGAGTTATAGTTAATGTAGTGTGGCGAGTGAGGTGAGGTGAGAAGACTGTGTACGGAAGTGCACAAGTTATCTGAATCTTAAGGTAGTGCATAAGTATAAATGTGAGTTATAAGTATGACTTATGTTAGTTTAAAAGTGGTGCTTAACCCCTTCCCTGCGGGGGTAATTCCCCCACGGGTGCGAGGGGGCGGGGGGGTGAGCGCGGCGCCGCGGTGCTCGTGACGAGACCAGCTCGTCATGAGTCACAGTGGAGCTGTGCTCATGACGAGCTGGTCTCGTCACAACCCCGCCCACTCATTAATTCTTCCGCACAGGCGGGGAATTAATCCCGCATGGGCGGCGCGCAGCCGTTATGACGAGACCAGCTCGTCATGAGCACAGCTCCACTGTGACTCATGACGAGCTGGTCTCGTCATGAGCATCGAAGCGGCTAACTGATAAAGTCAGGATATAACTATAACTGTAAAAGTTCTAATGCTTGTGTAGCCTAAATTGGTTTTCTATGCCAAACATAAATAAAGTTTTCCTAGATATAACATATCTTTAACATTTGTTTTTTTGTGAATATATATATATATATATATATTCACTGAAAAAACCATAGGTTTTAGGGACAGTTATAGTTAGTTGGACATTGCACTCGTACAAAACCCGTGAAATTCCCCGTTATAGTTAGTTCAGCTAACTATAACTCGCGCCCCTGCAATGCACTGCTGATGACGTCACATATTACATCACTCATGACATGGTCAGTGACATCACTGATGACATCACTGATGACATCTGAAATGACATCACTGATGACATCATCCAGTGACTGTGTGTTTCTGTAAAGTTTAAATATTTTTAATATATATAGGGAAAGGCGTATTGAAGAATGAGTGGGTGTATAAGTGTCTGTATGGATGATTTAGTAGGTGCGTGACTAATTCTATAAGTGAGTGATTAAACGTATCTTACTGAATGCATGGGTAAGTGACTAAACTGGGTGAATGTCTGTATCTGTCTGTTGCTGTGTAAGTGGCTGCATGGGTTTGAGAATAGCTACATGAGTGTCTATAAGAGTTATTGATTTGTTGTCTGAGTATCTGTATGGGTGCCTGAGTGTTTGTGTGGATGGGGTGTGTGCGACTGTGCATAGATGTGTGAGTGGGTGATTCACTGGGTGGATGGTTTAAAGAGTGCATCTGTGATAGACTGTATGGGTGGGTAAGTGTGTGTAAGAGTGTGTTAGTGAGTGAATGTATGTCCCAGTGGTACATGCGTGAGTAACTACATATGTGAAAGGCAGTATATATGTGTGTTAGAGTATATAAATAGCTATAAGCGTAGAGTGAGTGATTGTGATAGTGGCTGTATGGATGAGTGTGTGCTTGTATCAGTGATTGTATAAGAGCGTAACAATGTGCTAGTATTTGTATGATTAAGTTAGCTGGTGTGTGTATAACTGTATAGGTGAGTAAATGGCAGTGTGTTTAATTATTTGCATGACTGACTAGGTGTGTGAGTACCTCTATGGATGAGTGGCGGTGTTTGAGTGTCTATATAGGAGTAAGAGTGCATATGATAGTCCTGTACTGAGTGACCATAAGTATGAGTGACTGTACGGGTGAGTGAGTGGATGTGTGTGTAGACCTAAGAATCAGTGAGTGGGTATGTAGTTATTGGTGTTGGAGTGTCTATGGTTTTGCGAATGGCAGTCTGTAATTTAGATTGGGTGTATCAAAGGTTATATTAGGGTGTGAAGAGCTGCATCAGATTATCACGTGGATGATGTCATCAGTGATGTCATTTGAGATGTCATCAGTGATGTCATCAGTGATGTCACTGACCATGTCATGAGTGATGTAATATGTGACGTCATCAGCAGTGCATTATGGGCGCGAGTTATAGTTAGCTGAACTAACTATAACGGGGAATTTCACGGGTTTTGTACGAGTGCAATGTCCAACTAACTATAACTGTCCCTAAAACCTATGGTTTTTTCAGTGAATTTCAAAGGTTTTTTAAATGCTAATTTCTAACTATAACGTGTCTGAAACCTATGGTTTTTTCAGTGAATTTCAAAGGTTTTTTAAATGCTAATTTGTAACTATAACGTGCCTGAAACCTACGGTTTTTTCAGTGAATTTCAAAGGTTTTTTAAATGACATTTTTTAAATGTATTAATTTTTATATTAATTTTTTTCATACTGATTTACTACATTTTTAGAAACAATTTCTTTTACATATTTTATTTTTTAAATTACATTGTAATTACATTATACATTACATTACAAAAATACTTTCTCAGAATGAATTACTTTAGTTTAAATACTTTGCACATAGGCAATAGACTTTTAAGTACAGTAGTTACAGTTGTTGCAATGGGCAACACATTTTCAAACACAATGCAACATTCAGCTCAATGTGAATTTCTAGTTAAATGCAATTAGTTACTTTATGGATTACTTTTCTAACCACAGGACTGGATCCTAGATTCAGTCCTGGGACATCTCCTGTAAACAGTTGAGTAAAAGCGTTTTGGTTACAGTCGTGATTTTTAAGGAATATTATTGTATTTTAAAAGTTGACACTTTGAAACTTTTCCTCATAGAATCACCAATGTTATCCTATGGAAGGAAATTCACTTAGCAGGTAAAAACTGTTATCGTTACTTTTTCTTACTCAGTGTTGGATCCTGGATCCAGCACTGGTGCATCTCCTGTAAACAGTTGAAAAAATGCGTTTAAGTCATACAGGCGATTTTTAAGGAATATTTGTAGTTTGTGAAAATCGACACTTTGAAACTTTTCTGCTGAAAACCAGACAATGGATTCCTATGGAAGAAAAGATAAGTTACTGGTAAGTACGGTTAAAATTACTTTTCAGGGTCAGTGCTGGGCTAAAAGATGCAGCACTGGGTTCTCTCCTGATAACAGGTGAGTAAATCGGAATTCGTATTTCGGCTGATTTTAGAAGAATAATTTAAAGTTCCAAAACTCCACACTTAGAAGAATTTCCAAGTGAAACCAGTCAATGTTAGCCTATGGAAGGAAATTCAAGTTACTGGTAAGTACGGTTAAAATTACTTTTCAGGACCAGTACTGGGCTGAAAGATGCAGCACTGAGGTCTCTCCTGATAACAGGTGAGTAAATCAGAATTCGGATTTCGGCTGATTTTAGAGGAATATTTGTATGTTTCAAAAATCACCACTTAGAAACTTTTTCAGCAAAAAGCAGGCAATGATATCCTATGGAAGGAAATTCAAGTTACTGGTAAGTACGGTTAAAATTACTTTTCAGGATTAGTACTGGGCTGAAAGATGCAGCACTGAGGTCTCTCCTGATAACAGGTGAGTAAATCGGAATTCGTATTTCGGCTGATTTTAGAGGAATATTTTAAAGTTCCAAAACTCCACACTTAGAAGAATTTCCAAGTGAAACCAGTCAATGTTAGCCTATGGAAGGAAATTCAAGTTACTGGTAAGTACGGTTAAAATTACTTTTCAGGACCAGTACTGGGCTGAAAGATACAGCACTGAGGTCTCTCCTTATAACAGGTGAGTAAATCGGAATTCGTATTTCGGCTGATTTTAGAGGAATATTTGTAGGTTTCAAAAATCAACACTTAGAAACTTTTTCAGCAAAAAGCAGGCAATGATATCCTATGGAAGGAAATTCAAGTTACTGGTAAGTACGGTTAAAATTACTTTTCAGGACCAGTACTGGACTGAAAGATACAGCACTGAGGTCTCTCCTTATAACAGGTGAGTAAATCGGAATTCGTATTTCGGATGATTTTAGAAGAATATTTGCACAATGGTGAAGGGAGGGGCGGGGCCTGAGGTGACATCTGTGCAAACGCTGCCCCGTGGCGCGTTTTAAATTGGGGGATTAAGTCCCTTGAATCCTGAGGGTCCCTAGGGGCCAACTAGCCCACCAGGAACCTCCAATATGCGCCAGGGGCTGCGTTGCAGAGACGTGTAGAGAGGCCACACCCCTTTTACACCTCTCTGCAACGCAGCTCTGTGGCGCTTTCTGGATGTACCTGTTGGGCTTGTTGGACCCCAGGGACCCTCAGGATTGAAGGGGATTTAATCCCCCAACTTAAAACGCGCCACGGGGCACGTTTGCACAGATGTCACCTGAAGCCCCGCCCCTCCCTTCACCACTGTGCAAACGCGCCCCGTGGTGCGTTTTAAGTCGGGGGATTAACTCCCTTGAATCCTGAGGGTCCCTGGGGGCCAACTAGCCCAACAGGTATATCCAAAAGCGCCACAGAGCTGCATTGCAGAGAGGTGTAAAAGGGGCGTGGCCTCTGTACACCTCTCTGCAACGCAGCCCCTGGCGCATACTGGAGGTTCCTGGTGGGCTAGTTGGCCCCCAGGGACCCCCAGTATTCAAGGGGAATTGTTCTCTCTGCAAGCGCGCCAGGGGCGCGTTTGCAGAGTGGTGAAGGAAGGGGCGGGGCCTGCGGGCCCGATCGTTTTTTTTTTTTTTTGTCCCCTGAAGGGGGGCTGTGTGGCCCCCCTTCCTTTTTCCTGTTTTTGGGCCCTGGGGACCCCATCCCCCAGGGCCTTACCCCTTTTTTTTAATTAAAATGTAAAAAAACGGGAAGGGGGCCGTGTGGCCCCCTTCCCTGGGCTTGTATTGGCCCCGGGGACCCCATCCCCGGGGCATGGCCTCTATTTCTACATTTTATTCTTTGGAGGGGGCTGCGTGGCCCCCTCCTCTGGCCATTTAAGGCCCCGGGGACCCCATCCTCGGGGCCGGCCATACCCTTTTTTTTTTTTTGTGTTTTTTAAAAAAACTTTGGGGAGGGGGCTGCGTGGCCCCCTCCCGGGCCACTTATGGCCCCGGGGACCCCATCCCCCGGGGCCTGGCCTCACGTTGGAGACTGTGGGGGTCCCCAATCCCCCCACAGTCCCAGCCGGCTCCCCGCGTCCCTTGGGAGCCGGCATTGCTTTTCCACATGGGGAGCTGCTAAGATGCAGCTCCCCATGTGGAAAGCAGTCGGCTTTGGATATTGGAAGAGAGAGCAGGTTTCCTGCTCTCTCTTCCAATATCCAAAGCAGTTTTCTATGGCAGGACGGGAGCCGCGAGGCTCCCGTCCTGCCATAGCAAACTACAGTGTCCCGGGGGTAGGCACCCCGGGACACTGCAGGAGCCGGCCCTGGGGGTGGCGGTCCCCAGGGCCATCAAGGGCTCCAGGAGGGGGCCGCGCGGCCCCCTCCCTTAAATTGCACAGCCCCGGGGAGGTGGTGGTCCCCGGGCTCTGGGGGTCCGTAATGGACCCCCACATTTATTTTATAAGTGCCCCGGGGGTGGCGGTCCTCGGGGCTGCGGGAGGGCAGAAGAGCCCTCCCGCACCATTTTTCTATAAAGCCCCGGGGGTGGCGGTCCCGGGGCTTGGGGGGCTCTTGAGGCCCCCATACAAACAATATACCCACCCTCACCATGCCCCCGGGACTTGGGCCACCCGGGGGCAAAATGCAATCGAGCTTGGGAGACCGCGCTTCGATTTTTTTTTTTCGGCAGGATTCGCGCACCCTGAGCGCATCCTGCCGATTTAAAAAAATTTTTTTTCTTTTTGCCCAGGGGGTCCTTGTGGGACCCCTGAGCAAACCTAGGGGTCAGGGTGTTTCTACCCTGCTCCCTTTGTGCGCTTTGCGCACTTGTTTCTGTCCCTCGGTTCTACCGAGGGACAAAATGGCTGCCAACATTTCCTGAATCGGAATGTTGACAGCCAGCTGACAGCCAATTAGCATGCAGCTCGTGATCGGGACGGTGCGCGCAGGGTGCGCTGAGGGTACGCGGACCCTACTCGGCCATAGATATATATGTACTTTTACTTTTGATTTTCTCAGCAACTACTGAACGGATTTACACCATTTAACAAAAGGGTTCTTTCTGAACCAAGAACTACCTCTTTGCCAAATTTGGTGTAATTCTGTTCAGCAGTTCGGGCTGTAGCCGTGTCTAAAGTTTCCTATGGAAAATTGCATGGGGAAAACGCGTTTTGGGACCCCCTTTTTCTCGGCCCCCGCTTGACGAATCCCCCGAGACTTTCAGGGTAGGAGCGGACCGGAGCGCCCCACAAAGTTTGAAAATTTTGCGAAGATACGTCAACCGGCAAGAGAGTTATTTCAAATAGAATGTCGCGGATTTCCTATGGATAATAGGTTGTAACTATAACTATCTACTGGCGACCGCCAGTAGATAATATATATATATATATATACACATTTATCTGTAAGTTCAACTAAGCTTCTCTGCATATGCATTTGACTGGAGCTGTCTGTGGGCCAATTACTTATTTCCTCCACCTTCCTACACGTGATTCCTCTTCCCCTCTCTGCCATGTTCTACAATACCATTATCCTACTCCTTTTACCCAATCTTCTGAGGTATGTAAAACTTGTAGAATTTATTTTTGCTTGATTATGCAAAATTCTGCAAAAATGATGAATAATGTAAAACTGTCACTTAACGCAATATCTCGGAGTAAAATGCATATTTGTATCCATTTTGCATGTAAAGAGACATTTTTGCAATTTTTTTAATCACAAATGCTGTGAACAACAGCTGCTTGTGATCTGGTCAGTCGCATTCTTCCAGTTCTCAAGCACCAAAATGTTTTCCACCATGTGTCATAATGGCCTAAATATGGAAATGTCATAACAAGTGTAATCCAATTTTGGATAATTTCGCAGATTATGGTTTATCAGAATTTTCATTCAGGCCTGATATATCTTCTCAATATGTCCCTTGTCCGCCTCTGTGTATGTTTTTTTTTTAGGTGTGTGTGGGAACATGAACAAATACAAAAAACAAAAAAGCATTTCACTATACAAAAATCCAAACATTGATTTATTTTGCTTTAGAATATTGCAAGCAGGTCTAAAAAAGGGTATTGCAGAGTGTAAAGTGAAAGTACCACAGAATAAATACCTGGCAGATGAGTGAATTTCCAGACAGGAAATGTATCTGAAGTGCTTATTTATTTCTGCACATAAATAATTGACAGTCAATTTGAAACGTGATAAAAGTGGATAAAATCATTTTCACCTTTGGTAGGATGTTATTACCGACAGGTGAATTTTCTCTCTGTGTTAATGTTGTATCATCACAGAAATTGCAACACGTGATTAATAAGCTTCAATATAAATTTATTAAGTAAAGGGTCTACTGAAAACACTTTGAATAAACATGACTTGTTGAAAATGTGAAATGTGCATTCTTCGGATAATGTAAGCACATGTATAAAGCATCGGCCCCAGTTGTAAGGCAAAAAATTGGTCTAACCCCAAAACAATCCCAACACGGTTGTAATGCTTTCTTAACTGAATTTATTATTTATTCTTTTGTATCATGCTCCTTTCATCCAAACATTGGAAGGGCTACACTTTCGAGCCTTTTCCGGCTTATCACAATACAATGTGGAAGCCAAAACAGACCAAAAAGAGCATTTGCAGTATAAAGAAGTTGTATGGGCTTCTGACATGAGGAATAATCGCTCACCATTTTAAAGTGAAAATTAAACGTTTAAATAATTTTGTAGGTCAAATTTTAAAAGATGAAGGTTATGTGCTCAAAGGTCATGGGCGGCAGCAAATGCTGGTAACAAAGTTCCCATCTCAGAGTAAATAATACCTGCCAGGGCTTCAGTCCTAGCTTCTTTGGGAGGCTGCGTGTGTCTTTAAAAACAGCTGGTGCAAGTCAAACAGATTAATGTCGGCTGTTCAGTGGGACAATGGTTTGGGCACGGGGGTCATTGGAAATCTTTACCAATAATGATTAGTGTCTGTAGAAATACATGGGAATGCCTGCGAGGTTATGTCGATGATCCATTCCTGAAGCCCTCTGGCCACTGCCTAACCTTTCTTTAACTGCTGGAAGTGTCTCCGCTGAGGATGAATGTTGTGTAGGTATAACCTATTGTCCTACAGGCTAATTGGCCAGATGAGAAAAAGGCAGCACTGAACAGGGTGACACCAATCCACAGAAGCAATAGGAAATTAATCAAACTGGTTCTGCCAGAAAGAAGAGACTTGCACCTCCTGGTGCCTGACAGTAAACTAGAGCATGTCAATTAGGTACTCACAGGAGACAACAAGCGTTGTCTATGAGGGCAGTTCGACATTCATCTCAAAAGCTGGTCAGCCTGAACCTGGATGCAGAAACATCGCATCTGTATTGTGGCCCCTGTCTAGGAAAACTAGTCGCTGTGCTGCCTCAAGACAGCCCTGCCTTTTCTATTTTAGGTCAAACATGCCTGACACTACATGAGACATTAGCTTCATGTTTGCCCATCCTCGCCCCACTCAGTGATCATGGCCTGTGCAAAAAGTTCCTCCTGAAAGTTACGTTCTCAGACCTTTTATGCTCGCATTATTGTCTATGTACAGTGAAGGCCTTGGAAACACTATTTTCGCTCAAATGCTTAAAATGTACGCAGATGTGCGCGCGTGCGCAGTAGACTATCAATAACACCACCCACTTGTTCTACCCTTTCATGACTTGCATTGGTTTTCAAGGACAAAGGCTGCTGCTTATCGTTGACATCTTTCCCAGGTCTTGTGACAAAGCACAGTTCTCCAAATATTCTTGGCCTGAAAATAGACGAAGTAATTTCTCAAAATACAGTTGAAAGTGTTGGCCATACTGCTGCATTTCATTGAATAAAAAAAGAACACTAAAACTTGCGAATCTGAAGATTAAAGAAACAAGCAAATATACTCGGTGAAAATTGTTTACTTCCGGGTAAAATTATTTCAACTGGGATACACCTGCGGTGAAACACGTGATGGTTTGTCGAATATTCTACCACTTCATACTTCTGGTGCAGCATGACACAGAAAGGCAGTTGGACTTCAAACAAACACTACAAAGCTATACTATCGGTGCACGTGTTCACCTGAATGCTTTTTCAGTTGTCCATCTCATAATGAGTGTTTATTTAATATATCGGAAAAATAACAACTGGAAAAGTAAAACAAACTGATCAGACCCGACCTTTATCATGGTGTAAACCTCACAAGGAGAGTTATCTAAGAGGAACCCTGCCCTCGATGGAAGCAAGTCGGTGTGAAGGGGAGATGGCCATCTGCAAAGATGCGAAACCCGGATGAAAAGCAAACATGTTTCTGACAGTTTACTGGCAAGGTACATTTATTGAGCGTTAAGCCTGAAGAGTGTGGCAAAGTTCTGCTAACACTGGTTTACGCAGACAAGTTGGCATGAAGTCCAATCATGACACGCTGAAGACTCTCAGCTATTAAACAAATACACAAAGAAAGAAGACAGGGCCAAACCTGGCTTTTCTTGGCAGGCAGAACAGGCCTCCCTGTTAAAAGTACAAGTATACAACCTCTTTCAAAGGCTTCCGGTTGCAAATGTACCTTTGACATCAGGCTATTGTACACACTCCATCTTCCAATGTAAACTAAGTAAAATAAATTCCATGTATTGCCCTTTACCATGGCACGGAGCATTCCTGGTACTAAGAAGAGCAGCAAGGGGAAATACCAACTCTATTTGTTCAATCTGTATGATTATAAACACCTTCATCCAACAGTCATTTAATGTGCACCTGCAAGAGAGGGTCAGGTTATAAAGTTACAAAATCACAGCAAAAACATGATAGAAAATAGAAATGTGCAATGGAACAGCAATATAGTATTTAAGCAATATTGTTAAAGAAGGAGGGCTCTCCTATGTACCTTTTGATCGGGTTGGAGTCAGGGGGAAGGCCCTACTCCACACCAGTCAATAACCCCATAAAATATTGCTATTCTAATTAAGAGTCTTAAAATTTGTTGTGAGATCGATAGAATTGTTTGTTAGATGGTGTGTTTTTATTAGTGCTATTTTGATGAAATTTTACAGGAAGCATTGCATTTGTTGGTGATAAGGCTCTGCCAATTTTGTCTAATTGAAATACATTGTAATGAATGTTTCGTTTTTATGATCATAACACTGAGCATATAGACACTTGATAACATGATTTGAGCCATCATGTAAATAAGTTACTGCTGGTGCAATGCTAGATTTAGGAATTGTAATCAGTTTCAAGGTGATTTCCTCTGTCAAACATGGTCATCCTCTGATGAGATTTGATCAACCATCTTTCAAAGAACGTGGTTTTCTCTTATGACTTTTTCATGGAAATTATATTCAGTGCTACAGAAATTAAAAGAAAAACACATTTTCTATAAATTCTCAATTATCCTAGTCATCTATATGAAAAAGTCTGCTATTCTGAGTAAAGCATGTACTTCTAACAGCAGCAACAGACTGTCTGTTGATTACTCAGTGTTCTACCGTGGCTTCCCCGCATAGCTGTAATGAATCGTTAGAGTGCTAACATTCTATGTCATGACAAAAATGAAACATTTATGAACTCCATGTTGCTAGGGTAGGTGCTGTTGAATATAAAGCCTTGCTTATAGAACGGTCTTAATTAAATGAGCATTGATGGGTTCATACACGTTTGAAACCGTGTTCAGGAAATAATAGGTTTATTAGTCAAATCTTACATAATATAGTTTAAAGGGTTAAATAGTTAATGAGAGAAATACCTACATATTTTCTGCATTCTTTTACCATATCTATTTTCTCAGACTATCTGCACTCCCTGTCTCTGAATATCTCCTTAATTTAAAAATACAACAATTTAGATGGACAATAGTTTCTTTCATCTTCCATTGGAAAGTGTATGAGCAAGCAGATGTTTTAGAAGTGCAGCAAGCTAGGTGCAGGCAGATCTCATGTAAAATTCATACACTCGAGGTCCTATGGGTAGTAACCTCCCTACCAGAATGAGTTATTGTTTGGACATTTTCATTTTCTTTTGACTTCTCCAAATTCCTTATGTCAATGGTTGCATCTACCTGCCTGAACATGCACTGGCTCCAAAAACAATTTTATTTTGAATTAAATATAAGGGCATGATAACACATGTTCAAAATATATATCACTGTCTATTAAGTATACATCCAAATACTTTCAATCAATCAATCAATCAATCAAGCATTTGTAGAGCGCACTACTCATCCACGAGGGTCTCAAGGCGCTAAGGGGGGGGGAGCTGCTACTGCTCGAACAGCCAGGTCTTGAGGAGTCTCCTGAAGGTCAGCAGGTCCTGGGTCTGTCGCAGGTGGATGGGGAGGGTGTTCCATGTCTTGGCTGCGAGGTGGGAGAAGGATCTGCCGCCGGAGGTCGTACGGTGCATGCGTGGAACGGTGGCGAGGGCGAGGTCAGCGGAGCGAAGATGGCGGTTGGGAGTGTAGAAGGTGAGTCGTTTGTTGAGGTATGTAGGTCCGGCGTTGTGGAGTGCTTTGTGAGCGTGGGTGAGGAGCTTGAAGGTGATCCTCTTGTTGACGGGGAGCCAGTGCAGGTCTCTCAGGTGGGCAGTGATGTGGCTGTGGCGGGGGATGTCGAGGACGAGGCGTGCGGAGGCGTTCTGTATGCGTTGAAGTCTTTTCTGGAGTTTGGCTGTGGTTCCCGCGTTGAGGGCGTTGCCGTAGTCCAGCCTGCTGGTGACGAGGGCCTGGGTGACCGTCCTTCTGGTTCTGGTGGGGATCCATCTGTAGATCTTGCAAAGCATGCGGAGGGTGTTGAAGCAGATGGAGGAGATGGCGTTGACTTGCTGGGTCATTGACAGTGATGAGTCCAGGATGAACCCCAGGTTGCTTGTGTGGTCGGTGGGTGTCAGCGCAGCTCCCAGCGAGGCTGGCCACCAGGAGTCGTCCCAGGTGGAGGGGGTGGGGCCGAGGATGAGGACCTCCGTCTTGTCCGAGTTCAGTTTCAGGCGACTGTTCTTCATCCATTCGGCGACGGCCTTCATTCCTTCGTGGAAGTTGGTTTTGGCAGTGGCGGGGTCCTTGGTGAGGGAGAGGATCAGATGGGTGTCGTCGGCATATGAGACGATGTTGAGGTCGTGTGATCGGACGATGTTGGCGAGCGGTGCCATGTAGACGTTAAAAAGGGTCGGGCTGAGGGATGATCCTTGGGGTACGCCGCAGGTGATCTTGGTGGCTTCGGATCAGAATGGAGGGAGGCGGACTCTCTGGGTTCTGTCGGTGAGGAAGGAGGTGATCCAGTCCAGGGCTTTGTCGCGGATCCCTGCGTTGTGGAGGCGTGTGCGTAGGGCGTGGTGGCGGACGGTGTCGAAGGTGGCCGAGAGGTCTAGGAGGATGAGGTCCGCGGTTTCGCCGTTGTCCAGCAGGGTCCTGATGTCGTCGGTGGCAGCGATGAGGGCGGTTTCGGTGCTGTGGTTGCTGCGGAATCTGGATTGGGACGAGTCCAGGGTGTTGTTCTCTTCGAGGAAGTGGGTCAGTTGTCTGTTGACGATTTTCTCGATGACTTTCGCCGGGAACGGGAGCAGGGAGATGGGCCGGAAGTTCTTGAGGTCCTTTGGGTCTGCCTTGGGTTTCTTGAGTAGGGCGTTGATCTCGGCGTGTTTCCAGCTCTCCGGGAAGGTGGCGGTCTCGAAGGAGCTGTTGAAGATCTTCCGGAGTTGGGGTGCGATGATGGAGCTTGCTTTGTTGAGGATGTGGTGAGGGCAGGGGTCTGACGGTGAGCAGGAGTGGATGGTGTTCATGGTATTGATGGTGTCTTAGTTGTTGACGTGGTTCCAGGAGAGTAGGAGGCCGGTGTAGCTGGGGGGCGGTGAGTCTGGGGTGTCGGCGGCTGTCGGGGGGTCTGAGTGTTGAAGCTGTCATGGATGTCTCCGATCTTGCGGTGGAAGAAGGTGGCAAGAGAGTCGCATAGGTCTTGTGACGGCGGGATGTCGTTAGTGTTGGAGCTGGGGTTGGCGAGTTCCTTCATGATGTTGAAGAGCTCTTTGCTGTTGTGTGCGCTGTTGTCGATACGTTCCTTGAAGGAGGTCCTTTTGACGGTTCGAATGAGTTGGTGGTGCCTGCGGCTGGGGTTCTTGAGGGCCGTGTGGTTGTCCGGTGTCTGTTCGTGGCGCCATTTCTTCTTGAGTCTTCGGTTGGTCTATTTGGATGCCTGGAGGTCGGTGGTGAACCAGATGGCCCTTCTGTCGGTGCGTCTGTTTGAGGGTTTCTTGATCGGGGCGAGAGTGTTGGCGCAGTCGTCGATCCATTGCCTGAGGTTACGGGCGGCTGTGTCGGTGTCGGTGTGGTCGGTTGGTGGGTCTCGGGTGAGGGTGGTGATTAGCTGGTCTTCGGTGACCTTGTTCCAGCTGCGATGGGGGATTCCTTGCGGGTGGTTGTGTGCGGTGTTTTTCTCAAAGGAGAAGTGGATGCAGCGGTGGTCGGTCCAGTGGAGTTCGGTGGTGTGGCTGAAGATGATGTGGTTGCTGGCGGAAAAGATGGGGTCGAGCGAGTGTCCGGCGGAGTGGGTGGGTGTCGTGACGAGCTGTTTGAGTCCGAGGTTGGCGAGGTTGTCGAGCAGCGCTCAACTGCTCTCTCACCTTATCCAACTCAGTCAAATCCCTAGGAATTAACATCGACCAGAACCTCTCTCTCAACTCCCACATAAAAAACTCGGCCAAAAGTGCTCTCTTCACTCTCTTTCACCTCAAGAAATTAAAACCCTTCATTCCGGCTGATGACTTTAGGTCAGCTGTCCAATCACTGGTCCTGTCTAAAATCGACTATGGTAACGCCATTCTCTCTGGAACACCTAAAGTCCACCTAGCCCCAATCAAATCTGTTCTTAACCTTGCTGCTAGACTCATTACCGACCTCAAACGGTTCGACCACATCTCCCCTACCCTTAAAGCCCTCAACTGGCTCCCTATTGAAGGCAGATCTACCTACAAGACCGCCTGCATTACACACAAAGCCCTGCATCAACACACCCCTCTGTACCTCGCAGACAAACTGCTCAAAGCGGGCTGCTCTCGAACACTGAGGAGCTCTAACTCACTCGTTCTCGTCCCTCCTCTATTAAACAAGAAATCTACCCAATCACGCTCCTTCTCTGGAAATGCGCCTACCATCTGGAATGCTCTCCCTAAAGAACTTCGTTGCAACCCCTCCTACTTCAGCTTCAAAAAAGACCTCAAACTTCACCTTCTTGAAAAATTTTGGGGCCCTTAACCCCTTCCCTGGGCACATCCCGGCCACCTACTGCTTTAGGATTCCCCCCTTCTGACCTCACGATGCTCTTTCTCCAGCCCCTTTCCACTTCTCACTTTTCTTGCCCTCTATCTCTCTTATTCCTCTCTTAGGCCCTGCTTGATGTATCTAGTATCTCCCTACCCCCCCCTCACAGCCTCCCTACTCTCTTACATCCTGCCCCCCGCTTTCTCTTTCCCCCCTGGCTCCTCGAATACCTCTTTTCTCTTGACTTGCTACTGATTATCTCAATTTGCTGTAATTCTGTTCTCTAAATTAGTTTACATCAATTGTTTTAATTCGATTTGAATGCGACCCCATTGTATTTTATTATTTCCATATCTACTCATGCGACCCTTGTAAAGCGCTCTGATACCATTGGGTCCAGCCAGCGCTATATAAAACCTTTAAAATAAAAATAAATAAAATAAGGGTGGTGGAGTTGCTGTCGTTGGCGTTCTCGAGGTGGAAGTTCAGGTCTCCGAGGAGGATGTAGTCTGTGGAGGCCAAGGCGTGCGAGCTGATGATGTCGGTGATGGAGTCGCTGAACTGTGGCCGGGGTCCTGGGGGTCTGTAGACGAGAGTTCCTCTGAGGGTGGTGTTGGGATCGATGTGGATCTGGAAGTGCAGGTGTTCTATGGTGCTGAGTGTGTCTTCGGTGCTGGTCGAGATTCTGAGGGTATTCTTGTGGACAATGGCGATTCCTCCTCCCGGTCTGTTGGTGCGGTCCCTGCGGGTGATCTTGTAGCCGTCCGGGATGGCTATGGCAACGTCGGGTGCCGATGAGGGGTTAAGCCAGGTTTCCGTCAGGAAGGCGACGTCCAGGGAGGATGAGTCGAGAAGGTCCCAGAGTTCGACGGCGTGTTTGTGGACTGAGCAGGTGTTGAGTAGTATGCATCTGAGGTGGTTGTGGCCTGCCCTGGTGGGAGGGTCAGGTCGTGCTGGTGTACGTTGGCTGGTGAAGCTGCAGTTTTGGCAGGTGAAGGGTCTATGGGTGATCTTCAGGGTGGCCTGGAAGCAGGTGGTTGATCGGCCGGCGTTGAGTGCGTGGAGGAGGTTGGCGTCGTAGCAGTGTCTGGTGTCGTGGCACTTGCGGGGGCCAGGGGGTCTGGTGCTGGGCGCGGTCCAGGCGCGGTCGGGCGCAGACGGGCTTGCCTTAGGTGCGCCAGCGGCGTGCCCGCTGCGCGCGCCGCCATTAAGAAGGGGAGGTGGGAGGGAGGAGCAGCTGGGAGGCGGGTGGGAGAGCAAATGGGCGAGCAGGGGGGCGGGGCCGCGGGGGACGCAGCAGCGGGAAAAACAGTCTGAGTGGGGGAAAAGGAAACCAGGGGTCTACAGGAACAAAAAATACAAATACAGAAAAAGCAGGAGAAGGCAGCACAGTAGCCCAGAAGTGCGGGCAAAATACAGCGAAGATGCAGCAGAAAACGAGAGCAACCACAGGAGGCTCGAACTCATGGCAGCAGCGGGAGGAAGGGCACGGGCACAGTCAGGTGGAGCTAGCTGTGTGGCGTGAGGAGCGACCTACCTGAACACAGGGTCAAGGGTCGCTCTCCTCACCGCGCAGCGGCCGCCATTAAGAAGGGGAGGTGGGAGGGAGGAGCAGCTGGGAGGCAGGTGGGAGGGCGAATGGGCGAGCAGGGGGCGGGGCTGCAGATGACGCAGCGGCGGGAAAAACAGTCTAAGTGGGGGAAAAGGAAACCAGGGGGCTACAGGAACAAAAAATACAAATACAGAAAAAGCAGGAGAAGGCAGCACAGTAGCCCAGAAGTGCGGGCAAAATACAGCGAAGATACAGCGGAAAACGAGAGCGGCCACAGGAGCCTCGAACTCACGGCAGCAGCGGGAGGAAGAGCACGGGCACAGTCAGGTGGAGCTAGCTGTGCGGCGTGGGGAGCGACCTGCCTGAACACAGGGTCAAGGGTCGCTCTCCTCACCGCGCAGCGGCCGCCATTAAGAAGGGGAGGTGGGAGGGAGGAGCAGCTGGGAGGCGGGTGGGAGGGCGAATGGGCGAGCGGGGGGCGGGGCCGCAGGGGACGCAGCGGCGGGGAAAACTGTCTGAGTGGGGGAAAAGGAAACCAGGGGGCTACAGGAACAAAAAATACAAATACAGAAAAAGCAGGAGAAGGCAGCACAGTAGCCCAGAAGTGCGGGCAAAATACAGCGGAAAACGAGGGCGGCCACAGGAGGCTCGAACTCACGGCAGCAGCGGGAGGAAGGGCACGGGCACAGTCAGGTGGAGCTAGCTGTGCAGCGTGGGGAGCGACCTGCCTGAACACAGGGTCAAGGGTCGCTCTCCTCACCGCGCAGCGGCCGCCATTAAGAAGGGGAGGTGGGAGGGAGGAGCAGCTGGGAGGCAGGTGGGAGGGCGAATGGGCGAGCGGGGGGGGGGGCCGCAGGGGACGCAGCGGTGGGAAAAACTGTCTGAGTGGGGGAAAAGGAAACCAGGGGGCTACAGGAACAAAAAATACAAATACAGAAAAAGCAGGAGAAGGCAGCACAGTAGCCCAGAAGTGCGGGCAAAATACAGTGAAAAATGAGAGCGGCCACAGGAGGCTCAAACTCACGGCAGCAGCGGGAGGAAGGGCACGGGCACAGTCAGGTGGAGCTAAGTGTGCGGCGTGGGGAGCGACCTGCCTGAACACAGGGTCAACCACTACATTAAAAGGTAGGCAACTAAAACATTTTAAAATAAGTAAGACTGCAAATCAGACATAACAAGAGGCCACTTTTTTTACCTGGTAAACATTCAAATGCTACATTATTACACAAACATTTTTTTCAAGGAATTCTTTGGAATCCAAGCAACTGCAATACATCAGCAGAAGCAACAGCATGGTTGGCCAAAGAAAAGTAACTAAATTATTTTTTCCAAGAATTTCACCATACATCAATTTCTTACACATTTTGAAAACGCTGTGACCCTCAAAGGTATCTAAAAACCTTGCCTGTTTATTAAAGATGCAGTTGTTCTCTCCCTAGAAAGCAACCTATCCATCAATGAGATCTTGAAGTATGACATGCCCTGGGGAAGAGGCTGTAAATTCCCTATTAAAATTATAAATTGTGCAAAAAAAGAACAGAGGAAATGTGGGATTTAGTGCAACTGAATAACCCAATGGACTATGTGCGTTTTTAGAATTAATGCTAATGCTCTTTCAACCTTTTTCTTATGTTGTGCCATTTTACTGGCTGCGCAAGTTACCACGGCTTACTAATGTCGTATTCTGAAGATGACATAGATACATCAAATACGATAAACTGCAAGATACTTTAAGACCTGCTAATGTGAGAATTGTTGTTGCAGGCAAATTGAAATGTCGATTTACCACCTCACCCCGAAAAAGGGAAGTGTTTTCAAGATACATAGATGATGTTTTCATCACACAGGAAATGGCATTGAAATTCACAGGATGACTAACTAGGCAAGACAATTAGTTAAGGTTCACATACACCATCTCCAACTCTCAAGAGTTAACCTTCCTAGATCTCCTTAGCAAGGCAAATGTTATGTTATGTTATGTTAACAATTTCTAGAGCGCACAAATACCCATGGGTGTCTCGGCGCTATGGACTGTAAAGAAAAGCGGAGGCCCCTTATTGCTCAAATAGCCAGGTTTTTACTTGTTTTCTAAAGGATAGTAACGTTGGGCTGGACTTAATTTGTAGGGGGAGCAGATTCCAAAGTTTAGCCGTTGCCACTACAAATCTTCTGTCGCCCCAGCTAACTTTATTTGTTCTGGGAACGATCAGAAGGTTAGCTTCTGCGGAGCGTAGGGCTCTGCTGGGTGCATATGCCTGAAAAGCTTTTTTCAGGTATTCGGGTCCTAAACCATGAACTGCCTTATAAGCAATGCATAGCGCTTTAAATTTAGTTCTACTTTTTATGGGCAGCCAATGTAACTGGCGCCTTACATTGGAAATTGACTTAAACTTCGGAGTCCCAGACAATATCCTGGCGGCTGTATTCTGTATCCGTTGCAGCTTGTTCAAAACATTTTCTTGAGCGTTGATTAAGATGCCGTTACAGTAGTCAACTCTTGACATAACTAGGGCACTGATGAGTGTTTTTCCAGTGCTCATCGGAAGGAGAGGTAGCAATTTTTTTTATTATCCTTAAAACATAGAAGGAAGAAGAGGCCACTGCGTTAACATGCTGTTTGAAAGTGAGGCTCTCATCAAATATGACGCCTAAGTTTCTGGCCTTCTTGACAGGGGTGGGGAGTAATCCCAGTTCAACTGGCCACCATGTTGGAGACCAACCAGGGGTAAGGTTACCGAAGACCATTACCTCGGTCTTGTCTGAATTTAATTTAAGGCAATTGTTAGCCATCCATGAACTAATAGCCAGCATGCCGTCATGAAAGCTAGCCGCCACTGCCTCTCCGTCTTTATGCACCGCTAGCACCAGTTGTGTGTCGTCGGCATAAGACGTGAGGCCCATTCCAAAGCTTTTAATTACTCGTGCTAAGTCCGCCACATATATATTAAACAACGTTGGACTTAGCGACGATCCCTGTGGAACACCACAGGGGAGAGCGAAAACTGATGAGTTATAATCACCCATACTGACTGACTGAGTCCGTTTGAAAAGAAAGGAGGACAGCAGGGCCTTGGCCTTTCGTCCGACACCTATCGCTGAGACACGGTTGATCAAGGTGACGTGATCAACCGTGTCAAAAGCTGCTGATAGATCTAAAAGCACCAGGACTGCGGCACCTCCTCTATTCAGCACCATTCTTATTTCATCTGATGCTTTGATCAGTGCAGTCTCCGTGCCATGTCCTTTCCTAAAGCCAAATTGGGTGTCATCTAACAGCTTATTCTGTTCTATAAACTGTGCTAGCTGGATGTTCATGACCTTTTCAAAGATCTTTGCTGGAAAAGGTAGACGCGCGATTGGTCTGTAGTTTTTGGTATCTCGTGGGTCAAGATTGTTTTTCTTTAACAATGGCTGAATAATAGCCCTTTTCCATATAGAGGGGTAGGAGCCAGAGCAAAACATAGCATTACAAATGCTCGTTAAATTAGTACCTATCAGGTCAGGAATCATTTTTAAGACTGATGGGGGGCATGGGTCAGACGGGGATCCTGATTTGACTGTCTTAACCAGGTCAATGACTTGTTCCACCGGCACTGGCCTGAATTCCATGAAGCTGGGGGAATCACTATTCCTGTTATTGTCATCTAGTTGGTTCAAGTCACCCGTAGGCGTAATAAAATTAGAATAAATTTGGCTTACCTTGTCTTGAAAAAAACTAGCTAAGGAGTCACAAAGTGACTGAGATGTCTCTTTGGTGGTATTAACCACTGGCCCTGCCAGATTAGAAACTACATGAAACAATTGCTTAGTGGAATTTTGTGCTGAGGAAGGTGGTCTTGAAATGCAGGTGTACTAATCCCCTACCAATACACATGAGGGTTGAAAGTCACCACCCACCTGCCTCTTATGATAATTTACCATTTGGGAAATTTCTCCAACGTAATTACTCAGACACAAGCAGTTAAGAGGAACAAGCTGATACACTCACAACCAAACTCAAGGATAAATTATATCTGGCCCAAATCATAACAAATGCACACAAAAGAGCATGGAATAACAACTGAGAAGCATTATGATGCACTCCAGATCCAAACCACATACTGGCGCCTCCCACAGGCCCTGGGCCATTCCCCTTGTGGTAAATGTGGTGTCTGTCCCCCTCATGAAACTAACAAAGGAGATTCCGTCAGAAGAGAATATGACATGACAAAATACACTGTCACACTAATTGGCAAAGTGTGGCGTCATTTACATGATTACATTCCTCTGTGGGCCAAGATATATAGAGGTGACAAGCCGAAAAGTAAGAATCAGCATCTGTGAACGTAGAAGTACTATTAGATGCAAGAAGACCAGCACATGTATAACATACCATTTCATGGAATATTAACACAGTGACACTGACTTCTCCTGGGCAGTACTAGAAAAATAAGAGACAGGATAAACAGATCGCAACTTCTTTTACAGAAGGTACAATGCTGCAAATAATGTATACACACATGTCAGTAGCCTGAATGATGCTATCCTGTTGCAGCAATTGACAACAGACTGACCCCTGAAAATCCCTATGCACTGTTTGTCATAACTCCAGGTCATATTTGCATGGGATAAATATATTCTTCAAAGGCGAAACAAATACATTTTTAAAACGTCATTAAATTTAAGCAAGGCATTTAATATCACATGCAAAAGTTTTGATCAGCACTTTACCCATAAATTCGAGAAGACCGGTAAAAATTTGATGCCCATCATCCTTGTTCTGTGCACTTTTGCCATATTTTGTAGGCACATTGCGTCAGATGCATGCAATGAGACTTATATCAGATGTGGAATCACTGATTCTTTTTCTGCTGCAAGGAGCACACATCCAACACTGTTCAGATGGCGCGCTGATGATCAGTAGGTTGTCCCACCAGTAAGGACTCTTCATGAGGTGAGTCCTTGATGTCTAAAAGCTGAATGGCGAACGTCCTAATACTAATCAATTCTTTAGAATATTTTCTCTCCGTCAAAGTGTAATTGTGGAGCCTTACTGCAGTGCTCCATTTAGTGAATCCTCCTTAATGTAAAGGAGGGGAAGCAGAAGCAAATTATAACATATAAAACCAACCATTACACCTGCACTTATAAGTCACATGTGGGTGACTTCCTGTGTGATACATGTGTTTGCAGTGGTCCAAAAAATATTATTTACACTTTGAAGTTTGATACCATGAGTGTAATACTAGAACTGACAGCCTTAGAACCATTGGTAATGTTTGTGTCTTGTCTAAATGACAGGCTAACATTTTAGGTATTAATCACAAGTTTTGCGTTGCAAGTGTATTTGTAGCTGACATGCACATTTACACAGGTCTTCTTAGTATAGATTAGAACTGGAGCACAGGTTGGATACACTATTTGATAGGTCCGTGGTCCTGGTGTAAGCAAGTGACCCCGTATGGGGCTACCAATCTTTCTGAAACATGTTGTTCTTCAGAATGATGGTTCGCTAATTTTCCCTCTCATTCTCCTTAGTTTTTTAATCTTACCAAGTTTAACCATGAATAAAGTTTTTCCGCAAAACTCTTAGCTAATTTTATTTTCCATTTATTAGACTCTACAGCACCCACAAATGACCACCTTGTCATAAAAGATCTCTTAGTGCACTTCTGACTGAGAAAGCCCACTCAAACTACCATGTGGGAGTTTCGAATGAGAAGCAGTTCAGCGAGAAAGCAGGTCATCTAGGTGGGTGGGTGATGGCTTGTGTTCTTTTTTAATGAGAATCCTCTAAAAATTAATTATCAACTAACTATTGGTATAGATTCTGGTTCAACTCTCTGCTGAAATAATTCATTAGTTTGTTATGGCCTCTGCAGGGCTTCCAGGGTATTGGCCTCCTCTTGTACCCCCTTTTTTATGGTCTGGTTTGACAGTGCAGCTGTTGCCAGACAATTATGTGAGCAACACTAGAGAGGGGCTTTGACTCCATCCACATGTTGGGAACAAAGAGTACATGTTTTGATTGGGCAGAAGTAGTGTGCTTCCACAAAAAAGTGCTTGCTCTCCACAAAGCTGTGATCTTTTTGTTTATTTATCCCGCTACTTGAACTTTCAGGGCACACATCTGACATTATATTGCTATTAAAGTTTCTTAGAGAACTAGGTAATTTATGGTGTTTTTCACTGGTAGCAGTACAGTTGGGAGGGGAGCAGTCATTAACCCACAAGGATTTGTAGGTCTGTTTTGAGTCTGTAACTTTCACCAGACCTTTTAACCTACAGCAATAATATTCTACAGTTCTTTGCTTACACACAAATATAATTCCCAAGCTATATACTTGTAATGCTTCACATTACCATGCAATATTCCTTTAAAGCCAGACCTATTGACATTGCCAGTGCTTGTTTGTATAGTGTTTTGCAGTGTTGCAGGGATTTTGTTCAGGAACAGAACTATGCTTGGGACCGTAGAACATCAGTATGCAGGGACTGAGTCACCATACCCCATCAGCCTCTTTGGGCCCGAACCCAACTAGCACATAGTGCCTCAGTTGCCCTCCTAACCTTTCCAGAGAGACTAGTGACTTGGCACCCCAGAGCACAACACTCCTGACCCTCTCATGATTGTGGTAGCAGGTCACCCCCTTTCGCTATCTCACTCGTACCTATCCACAATAAACAGAAAAGAGACAGAAGGAAAGTTTATAATGTTTATTTAAACTATCGTGCTCTAATGTACAATAGTTGGCCACAACTAGGAAGCAAATACAGGTCAGTAATGTCATTAGCATAGCTATTAGACCGTATACAATAAAAAGTCCTGACATATTATCTGACAGATTTGCCTAAACCCACCCTCACTACTAAAGCTAAATGATTATAGATTATAGATCTCTGGGCTTAGCAGTGGACCCCATACCTAAGAATTCATAGATAGTTGTTCTACATCCCAGCTGACGCAGCTCTCTTGTCTGAGGACCTTTGTGCTGTCTGCCAGTCTCCGCTCTCTGTGTATTTAGACTAAGCCTGGGCGTAGTTCGCGAAGTAGCGCTACGCGAAGCTACGCAAAGTGCAGTTCGCACTACGCGAGCTACGCGTAGCACTACGTGAACTGCGTAGTGCACTGTTCGCAATGATTGCACAGTGCCGGATGCTTGTCCGCACTGTGCAATCATTGAAAACGGCATCTTGCACAGTGCGAGCTGTCTTTTACTGCCGCTCGAGTAGATTTTTACTCGAGCGGCAGCTTTCTCAACGCGGACTGGTAGTTTGTCATCGCGAGCGGTCGCGAGCATACGCGACCACTCGCAATGAGAAACCTGACCTCCCCGCGTTGAGAATCTCGCCGGGAGGTTTATTTTCCACGCTCGCGATCGGCAACTTGATGTTGCTGATCGCGAACGAGGAAAAAGTCTTGCCGGGATGTCATTTTGCTTGCTCGCGGTCGCCAACTTGACGTTGAGGACCGCGAGCAAGCAAAAAATGACCGCTGCACTACGCTACGCGTGTTTGCACTGTGCTACGTGCAATTCGCGTTGTGCGAAGTAGCGCAAACTTCGCAAACTACGCGAGCGTAGCGTAGTGCTTTGCCCAGGGTTAATTTAGACATGTCCTGGGTCATATGATAAAACATGTATTTTCAAAAACAGCAACTGGGTGTCTTTATTATATCTAGGTGCTAGTATCCGACCACAGAGAATAACAAAAAGCAATGTTGTTTGACCTTGCCTAGGCTGTTCAGACTAAATCCCAGGAAAATGACAAAAAACGTGTGCTAGCTAAATGTGAAGATACAATGTGGCACAAAAGCAAGCGTGTACTTTAGTAACGTGTGCAAATCAGAAGCGGCCTACAAGGTGCATATTTTGGCTAACATAGGGAAAACAACAATGTCCATGTCAGGAATTGATAACACACTTGCTCTGCATATGCCCCACCCTCCTTGAGGATTGTAGAAGATTTTTACTGCATCTATGGAGTAACGAGGGGTCACAGACTTTATCATCTGCCGTCAGCCACTTATTGAAAAATGTGCAGCCGCAAGTGATCTCCAAGCTTATAACATTTCTGGACATTGCAGACAAATTATTAAGAAAAAATCCAGAACCGTAAAAGCAGCAGCAGCCTAGTTGCAAACTTTTTTAGAGCAAAGATACATATCACACAGCCATAGAAGGTGTGAAAAAACTGTTTATTTTTCAAATCATATGTATTTATTAATGCAGCACAAACAGAAATAGCCAGCGTTTATGGTCTAATTTCGAAGATTTTATATTTTTTATTTTATATCACATGGCCGCAACCTGGAAAGTGCAATGAGACTATGGAATGTCCATATTATTAGATCACAAGCTGCTTATCGAAATACATTTGTATTGACTGAACCTGTATGATTGACAATTTGATCTTTTTGACTATTCATCAACATAATTACTGTAAAAATGAGGCATCGATCTCTCTTTTAATTCTACTTGGCACGTTTTGCACTTTAATGGACTTGATTGTCCAAATAAAGTATTTCTTATTATTATTAACAATGTCCATGTGGGAAACACATGACAGCAGATGCCAGCTGAAATCTGGCATTCCTGCTGATGACACGCTAAGACTTTCTGAGGTCTAATCCTCATTTTGTGGTAGAACTGGCCCCAGCTCTTCTTCAAAAAGGCTGCTGATTGTGTCCTGTGATAAGTGAAAGACTTGGTAGAACTACTTGCTACTTCTACAGGAAGATTGTAAAATAACACTGCACCAGTGGCGGCTGCCACCAAGTAGTACGGGTGAGGCGGAGGTGAGGGCAGGGGGTGGTGGATAGAGAAAAAAAATGACTTACCTTGCTCCCAGACCGCCACCTTGCATCCTGTCGTCCTCTTCTGTTCCTGCTTGAAGCAGGAAAACAAACAGGCTCCTTCAGCTAATCGCAACGCTGCAATGCAGTGTTGTGATTGGTCTGAGTGCCGTGATTCGGTGCTCAGACAGGCAGTGGAAGCCTGTGCATGTTCCTCACCAGGCTGTGCATTACAGCCTGGTGGGGAACATGCAAAGTGCGCATGACTGTTTGGCCGGGCCAAGACGGCCGGCCAAGCAGTCATGCTCACTTAAGTGCCCACCACTCCTCCCCTTGCTGGCTGTGACAAAGCCCGCCCCACCCCACCCCGTAAACCGGAAAAATAAAATGATAATAACTGGGGGGCCGATTCACAGAACTAATCTGAGATAAAATCCTAAACTTACTACTTTTGGTATTCACAGAAGGCATTTAGTAGTAGTAAAGGTAGGACTCCTAACTTTACTACCACTAAACTGAGACAAAATCCTAACTTTACGACTTTCGGTATTCACAAAAATAGTAAGTTTAGGATTTTATCTCAGTTTAGTAGTAGTAAAGTTAGGAGTCCTAACTTTACTACTACTAAATGCCTTCTGTGAATACCAAAAGTAGTAAGTTTAGGATTTTATCTCAGTTAGTTCTGTGGATCGGCCCCTCAGTGTTATTATCATTTTACTTTTCTTTTATCCACTGCTCAAAATGCAGTGGGGCGACGCTCCTCCCCTTATCGAAGGAGTAGCCACTGCACAGCACTGATTTGTATTTACAGGCCAGTGTGAAATTTTCCCTTATGCTCACTTTACGCACATTTTCATAAATTACATCAGTGAGAAATTATACACAATTTTCAGCTGCAGAGGGCTGGTTTGAGTGTAAAATATCTGTCGGGGACAGGCTTGTGCAGAAAATATGTTGCAAGAGAGATTATTTCCATGAACCAGACTCCTTGACAGTTTCTCGAGTGATGTTTCAATGTAAGGCATGCCCTTATGTTCCCTTTTCACCCCCTATACCCCAAAGATAATTTCCCACAATTCATGCTTAATGTGTAATTTTCCACACATTTCATATAATTTCAAAGATAACATTATGCAATATCACGTCCTTAATTTGTAAATTAATTCAGTAAAAAATAAGTTCATGAAATGCATCTTAAAAACATAAATATTTTACATTATTACAAATGAGGTTAAGGTATTTTGTTACTATTTAAAATTTGATAAAAACTGATATGGGATAGAATGACTTCAGTGTGGTAGTGCTATTATACTAGCTCTGGCATCACAATACCTTATGAATCTGTCCTCCCCTTCCTTCTGACTGGCACGGTTAGTGCTGCCGAATAAAGTTTTGCATTTAATTGATTGATGTTTACACAGTGTGCAAGCAAATGCTCTAGAGTTCTTTACTGGCTCACTTTATGCCTGATGCTTTCTGTTGAAAAAAACTGTGCAATTTCCACTGGTGAGGCAAAGGGAGGCTAAATATGCATTGATATATGAAAAGTACAATCTCTTTATTGTAATAAACACCTTGGCTGTGAGTGTTTTTTGTCTGTTATTATTCACGATAAATAGCATGGACAGTCAAAGGCAATAACACAGATTGGACTACTTGCAATTCTATTGAAAACAATGTAGAGTCTCAGGGATAATAATGGCAGGGACAGACCTTTAGCTCCAACATTTCTTTGCTTGTCTCTTGCTTCTTCCTTTTTTTATTCAAGAACATTCTACCTTCAGTGTATGGAATGTTTTAATAGCATTATACATTTCAATGCTAGTAGCTCCACTGAAAACAATGTAGTGGCTCAGGGCTAATAATGACTGGTGCAGACCTTAATATTCAACTTGTATTTTGTTACTCCTTTTTATTTGAGAACATTCTACAGCCCTTCTGCCTGAGGTAAAGAAAGCTTGTGTTATTTGTAACATTGAACCTATACTGTACACTTCATGGGTAGCCAAGTTCATGTTGACAATGAACCACAGATGAAAGGCAATCTTGCCCATAGGACAGAATGGGGAATGCTTTGTAACATTTTACAAGCATATCTTCCCATAGGAATAAGATAGAAAATTGGAGTCTGGTATCCCTGAACACAGAATTTAATAACACATCTTTTAGTGAAGATGGTTTTTAAATAATGTGTTTGAAAATAGCACTTTTAGAAAGTGGCTATTTTCTTGTTCAACCTTACTGTATGCCTCTGCCTGTTTGTGGATTGACTGTCTGGTTTCAGTGTGACAGAGACAGAGGATGAGCATTCCCTGTAGACAGCCTCTGGGGAGGTTGAGGTTTGCCTTGCCTTCCTGGATGACCCAGCCCTGAGCTGAATAGGCCTGATCTGCATTTAGAGTGGTGGGAGGAGTAGCACCTGTACCTGAATAGGGCTGTGCCTGCCTTCCACAATGCTGGCTCCACCCCCCTTTGGTGTGTCTGGGACCAAGGCCCACACTGACAAAGGATGTTGTTGTGCACTGGCAGAAGTGCCCCCAGAACTGGTTTGGACTGGGTTCAGAGCCCCTTGCACAAAGGGATCAAAGACATTTTGGGGTATAAATATCAGACCTAAAACCCCTGAACTTTAGACTACTTCTGGAATCAAGAGGAACCTTTGCTGAGGAGAAGAGCTGGAGAAACTGAGGAGAAGTACTGCCCTTGCTGTGTGTCTGGGGTTGGCCTGCAGTTGCTGTTTCTGCCAAAGAAAGGAGAAGGACTTTGCTGTGTGCTGTGTCCCCTGCTTGAGGAAACTCTCCAAGGGCTTGAAGAAGAGCTTGCCTCCTGTTTTGAAGTCCCAGGAACAAAAGGACTTCACCCCCTCAGCTCCTCTGAACTTCCTTGCTGGGAGTTCTGACCCTCCAGGAGGTGCCTGTAACTGTGTTGGGCCTCTGGAGGTTGGCTCTGCTGTTGGGAGCTGGAAGAAACCCAAGAGAAGTAAAAAAATCCTGTTTCCAACGCAGTCGACGCCGCCGCTGTGAAGCCTCAACCTGCACCGAGGCCCGGGGAGCCGCTCATGAAGTGAACGACGCAGCGCCCGGCCTGCTCCGCAGCTCCGACGCCCTACGGCGCCCGCCGACGCCGGCAGTGATCGCCCGTGCCCGACGCCAGCGCTCGCATCGACTCCGTCTTCGCCCGCGCCTGCATCTTGTTATCGCAGCGCCGATAACGGCCAAGAGTGACTCCAGAAACGTGCCGACGTCGCATCATCACCGGAGCCGACATCGACCATCTTCGACCCCGTGCATCGTCACCGACCTCGTTTTTCAAGGTACTGTCTGTTTTGGGGTCTGTGTGACTCCGCGCCCGATGCCGCGATCCTCGCGGGCAGCGCCGTACTTTGGATTTTGTATTGTCCTGACGTTGTGATAGCCCCAGTTAGTGCTATTTAATTTCTACAAGCTTATTTTTGCAACATCCTTTTTAAAGACATTTTACTGAGTATCTGTATGTTGGATTTTTGTCGTTTTGGTCTTGTTTAGCATAGATAAAGATACTTTATTTTTCTAAACTGGTGTGGTGTCCATTTGTGGTGTTTTCACTGTGTTACTGTGAGTGTTGGTACAAATACTTTACACATTGCCTTTGGGATAAGCCTGTCTGCTCGTGCCAAGCTACCAAGGGGATGAGCAGGGGTTATCTAAAGTGTGTATCCCCCTTACCCTGACTAGAAGCAAGGGTCCCTATTTGGACAAAGGTACCTACCTCTGCCAACTAGAGAACCCCATTTCTGACATTGATGGTCAGCGGTGGGATTTGAACCTGTATTTGTACTTGACCCACAGTGATTGGTGTACATCACTAGATTAGTGCAGACCACTACGCAACCACATACTGTGTTTTGTTTTGGTTCTATTTTTGATCTGACCTTTGAGTCATCCACGCATCATGTTTCTAAATGGTAAAGCAGCAAGTGAGAAGGCAGAATTGGAGTTTAATATTGAGGATTTGCATTCCTACAAAGTAGATCAACTCAAGCAATTTTGCAAAGATTTTGGATGTCCCATGAGGAGCAGCTCTAAGAAGGATGAGCTGCAGAAGGCCTTAAGGTCCTGGTGGGAGGCCAAAGAGGCTGAGGAGACAGGGGATGCAGAAGTGGATGAGGATGCACAAGGGGATGGTTTCAGGTCACAGGATCTGCCTGTGTCCAGAGCAGCCGCCAGGGCTGGCAGTCACCATTCTGCTAGGAGCTTTTCCCCAGAGGAGCTGGAGGAAAACCAGAGGGTCAGAGATCATGAGTTAGAGGTCATGAGGCTCCAGATGAAGCGATTGGAAATGGAGAAAGATAAGATGGCAGAGGAGAGCAAGAACGCTCGTGCCTTAGAAGAGAAGAAATTGCTTTTGGAGAATGAAAAGAGGGCAGAGGAGAGCAAGAACGCTCTCGCCCTAGAAGAAAAGAAATTGCTTTTGGCTCATGAGTTGAGCATGAGGGAACTGGACATTAAGGCCAAGCAAGTGGAGTCCAGTTCAAGTGGTGGCAGCGTACAGCCAGTGCAAGGGGGTAAGGTGTACATACCCAAGGACTTAGTGCAGAATTACCAGAAGGGTGATGATATTTATTCATGGTTTACGGCATATGAGATAGCCTTAAGAATGACTGAGGTTCCTGAGAAGCCTTGGGGGGCGGGCCTGTGGAAACACTTTGAGGCCACTGGGAGGGACACCCTACCACCTTTAGAGCAGGCGGGTACCCTGACCTACCCCAACATGAAGGAGGCTTTATGCCTCAGGTATGGGCTCACTCCAGAGCAGTACAGAGAGAAGTTTAGGAACTTCAAGAATCTTGATTCAAGTACTTGGGTTGAATGTGTGAACATGTATACGCGTGCACTGGAAGGTTGGATAAAGGGCAGCAAGGTAACTGATTACCAGGGGTTGTGTAACTTAATCAGTTGGGAGCACTTGAGTAGTCTGTGTGTTCCAGAGCTGCACCAGTATCTATTGGATAGTAAGCTAACTGATCCCAGGGAGCTTGCTAAGGAGGCGGACCGCTGGACTAGCACCAGGGTCCACAAGGGGATTGTGGGTAACCCAGCCAAGGGTGGGCAGGGTCCCCAGCAGAAGAGTGGGGGGGACAAGGGTAACCAAAAGGAGTTATCTAAAGGGCCCCAAAACAGTTCCCAGTGTAAGGAGTCCCAGCCCCCCAAGCCTAAAACGTCCAGGCCCCCTAAGGGCAGGTACGACTGCCGGGGTCCCCCCAAGTGTTACTCATGTGGTCAGGTGGGTCACATTGCCAGAGATCCCAAGTGCCCCAACGCACCCCCAGCACCCACTGGTGCTACGTCACTGGGATTAGTGAGTGTAGCGCTTGGGGAGGAATTGGTTCCCAGTGAAGGGGGGAGCAAGCAGTTATGACCCTTGTCTCTTTAGGAGACAGAGAGATGGTCCAGGGATCCTATCTGCCTGAGAACACTAAGAAATACAGGCAGTGGGTGACCATCAATGGGAGGAGGGTGGAGGCTCTGAGAGACACAGGAGCCAGTGTGACATCTGTCAGGTGTCAATGGGTGTCTGAAGAGCAGGTTATTCCCAATGTACTTCACCCTGTAGTTGTAGCAGACAACTCTGAGCGCGTCTGTAAGGTAGCGCTAGTTGCCTTTGAGTGGGGGGAGGTCTCAGGTTCCTTGAAGGCCGTTGTTAGTCCATCCATGCTTGTAGACTGTCTGCTTGGAAATTACCTGGAGAGTTCCCCATGGAAGGAGGTGGAACGCCAGGCTCATTTGGAGATGTTGGGTCTGCCTGAGTGGGTCTGTGTGACCACTCGGTGAATGGCAGCCGGTAGGGGTACTCAAGAGGACCTGGAGCCTGAAACAGTGGCCCAGGTGCCTGCCAGAAAGAGGAGGGGCAGGGGGCGTGGGAAACCAGCCCCCGAATTTCCCACAGTCCAGGAGGAGGCAGAACCTGAGGGGGATGCCCTGGAACCTACAGGGGAACAAGTAGCCGAACTGGGAGACCTGCCTGAGCTGACCTATTGGCAGCAGGAAGGGGGTCCCTCCAGGGAGGAGTTCTGCAAAGAGCAGATGGAGTGCCCTACTCTTGTTGGTATGCGGCAACAGGCTGCAGACCAGGCAGCAGGTGATCAGTCCGGATCACATCTGATTTACTGGGAGGATGGATTACTATATTGTGAGCCTAAGGTCACTGATCCCGGTGCAGCCCGTGTGCTGGTGGTACCCGAGCGCTTCAGGACCTTCCTACTGGGTCTGGCTCATGACGTATCTCTAGCAGGACATTTGGGGTTCGACAAGACCTATCAGAGGCTTGTCACCCACTTCTACTGGCCCCAAATGAGAAGGAACATTGGTACCCATTGCAGATCTTGTCCAACTTGCCAGGCAAGTGGCAAGAGTGGAGGGAAGTGTAAGGCTCCCCTCCAACCCTTTCCTGTGGTGAGCACCCCTTTCGAGCGGGTGGGCATTGATATTGTGGGGCCACTGGAACCCAAGACAGCCTTAGGCAACAAGTTTATCTTGGTCTTGGTGGACCATGCCACCCGGTACCCGGAAGCTGTCCCTCTCTGGACAATCACAGCCCCCGTGGTGGGCCGTGCATTGATGGGGATCTTTTCCCGTGTGGGGTTCCCCAGAGAGGTGGTCTCTGACCGAGGACAAACTTCATTTCGAAGTACATGACATCTTTGTTGGAGGAATGCGGTGTAGCTTACAAGTTCACCACTCCTTACCATCCTCAAGGGCATGGGTTGGTTGAGAGATTCAACCGAACCCTGAAGGGCATGATCAAGGGTCTTGCAGAACCCATGAGACGGAAGTGGGACGTCTTTTTGCCATGCCTGCTTTTTGCCTACAGGGAGGTACCCCAGAAGTCCCTAGGGTTCAGTCCCTTTGAACTACTGTACGGTCACCCTGTGAGAGGACCTCTGAGTCTGGTGAAGGAGGGTTGGGAGAGAACTCCTGGTAAGACCCCACAAGACGTGCTCAGCTATATGCTGGCCTTCAGAAACCAGACTCAACACTTCAGGAAACTCGCTCAGGTGAACCTAGAGGCTAGCCAGGAAGAAATGAAAAGATGGTACGACCAGAATGCCACTCTGGTAGAATTTCAACCTGGCCAGAAAGTGTGGGTGATGGCACCAGTGGAGCCTTGCGCACTCCAAGACAAGTGGACAGGTCCATATGAGGTGGTGGAGCGCAAGAGTGAGGTGACCTATTTGGTTGACTTGCAGTCTCCCAGGAACCCTTTGAGGGTCCTACACGTGAACCGCCTCAAACCACACTTTGAGTGGTCTGAGGTAACTATGCTCCTGGCAACAGATGATGGAATGTAGGAGGAGAGTGAGCCTCTTCCTGACCTCCTGTCGGCCAAGGAACATGATGGGTCAGTGGATGGGGTAATCCTCTCTCCTACCCTGACCCCAGAACAGCAGAGGGACTGTCAGCAGGTGCTGGGACAGTTCGCCTCCCTGATACCAGGAGTCACCAATTGGTGCGACCATGATGTGGACACTGGGGACAGTCTACCTGTGAAGCAGAAGTTTTACAGGGTAGCTGACAAGGTCAGGGCCAGCATCAAGGAAGAAGTTTCGAAGATGTTGGAGTTAGGGGTGATAGAGCCCTCCAGCAGCCCCTGGGCTAGCCCAGTGGTCTTAGTGCCAAAAGCTGCTGCACCCGGTGCCACTCCAGAACTTCGGTTTTGTGTGGACTACCGTGGGCTCAATGCGGTCACCAAGACTGACGCACACCCCATCCCCAGAGCTGATGAGCTCGTGGATCGGTTAGGAGCTGCCTGGTACCTCAGTATGTTTGATTTAACATCTGGGTACTGGCAGATTGCCTTAACTGAGGGGGCCAAGGAGAGGTCAGCGTTTTCAACACCAGAGGGGCACTACCAGTTCCGGGTTATGCCCTTTGGGTTGAAAACGCCCCTGTACCTTCCAGAGACTGGTCAACCAGGTACTGTCCGGGCTGGAGGAATTCAGCGCCGCCTATCTGGATGACATTGCTGTGTTCAGCTCCAGTTGGGAGGAACATTTGAAACACCTCTGCGAAGTGTTGAAGGCTCTGCACAAGGCAGTCCTCACTATCAAGGCGAGTAAGTGCCAGATAGGGCAGGGATCTGTGGTGTACTTGGGACACCAGGCGGGGAGCGGCCAGGTGGTGCCCCTACAGGCGAAGATTGATATCATTCTGGCTTGGGAGCCCCCCAAGACCCAGACAGAGGTGAGAGCCTTTTTAGGTCTCACCGGGTACTACAGACGGTTTGTCAAGGGATATGGCACCATTATTGCCCCCTTGATAGAGCTGACTTCAAGGAAGCAGCCCAAGAGGGTGATCTGGACTGGCGCATGCCAGGCCGCTTTTGAGGCCCTAAAATCTGCTTTGTGCATGGCACCCGTGCATAAGGTACCTGATTTCTCCAAAGAGTTTGTTGTGCAGACAGATGCTTCAGAGCATGGTGTGGGAGCAGTACTCTCACAGTTGAATGACGAGGGCTTGGACCAACCTGTAGCTTTCATCAGTAGGAGGCTACTTCCCAGGGAATAGAGGTGGAGTGCAATTAAAAGGGAAGCATTTGCTGTGGTCTGGGTACTGAAGAAGCTAAGACCCTACTTGTTTGGGACTCACTTCCGGGTTCAGACAGACCACAGGCCCCTCAGATGGTTGATGCAGATGAGGGGTGAGAATCCTAAACTTTTGAGGTGGTCCATCTCCCTACAGGGTATGGACTTTACGGTGGAACACTGCCCTGGTACAGAACATGCCAATGCTGATGGTCTGTCCAGATTCTTCCACCTTAGCGATGAGAACTCCCAAGAGGGTGGGTAGTTCCCCCCACTTTTCAGCTTGAGGGGACACGTGTTAGACCTGGCATCCTTGGCGCGGTTTTCACTGACTTTTTGCCTCTACCTCCTGTGTTTTTGATGCTGTGCTGGATTTCGTTTTTGCTGGCTTAGATGCTTTGGGCACTTTGCCACTGCTGATCAGTGTCAAAGTGCAAGTGCTCCCTGTGTAAATTATTATTGTGATTGGTTATCCATGATTGGCATATTTGTATTACCAGTAGGTCCCTAGTAAAGTGCACTGAGTGTGCCTGGGCTGGTAACTCAAATGCTACTAGTGGGCTTGCAGCACTGATTGTGCCACCCACCTGAGTAGCCCTGAAAAGATGTCTCAGGCCTGCCACCGCAGTGCCTGTGCGGAGTTTGTTAAATGCCATGTCGACTTGGCAAGTGCACCCACTTGCCAGGCCTTACCCTTCCCTTTTCTTACACATAGGACACCCCTATGGTAGGCCCAAGGTACCTCCCTGTGCAGGGGGCAGTGTATGTGAAAGGTAGGACATGTACTGGTGTGGGTAACATGTCCTGATAGTGAAATACTGCCAATTTCGTTTTTCACTATTAAAAGGCTATCTTGCCCATAGGACAGAATGGGGAATGCTTTGTAACATTTTACAAGCATATCTTTCCATAGGAATAAGATAGAAAATTGGAGTGTGGTATCCCTGAACTCAGAATTTATTAACACATCTTTTAGTGAATATGGTTTTTAAATTATGTGTTTGAAAATAGCACTTTTAGAAAGTGGCTATTTTCTTGTTCAACCTTTCTGTGTGCCTCTGCCCGTTTGTGGATTGACTGTCTGGTTTCAGTGTGACAGAGACAGAGGATGTGCATTCCCTGTAGACAGCCTCTGGAGGGGTTGAGGTATGCCTGGCCTTCCTGGATGGCCCAGCCCTGAGCTGAATAGGCCTGATCTGCATTTGGAGTGGTGGGAGGAGTAGCACCTGTACCTGAATACGGCTGTGCCTGCCTTCCACAATGCTGTCTCCGCCCCCCTGTGGTGTGTCTGGGACCAAGGCCCACACTGACAAAGGATGTTGTTGTGCACCGGCAGACGTGCCCCCAGAACTGGTTTGGACTGGGCTCAGAGCCCCTTGCACAAAGAGATCAAAGAGATTATGGGGTATAAGTATCAGACCTAAAACCCCTGAACTTTAGACTACTTCTGGAATCAAGAGGAACCTTTGCTGAGGAGAAGAGCTGGAGAAACTGAGGAGAAGTACTGCCATTGCTGTGTGTCTGGGGTTGGCCTGCAGTTGCTGTTTCTGCCAAAGAAAGGAGAAGGACTTTGCTGTGTGCTGTGTCCCCTGCTTGAGGAAAGTCTTGACGGGCTTGAAGAAGAGCTTGCCTCCTGTTTTGAAGTCCCAGGAACAAAAGGACTTCACCTCCCAGCTCCCCTGAACTTCTTTGCTGGGAGTTCTGACCTGCCAGGAGGTGCCTGTAACTGTGTTGGGCCTCTGGAGGTTGGGGAGCTGGAAGAAACCCAAGAGAAGTAAGAAATCCTGTTTCCGACGCCGTCGATGCCGCCGCTGTGATGCCGCAACCTGCACCGAGTCCCGGGGAGCCGCTCGTGAAGTGAACGACGCAGCGCCCGGCCTGCTCCGCAGCTCCGACGCCCTACGGCGCCCGCCGACACCGGCAGTGATCGCCCGTGCCCGACGCCAGCGCCCGCATCGACTCCGTCTTCGCCCGCGCCTGCATCTTGTTATCGCAGCGCCGATAACCGCCAAGAGTGACTCGAGAAACGTGCCGACGTCTCATTATCACCGGAGCCGACATCGGCCATCTTCGACGCTGTGCATCGTCACCGACATCGTTTTTCAAGGTACTGTCTGTTTGGGGGTCTGTGTGACTACGCGCCCGACGCCTAAATCCTCGCGGGCGGCGCCGTACTTTGAATTTTGTATTGTCCTGACGTTGTGATAGCCCCAATATGGGGTATTTGATTTCTACAAGCTTATTTTTGCAACTTCCTTTTTAAAGACATTTTACTGAGTATCTGTATGTTGGATTTTTGTTGTTTTGGTCTTGTTTAGCTTAGATAAAGATACTTTATTTTTCTAAACTGGTGTGGTGTCCATTTGTGGTGTTTTCACTGTGTTACTGCGAGTGTTGGTACAAATACTTTACACATTGCCTTTGGGATAAGCCTGTCTGCTCGTGCCAAGCTACCAAGGGGGTGAGCAGGGGTTAACTAAAGTGTGTATCCCCCTTACCCTGACTAGAAGCAAGGGTCCCTATTTGGACAAAGGTACCTACCTCTGCCAACTAGAGACCCCCATTTCTGACAGTGGTCAATGTTGCGGTTAAGGATTGGGTCTGGAAGCAGCCTGATGCTGCAGGTTCATTGTAAGGAGTGTGGATTCTAAGTGTATGATGCCCTGTAGACGGAGCCGGATGCGGGCAGTTACAGGGCTGATGCATCTACAGCCATGTGTGCCATGAAGGCCTCCCAGAGGATCACCTGGGAGCGAACAGAGCAAACATTTTGTGCAAAATATCCTTCAGTTTCATCAGAAAGATGAGATATAAACTAATATCTGTCAGTCACCAGGCACATAGTCGCAAGCCACCTGCGACATGATCGCCAGAACCCTTCAGGGTAAAACTAATCAGAGAGTGGTCAGATAGACCCTGCGCGAATACCCGCATCTGCTCAATATTCCACATCTCCAACTCAGGGGCAGGCAAGTAGTTCAACCTGAAGTATGTGTCATGGAGACTTAAACAACAAGTATCCCTGCCACTCTGTGGGTAGAATCTCATGAAACCAGCATGGAAGAATCTACTATAGCCAAATTGAGGCCCAACTATTGGGTCTCCTGGAGAAGTAGGATATCTGCCCCTTAGCGCTCCACTTGAATTCATTCAGGAGACCGTTGACGTTCCATGAGATAATGGTGGTGTGGTCTCTAGAAAGGTCCCCATGTGAGCTACCTATTACTCAAGTAGGGAAGCCTGTGCCTAGTGTTATGGAAGCTGCGGTTTGTCCATTTGTACCATGTGTTAACTAAGCAAATTAAAAACAACAGACAGGACACCAAAAAATCAAAAACATACCCTATATCCCACCCCATAGTTCTGAAACTTGAAGCAGCTGTCATGCGTTGCATATGGAGGATTCACCAACATGGTGGGAGCTCTCCGTGGATCCATATCACTAAAATACCCAAATTCAACCCCAACTAACTAAAACGCACACTTCACACAATGAGTAGGTGCATGGCTAAAATGGACAGCAAACCAAACACCTCTCCCATTCCATTCCCCACCGCCCAAGCTCCATGAGACTATAAAAACCTTCACCTAGTTTATTAATAGGACAAAAAGAGGCAATAAGAAGAACGGTTGGAAGGAAAAGCGGTCCCCAGATGAAGCAGAGAGGAGTAAGGAAGGGACAAAGGAGGGGGAACCATCTCGCCAACCCCCATGGACAGCAAGGAGTGTAAGTCAAAGGGCTCGACCAGTCTGAGGGCCACCACCAATCAACCCATCTTCGGTAACGCCCCGTCTAGAAACTCACAGAACCAGGGCCAGAAAAATCCACACTTGGCCAGGGAAATCTGCTCACAGTGCTTCCTGTACATCTGTCAGTGTACTGGCAACACATCCTCCTGCACAGCTTATTGGTTGCTTGGTGAGAGAACCCATCATCTGTGGGCAGCTGGTGACCCAGAGACATATGACATTTCAGGATTTTTTGTTCAGCCGCCCAGTTTCATGCTGCCTTGGGGATGTCCAAAAAAGGATTTGGACCACCACAGCACTTTCAATTTTGTGGTCAAGAGCAAACAATATTCAAAGTGCATGTCTCTCAGTTTGTGTTGACTCCCTTTAAGGATTGGGCCTACTGCTGCACCATTTTAGTATAATCTGGAAATAGAATTGTATTGTTGGAGTTGTAGGGTAGGTGACCCTGCTGCCGTGCCTCTTGGTGGATTGTGTCTCTATCCTTATGGTTAGATATTCTGGCGATGATAAGCCGAGAAGAGCCCCAGGAAGCAGTGCTCACCGAGGGGCTGTGGATCCTCTCAATAATGAAGCACGGCAAAAACTCCTCTGCTAGCACCCATGACTGGAACAATTGAAAAAGAAAGTTCTCTGGATGGATTCCCCTGACCCACTCAGGAAACCACACCAAGTGAACATCAGTTGACTGTAGAATATCCATTGTGTCTGAGGAGTGGATCTATGTAACTCCCTCCACTCCATGCCCCACAGTTACATCTGTCCTGGATTTTGCACCCTGGACGGGTGTTGCTTGAGAGATTTTTTTCTTTTTCAGGTTGGAGATGTCAGGTCACTAATTTAACCTTGACAATCACGGCCGGGGTTACCAAATCACAGCTTGGAATATGTAGATTCTGCCCAAAGATTGGCCGTTCAGGACAGGCAGTAGGATGGGCACAGCGCCCCGCGAATAAAACACTAGAGAATTAATTCCCATGTTGGGCTTTCATTGGGTAGGGGGCGGCAACCACAATGTCACCACCTCCTTGCCCCAATTAGTTGCACAGTGAGATACTGAAGTACTCACAGGCATTGGGACCTAGCCATCGGTAACATCCCTAAAAGCAGTCGCTGGTGCAGTAGCAAAACTAAAACTCCAGTTGGCAATTTGGCAGCAACTCCCTAAAAAGAAGAAAAATGGGGGACTGTTAGCACCCCAAGCAGTCCAAAGGGGTTAGGGCGGCAGCACTGGTATGAGTGGGGCTGATGCCCATTCACTCTAATGCGGACCCAGAAGGCCGTCCAGCATCCAAGGCACTCCCCTCGGGCACTGCAGAGCAGACACAGTAGGTGGAAGGGAGGACCAAAGAAGACCACCCGGAGATTGCAGGAGCACAGAAGGACTCCTAGCACCTCTGTGGCTCAGCAAACGCCCTCTAACAAGGTCCAACAGTCTCTGGAGCCCGAGCCACCACCGTCTGTGCTTCGTTGGTGCTGCTGGGGGAGGACTGCTCTACATCTCTGGCCCGGGGTAACCATCCAACTCACTCCTGGCCTCGGGGCTCCAACGAGTCACTCAAACGGGGCAAGGATCTCAGAGGGTGGGGTCAGGATTCCCTCAGGGTCCTATTTTTTTGAGTCCACGCAGCACTGTTGGGGAGACTCCTCTTCTCAGCTGTCGCCTGGGGAGCACACTGGAACCCTCTTGGTTCAGGGCTGATGCCTACCTGGTCTCTCTAGTGGCCTAGTTCCACAGAGGGTGGGCAGTCAATCTACACGACCTCCCCAAAAACTGAGCCTTGGCCCACTCAGGGCCAACTCTCAATCGATCAGGCTCAGCCGCAATCAACTCGATGTGGCACTCGCTATGTAGGCTGTGGTGCCACAATACAGCTCGTGGGCCCCTTCAGTAACAGAGATTACTCTTGGTGTTGGCAGGATGAATCAGCATTATTGAGCTCGAGCAGCTGCCATGATTGATGGCAGGAACCACATCACTCGATCTTGATGTGATTATACATATTTGATAAGTTGATTTTGTCTTTCTCTTGCAAGTTGTACGTTTTTCGTCTTAAAAAGAATCGAATATCATCCAAACTTTCACAGTTGTTGTCTGGTTCTTTTTTCAGTTTTGACATTTGAGATCTTTTTATGGTGCCCTCTATTTCCTTACTGAATTTATCCATATTTTCTTATGCATTCCCAATTAACATTTTCACATCAGAAAAAAACACTTTTTCAACATTTTGTTGTAATTTCTCTGGCTTGGCTTCATAGCTAACTCCCATTATCATAAATATACTTCATTTTTAACCTCGCAATAGTCTTTTCAGTGTTAAATATTGTTTAGGAGTAATCACCATCTACCATTTGAAGATTACACTCTCAGGCTCTCCAGTTTGAGAAAGAAGTCTCTCACGTCTTTCAGTTGTTACTCGCTAATCACAGCTTCACTGTCCGTGGAAGCTCCAATTTAGAAAAGTTGTTCGCTTCTGTCCCTGAGCATCACAATTAGTGTTGTAATTGTTGAGGGCTTTAGGGTACTGTAGTGAATCAGAGTAATTTAGTTTTAACAATCAGCTAATATATGTTATTTATTTTGATTATTTCTAACCTTGAGGAAGTAACATCAGGCACAAAACACGTTGGCTAATTTTTCAAATGTAGTTGCATATTTATTTATTTTTTCAAATTTGGCTGTATTCGTATAACCACCAGTCGGTATTCATCCGGGAATCTTCTGTGAAATATACACTAACTAAAGACTACAATAAGTTAGAAAAATAAAGTCTTGAATATATTAAAAAGATAATTTTATGCATCAAACATATTTGGATTTAAAATAACCATCTATTTAAAGGTGGTGCTGTTTTTGCTCCTAGATCGTAGAGCGGAAATGATCAAGTTTCAGCAGCAGCCTCATCAGTCTGCACTCTTTGTATGTGAAATGCTTTTAAGCTAATACTCCTCAACAAATATTTACTCTCTGTCTGAAGCAACACATTTCTTTTCTTGGAACTTATTACCCAATCCTGTTAATGTATACTACCAGTGAAAATACCTTTAAATTCAGGATGTCATCATTCATTCCAGCATAGCTCAAATCAGCTGAAGTTGCTTCAATCTGGATACATCTTTGTACATCTTTATAGACCAGGAAACAAGACCTATATTTTGCAAGATTAGCACCACACAGACCTACTTACTTTATTCCTCAGTATTCCTGAAACCCTTCTTGAACCCTACTGTAATTTATTTAGCATGGAAGAGTATGCCCTTCGTGCTTAGAACCTGACCAATAACCCTTTCAAACAGCCTTGCTGATTTCAGTTGTCTTAAAATCTCTGCTACGATCCACAATTTCCTAGTCCTAAGAAAATATTGCTAATACATTAACTATTATCACTTGAAAATGTGTTCAAATCTCTTCATGAGCCCTAGCCCGTCTTAAGAGGCACCAGCAGAATGTCATTCAAGTAGTGAAGAAACCTTGATTATCTGATCAAGAAAATTGCACCCCATTCTGAAACTGCACTGAACATCTCACCCGATAAACATTAGAGGAAATACTGCACAGTTTTATTTAGGTAATAGTTTTTCTCCCATTTGAAAATGAGCAAAGTGCTCAAATTCAAATTAGTTATCAGCCCAAGTAATTAAAACCATTGCAAAAATAGACAAATGAATTTACCGGCCTAGAAGAAGTACAGAATATAAAAATATGATTAGACAAGAAAACTGGTTGTCCATATAAAGGGCCTTATTTAGAGTTGGAAGGACAGGATACTAAGTCACAAATGTGTGAATTATAGTCTATGGCGCTTGCAATGTGGTCGTCAGGAAATTCATGTCATTTTGACTGAGAATGGAGATTTTCCTAAGATTAGAGTCAGAAAGTTAAGTTTTATTAAAGACATGGAGTCTATTACAGTGCATTCTTTTCTTTCTTTTAACCCAAATAGCAGCCAAAATAAACAAAGAAAATCCCCTTCCCATGAATCGTTCAGAAGAAACTACAACATGAAATCACAATTGACATTAACCAATAGCCGTTCACTTAACCCATGAACTTTCCAACAATTGTGAAAGTCATTAATATAGCAAAGAGGTCTCTGGCCAGATCCAAAGCAGCAGGCCACTAACTGGTATTTCCATCCAACAAAGTTGAACAACAAGATCCTCATTGTTTAATGAAAACGGTTGACTTCTCATATGCATTACAAGTTTTTGAATTGGTATGCAGCCATATTCCTATATCAAGCTGGTGTGAAATTTGTTGTAACAGGAGCTGAAAAGAGAAAAGAGAGGGGATTAAACTTATCAAGTGGTGGGATAATACTCGTCTCCTTGTCTTTAACAAAATCACAACTTTCTCTCACAAAAGCTGAAAAAATCTCTAGTCTATTACAAGGCCGGAGGCCCATATTGTGCTTGTTCAAAGTATAGACACAACCTGAGGAATCCGCTTACAACAAAACGTTCTTAATGGTGAAATATTAGGCCAATCTGCTGATCTGGGAATGTCATCTAAACCAGCTTCAGCCCAAAAAACCATAGATGTCATTGCTCCCCTTGTTGCATGGTCTCCAAAAGCTGTCATATCAATAACAGCCAGGCCTATGACCCATCTGGCCCAAAAGGAAAGAGTGGGCGATGAGACTGATTTTTGAGGTTTCTTGAAAAATTAAAAGTTGAACCACAGAGGCCATTCTCTGATTCCCAGTTTTGTCAATTTATGCTTTGAAACTATTTCCAGCACAGAGTTTTGGTTGCAACAGAATATAGGGATAATCATCTGTCATGAAGTTGGTTTTCATCCTTCTGTGCACATTAAAACAAACACCTGAAGGAGTATATTGTGCAGTGGAAACATTTAAAGCGTTAACATCAGATAATGTTTCAAAGAAACTAAACAAAACATGACTGTCAATTTAGCTGAAAGAAACTTCAATAGCATACCATTATTATCTGGTCATGTAATAAAAAAGGTTCAATATCAAATTAACAATCTACATCTGATTGTATTTATGTATAGGAGAATTACAAAATCGTACTCCTTTAACAGAAGACATACCAACAGGTGTTCCCATACAGGTCTACAATCCTCTCTACAAATTGCAGCCCTGTTGGTATTAATGCCCTGTACGCATTCCCTTTTGAGGCTAAAGAAGCCAGAAAATGTACCACTCAGACAATATCTGCTGAAAAAGGATCTGAATTTCTGTCCATGCACCAGCTATACCACACCAACAAAGCTGATCGGCAAGCTTTTGTTGTTCCTTTAGCCAGTCTTGTCATATGAACTGGGCAGCCTCTGACAAAAATCATTGGGTTCTCTATCGATACCTAAAATCCTCTATGTATTCAAAACAAGGGATGGATTGAGGATCATATTGTGGAATTTTTCATGTGGATTAATGAATAGACAGGGAAAAGAAAGAATCAGGATTGAAGAATCTACAGACAATTCTGGGGCAATAGGAACCAAGGCTGAGTTTGCCAGGTGCTTTTTGTCTTTGAACCCGAGCTAATACCAAGTATATCATAATGAATGCGGGACAGGCATAGCTTTTTCGAAAATAGAAATCAATCTTGGAGGAAAGTACCTATCGCCAAGGCTCGAAGATCTGGTCTCCAGCTGTTCAAGTAAGGAAGTTGAGTTTCCAAGTGAGAGGCAAAGAGATTTACTGATAAAGGACCATATTTGGAACTCACTTTTTTGAAAATTAAGTGGTAGAGATACCAATCGCTGGAATCTCAAAGGAGCCTGGAACACCAATCAGCTATTGTGTTCAGATTTTCTGGAAGCTATTCCACTTGTACTGAAAGCTTTATCCCAAAACCTCTTGGCCAACTTCACTAGCGGTGTGGGTTTCATACCTTTCAGATGGTTAATATTGTTAACAGCAGATAGATTGTTCATTCTTAAAAGAATGCACAACTTAACTTTGGATTGCAAGAAAGCATGCAAGCAACTCTTGACCATTTATCTGCAGAGATGACTTCTGCATTGACCATGTACTGCCAGTCGAGAAGGGAATACGTCTTGAGCCACGTCCATTCCACTTGCTTCAGATTCTAATACAAATCTGGGGCAAATGAAAAGGTTGTCTTGCCATTTCAGGCATCCCAGGGATCTAGTCACCATTGTAGTTCTGAACTGGACTCTTGATATACATTTTTCAAGTCAGAATAGGCAAGCCCTCAATGAAGATGATGATGTCTGAAGGGCCCAATAATGTAGTGGCCCCGGAAAGATGGCTTGAATAGAAGCTAGCAGACCGACAAAGCAAGCTAAGATTCTGAGAGATAGAGCAGACATCTTCAGAATCTGGTGTATTTCTTTTTTATCATCACCACTTTGTCCAGAGGTAAATGAAGAGCAGCTTTACCTGAGTCGAACATGAATCCTGAACACTCCATATGTTCTGAAGGAATTAAATAAATCTTTTTTGGTTTATTAGAAAATCTACACTTTGTAACAATTCTTTGAAAAAGATCAGTTGATCTTGTAGCTGATCCTTGTCCGCGGCCAGAATTAGGAAGTAGTTTAGATAGACTATTAATCTCATTCTATGTGCGCTGTGACCGTTTTTGTGACTTTCATGAAGCACCATGGTACTGACGAAAGGCGGAAATGAGAAGACTTAAAACGATAAAATGTCCCTATCCATTGAAACTGTATGATTTCTGAACGGGGATTTTAACATGTGCATTCAGAAGGTCCAGACAAACCTTCCAATCACCTTCCAGTGAAGTGCCCCCTAAGTGTAATATAGTTGAAATGATACCTTAAAATCCTGTTGAACTACTTCATATTTATTACTGGATGGCACTTCTTTTTCTTCAGGATTAAGACAATTGTGCTTAAAAATCTCAAAGGATTGAAAGAGATGATCTTTATAGCCTTTTTGTCTAGTAGTGATTTTGCTTCCTCAGAAACTAACTGTTCCTATTCTTTGGGGAATTGGAGAGCACAAGGGAAAGAAATTAGGAATGGCTGATCATAAATATCTACACAGTGCCCTCAGACTGCTTGTAAAACCGATAGATCTGCAGCTATATTTACCCATGTGGGAAGAAAAAAAGCCAAACAACCTTCAACAGGAGGATGACTATATATTGAAACACTTGCAGGGGTTTTGAGTTCTTCTTTGTCAGTATCAATGGTCTCTAAACCCTCTGTTTTTTTGCAGATAGAATTGATGTCTGTAGTCTTGTTGGTGAGTGAAGCAGCCTCTGAAGTACCTGTATCCTCTTGAGGACAAACGGCTGGCAAAGCAGCTCCTGTCTTTGCTGATCCTGCCAAAAACCTGTGATCCAAAAATTGTTCTTAGTGAAAATTGAGCCTTTTCAATTGAAGCAATTGTGGAGATATACTTGCTAATTTTCTTAATGAAAGAATCACCAAAGAGCAATCCGTTCTCTTGTTAATCCTCCTCCTTAGATGCCAATTTTCCTAATTTGGGTCAGTTTTTAACAATAACCTTCTTAGTCTTTCCTGTGCCATAGCTGAATTAGCATTACCCAGTAGGCTAATTGCTCTTTGAGCCAAATTAAATAGGATAGAGCGATCACTTTGGGGGCCTTCTAGTCTAGCTTCCTCTCCTAAATCTAGCATGCTCATCAGAGGTCCAGCCAAATCAAAAATCCTTCCTTGATAAATTGTCCATCTCTTTCTCTGGTTCATCTCTTTTTCAGATTCTTGTCGAACTACTTAAAAAAAAGAGTTATACATTGGGATATGTCACAGGAGTTACTGTCCTATTATTGGGGAAGGAAGGGCGAGGGCACTCAAAATGCTGTCTGTTCTTGTAGACCTATCTATGGGTTGTTTCAATCTTGTGGTGACATATTGAGCCACATGATCAGATGGTGCCAATTCCATTGAATATGGGTTGTGTATGAAAGAAGGATCCACCATAGGCTCTCCTTTATAATCTAAAAGAACATTCGTAAGATTATTGCTGTTCAGGAGGACTACCCATTTCTTTAGGAGAAAATATATGCCTCTTTTCCAGAGGCTTAAGCCTGATATCAGCATCTGGATCCAGGCCATCTCTATTGCCACATGAGTCTGAATTGTAAGGATCAATGTAATCATCAGTATCATCAGTATTCTGATCCTACAGCAAAGTCAAAACTTCTAAGCGAGAAGGACCAGCATCCAGAGAGTCCAAATTCTTGTCACTTAAATTAGATTCATATTGATAAATTGGGTTGGAAAGATGTTTTCTACCTTTCCTTGAACGCTGCAAATCTAAGGATCTCTATGAAAGCATTTTCTGCACTGAAATTTTGAAATGCTGGGCATAGAGTCTGCTACTGCTTGATGGACCGAGTCCTTTATGAAAGAACTGACTTATCCTTAAATAATTGGGCCTCCTAGCCATGTTACAGCATGCTGCTATAAGAGGCATTATAGTTAAAATACTTAAATATTCGAAAATGGACAAATACTTTTATTTAATAAATATAATCAAATACTTATACTGAAGTATATTGAAATATATGGATAGCGATAGGCTATAAGGCACCACTAATAAATCCACTATTTTACGCAGGAAAAGTACTATTTTTTAGCAGTCAAATATACAATTGTTTTAATTTGTCATGCAGAACTGAACCCTGTTATCAAGTAAAAAACCTCTCTTAGGGGCTGTATGCATTGAAGACTGCCATACGAAAGGTAAAATGCTCCCCTTTATCCAAAGATGGGCAAGGATGAAACCCGCTCACAGGAGGAGGGAGGCATGACTCAGTAAGATGCAGCCATGAAGATGCTGTGTTGCAGTGTGATTAGCAGGGAGGGTGGGGGGCGCACAGTGACAGTTGACAGACAGCATGTGCGCTCTCTAAAAACAGAAGCACTTGAGCCAAACAGGAGTGAATATGTGCTATGTACTAAGTAAGGTAGTAATGTATGTATACATACACGCATTGCTATAAACAAAAACAATCGTTTTGCAAATTTAAATTCGTATCTTGACTGTGGGAGCAGGGCTTGTTGCTGTCAGAATAGTTGATAGGTTAAGTGAACATCTGTTAATCAATGGCTATTGTGAGTTCATGTCGTTTCTTCCCAAGAGTCCATGGAAAGGGTAGTTTCTTTGTTTATCCTGGCTGCTGTTTGGATTAAAGCAAAACTCTAAATAAGAACCCAAATCATTACAAAGAAAAGAATAGATGTGTGAAGATACCTCTTCATTAAAAGATTAAAAACAGGTGTAATGAACGGTCAAATAATTGTCCCTGTGTGGAAATTAGTCTTATCTTCCTAATTCACTTCTTGACTACCTGGAAGAAATTTACTACCATGGATAGAATACACAACTAAAACAAAAATATTATTGCTTCATGACAAGTCCTAATGCCCCATTCCAGGAATAATGACTTAACTCATGCCGACTCTCCATTTTCCAAATACTTGTAAATACATGTGATGCTCAAAACAGAATAAAATGCCCTGCAATCAAATCTGCAGTTAGGTTGCTCTCTTTTGAGTAATACAGGTGATTTCAAACCCCTGAATAGGAATATAGAGGAAATGTAATCTCATAAAATGCCTAAGGATTCTTTGAAGTAGCAGTGCTTAATTTTGGTTCATTCTGGAAATTACATAAGATGCTATTTCCTGAGGCCCAGATCTTCATAATTCAGAATTCTAGATTTAGAGATCAGCTATAAACACCTTCAGTTGTAGCACAGAAGGGCAATCTCCCCATAGATCAGGTACTTCGAGGTGCATTAGTACTAGCTCTAGCTATTTAGCCCAGCGGCTAACAACGGCTGTTAGATCTTGCACTCCGTACTTCAAGACTATGGGCCCAGTTTAGAGTTTGATGAGCAGGATACTCTGCCACAAACGGAGCGGAGTACCCTGCCTGGCAAAACCTCAGTCCACTTCCTCAGTTTGGAAATGGGTGGATGTCATCTTTCTGATAGCAGTGTCTCTGCAGGCTTTGCCATCAGAAAGGACATCAGATAGCCTGCTCTATTTTGAGTGGATGGTACAATTTATTTTTCTTCTGTAACCCCCAGAAGACACCTGGCCGTATTGGAAAGAGAAAAAAGAAAATTTAACCACATGATGTTGGGGGCATTAGTTTCTTGGCAGTTTCTGTTTGAAAAACAAAAGGTTTGATGGCTGAATTATGGCCTCAGCGCACCAAACTTGCAGTGCCTTCAGAGGAACCACTGTGACAGGCATTCCTCTGAAGGTACAGAGATCATCACAGGCTAGACATTGTCTCTAAATTTAGCAGATGACAGACCATCAGGTTGGCAGACATAATTTTCTCCACCACCCTGATGTACGGCAGGCCACCCACCAAATCTATAAAAGACACTATATTCTTAGGTGAACCTTTTTCTGCCGACCATAGACAGTTCTGGGGCTTAGTAGGGGATGCCCTAGCTACTAGATCATGTTGTAGAACCCAACCTCCCATTTTAAGTGGGACTAGCTTGTGTAAGAAGGCATGATAAATAATTTCTAACAATAATTAATTTCTGACTCTGTCCAATTAGGAAGTGAATTTTCCCAGAAAAAACTGCTAACCAACAGTGGGCATCAATTCACAAAAAGCACCTTGCTTTCAAATGTGATAGATGGCATTTATGAATCATGAGTTCTGATATCTAGATTCTTTAATAGTTATAAGTTAGGCCTGGGCAGAATTTCAAATATGCCAGAGTAATCAGAGTAATTTCAGTAATTTCGCATTAGTCTTTGACATAGATTTACAGATCACAAAAAATCATACAGCAACAGCACATTTAGCTGCTGCTTGTGTTTGCTATTCATGTTCTGTTGCATTTAGCGCAATTTCTTAATGCAAAGTGCATCCTTGCATCCATTTTAGATGCAAAGGTACATTTTGCACTATAAAATACTGCTTAATACTAGGAGAAAGTTAGGGGAAAATCCTATCCCAAGTGCACATTTAGAGAAGGCAGGCAGCTGCTCATGCTCGCTATTCATGTTCGCTTGCATTCACCACTATTTCTTAGTGTAATCATTGGCAAGAAGGGAGAATGCTATCAGGTTATCCAATTTGCTACATTTAGCACACAATACTATTTGGAAAAATAAATGGGAGTAATCCACCAAAGTTGAAGCTGTTCCTGCAGAAGTGTTGCAAATGCCTTTGCCTCAGTATCCAATATGGCTTCTAACATGTCGGGCCTGATTCACAGAACTAACTTACGTCAAAAACGTAAAGTTAGTACTTTTTGGTATTCACAGAATACACTTACTCATTTTGGTATTCACAGAATGAACTTACTCATTTCGGTATTCACAGAAGTTAGTAGTCCTAACTTTAGGACTCCTAAATGCCTTCTGTGAATACCGAAAAGTCTTAAAGTTAGGATTTTCTCAGTTTAGGAGTAGTAAAGTTAGGACTCCTAACTTTACTACTCCTAAACTGTGAAAAATCCTAACTTTAAGACTTTCGGTATTCACAGAAGGCATTTAGAAGTCCTAAAGTTAGGAGTCCTAACTTTACTACTCCTAAACTGAGAAAAATCCTAACTTTAAGACTTTCGGTATTCACAGAAGGCATTTAGGAGTCCTAAAGTTAGGACTACTAACATCTGTGAATACCAAAATGAGTAAGTTCATTCTGTGAATACCAAAATGAGTAAGTGTATTCTGTGAATACTAAAAGTACTAACTTTACGTTTTTGACGTAAGTTAGTTCTGTGAATCAGGCCCATAGTTACCTAGTCATAAAAAGCCAAATTTGTTGTTGATCTTTTTGCTTTGAAATCAACAGATTCTCATTCCATTGTTTCTCTATGAAAACTTGATTTGCTTGACAAGTATCCTTTTTAAAAGAGTTTTTAATTCTCTTATGTAAATGTAGTGTAAGTTGGAAGGAGGAGTTTTTAACTATAGTTGTTTGTGCACCATCTGGGGCTGTATTACAGAAAGTGTCCCGGGGGTGTAACGGGCAAGTGTGCCCACTTTGCACGCCCCCAGTGCACTTTGGTATTACAGAAGGGGCCACAGACGCTTGTGCGCCCCCTTCTGTAATACAGATAGTACTGGCACACATGTAGCACCAGCGCTATCTCAAGAGGGCATTCCCTCATTTGCATGGGGATGTGGCCCCATGCAAATGAGGAAATCTCTTTTCACCCGCGCTGTATTATGGATGTGGTGCAAAGGCAAAGAAGCTGTCAGGAGATGCACTGAAAGTGCGTCACACAAAGGTGGGGCACTCTCAGTGTGCCGCAAGATGGTAGCCCTCTAGAGGGGGCAAAGGGGGTCCCATGGACCCCCCCAGACATCCTCTTGCAGGTGGGTGCAGTCAATCACTGCAACAGCCTGCAAAGTAATCTCTAATCCACCTTTTAAGTGCAGACGGGTTGTCGCCTGCACAGTGAATGCGCTTCCTCCATGGCAGCACAAGTTCGCCATGATGCAAACAGGAAAAGTGTGCCCGATGCATAGTAAGGACCCAGGTCTCTTCTTTTTCATTGAGCTTGTGAACCTTTATTGGTATAAGAATTTTGACCACATAATGACCTTCCCCTCTGGGAAGTTTGCTTCATTGAATTCCTCTTATGATCACCTATTGCTCTCTCGATGTTTACATGGAACCAGCAGGTTGTCTGTCTCTGGAGACTCTTTTGTTTTGAGCCAAATCTTTCTACCCGTTTTCTACTGCTTTCTATTTTGGCACCACTCAAAATGGTAATGCAATGACTTTCTTTCACTGGGAAGTAGTCAATGGCCCTGTCAAACTTCATGCCCCTTCTCCATTCTTAATTTGGTTGCCTCCACCAAAAAGGCTCCAGATGCAGGAAACCGTATTGAAAAACTCTCTTGACTGTATCTCACCTGTCTGTAAGGGTTGGACCTCAAATCTGAATGGAGTTTACAACGTTTTACCATTTTCTTTTGCCCTTTTTCCCTCTCTACTCGACACTTGGCTTGCAGAGCACCTTCAAGGAATTTCACATCCGAAATGGGAAATTAATTGCCTTCACATTCACCTCTGACACTTGAGGCACTTTTTGCAAGCTCCATCATAGACTGTCTTCGGTTAAAGGACCAGGATGTGTGTGCTGTTTCATTACCCATTCTCCTGAAAATCGTCTTTTTTGTGCCTTGAGAAGGATGTACTGTCAGGACCAGTTGTTTACAGGCTGCATGTACCACATTCACTTTCCAAGCAGACGACTTCTTTGGCTGCGACAGAGCCATATTTTATTCTCCCATCAGTGAGGTCTCATGTTCTATCATACTGTCTTGAACCTTTCTCCAACCTGGAACTGACTGTTCGCATTTTTAATGACCTTTCCTCTTCCTTCAGTGCCTTTTCCTCCTGTGTTCATACCTCACAGCAGTCTATGGGAAGTAGTCCTAATCAGACCCACTTTATTCATTACTTAATCATTTGATCTGGCCTCCTTTCCCCAAGCCTCGGATTTTGATGCACTGGACTTGTGCAATTAGCCTTCTGAGTGTGCAGTCTGCGTGCACTCTTAACTGCTTATATGTCACCATTGTGTGACTGGCCATTTACACCCCTGCTTTTGTGCTGTCTGCAGCTTCGAGTATAGTAGCTCTGGGAGTTTGTCCTACACTATGAACTCCCTTGTATGTATAATTTAGAGGCCTCATTACTTTGGGACGTGGCTGTCGGGATGACCCACCTCTTTTCGAATTTTTATTCCGCCTTACGTCAGGCTCACCACTGTACACAGTAAAATGTCACTGAGTACCTGACAAAACATACAGTAATCAGCTGCCAGAAATAGCACACCTTGTAATATTGTACACTGCAAAATCCGTATTATCATACAAAAATACTGTGTTACTCGGAATGAGGCATAAAGACAATATGTGAACTATTCTTTCTAAGGCTTGAAAAATGTTTAGGTTTAGAATATGTTGACTCACATTTTCCTACACGAGAAAGCGCTTCTGCTTACTCAAGTTCTCTGCAAACATTTGGATCATGTCTCAGTATATTTGGCATACATAATTTTGGTATGCTTTTCCTCTCCCCATTATATTGTTTCCATCAGAGTGACATGTCGTTGTTCAGTTCTATTTTCGGAACTGGCCATCAGCCCAGCACTAAGTATATTTTACTGTTGGAAAATATGTATTTATTTCTTCGTCCATTACTTTAGATAACATAATAAGCATAGCTGTAAATTATGATAGGGTTCTAAAAAGTGACATGGAATCTGTTGCATCTCTGTGCCATCAATAAACAAACTAATGTAAAGATGAATATCATAAGCTAACCAAAAACCTAAGACCCTGGATGTCTTTGATACTGTATATACTGGCCAGGCTTTTTCTGGCAAGGAGGAGCAACTCTAATTGCTTCTTGAAATTTAACAAATGCTAAACTTATTACAGTACTTGCTTCAACATAACATAGGAACGAACTGCAAACATTCATGCGAGGCTTGCAGTGCACTTGTTTGAATATATAAAATTTGCTTAAACCTCGAGGAGGGTTTAATTCTTAAAACCTTGATATGTAGAAAGTGTCATTTGATGATTGATTGAGGTAACATTTTATAGAGGGTCTAAATACCTAAATGGCGCCTAGGCTCTAAGCACCACTGAACACAACAGAGAGCCAAATGAGGAGATGTGGTCACTAACTTGCGAAGATAAAAGGGCCTGATTATGACTACCGCGGGCCACGGTGGCAGTGGGGGCACTGCCACACCGGCGGTCCGCTGCCCTATTACAACTTCGGCAGTCGGACCGCCTTACACTGCAGGTAGCGCAGCGGTCTTGAGGCCGCAATATACTTAGAGGGACCACCGCGGTTGGGCCAAGCATATTACGAGTTTCCTCTCCATTACGGTTTTCATTGCAGTTCTTACTCCATGAAATCGAGTGGCAGAGAGGAAACATTTTCAAACAGACCAATTCAGAAGCAGCTGGCACGGCACCAAGTGCCAACCTGGCAGATAAAACAGAATTAATTGAACCTTTGAGAGTAAATAAAGAGGTGAACTTAAGATGGATGCCTGGATCAATAAGACATGTGACTCAGGAGGTCAAAAGAAAGAATGCTGCACAAGAGTTTTAGCTGAAAGAATCAAGAGGAAGATAGCTTAGTAATCTGCGTAGCCAAGAAAATGTCTTGTTTGAAAAAAACTCCCAGATTTCTGACAACCGAAGCAAGCATATGAGGAGGGGGAAGATGGACAGGCCTAAGACTGCCCAGAAGACTTTGAGGTCTGTTTTTGCCTAAAATGATAATCTCAGTTGGGACAGTATTCATTTATAGACAGTTCTTCCTCATCCTGTTAAACAAAACAAGCATGCAATTGATGGAGCAAGGTTTCAAAAATGAAACTTGCTTGTATGCAATCCTCCTCATAGTATTAATTTATTAAACTTGTACTGTCAATACTAATCTTTGCATTCACAAACACAAAAGGGATAGACGCTTGCCTATGTGTTTTACTAATGAATAACGCTTGTCTATAAACCAAGATGGCCGCTAAAAGCGCAGGACTTCATTGCGCATGTCGCAACCTGATCACATGGTGTGACGACTTTCTTTGCTTGGTGGGAAACTTCTGCTTCTGCGCAGTGTGCATTAAAATGGCCGCTAAATGTTTTCACATGCTTCAGCTTGCTCTCATGTCATTATTAAATTGTCGTTTTCTTAACGCTACTAATGCAGGATAGTATTATGATTAAATGGGAATAGAGTAGGGAAAGTGGGTATACAGTGAAACTTTTTATTTGTGATTTTAATATTTTCTTCTTACACTTTTAGTAATTCGTAAACTTGGGCCTGGGTTGGTGTCTTGAAACTCGAGAGACAGAGGGTTCTGCGCATGTGTCCTGTATGCCTGCCAAGTGAAGTCAACTTGGACGTCTCCCAAGGCCACGACCTATTGGCCGAAGATGATGTACTCAATGTTTCCGGCGGACAAATTGTTACTTTTCTCCTGTAAAATGTATAACATTTGTCGTGAGACGGGTGGGAAATAAAGTTAATGTATTAATTTGAAGGGGCGGGAAGCTAAAAACAATAGGCTTCACAATTTAGGCCAAAATTGATATGGTGCGAGAATTCACCCCCTGTCCCTGTCCAATCAGAAGTAGTGGTCCCATAATGTTAGCAACATTAAGGGGAGGTACATGGGCGTAGAAGGGTATAATAGAATATATCATTAGTAAATTAGTCAGAGCATGCGTTCACGAAGAACAGGCATCCATACTGCCAGAGCGCTCTCAACTCCAGACTGCCCAGCTGATCGGTTGCTGACTGAATTCCTGTCCGGAAGAGGTCCTGAGGAGGGGGCGGCGGAGTCCATTAGAAGGAAGGCACGGGAGAATCGAGAGAAGTTGAGTATCAGAGAGGGGAACGGCGCAGGCGTCGTTGTAGAGAGGTCACCGGTCCTGTCCTGATCCTGGAAGAAGTCTTTGCTCTTCATCCTTCCTGGGTCCTATCTTTTCCAACTCCTTGGCCAAGGGGCTTGGTTCTCGCATTTAGGTAACTATACTGCAACCTTTAGTTGCGCTGCTGTCTCTATCTTCTCCTTTTCCTTAAACACTGTCATTTATTAGCAAAATCATTTCTATGCTTTTTCTTGGGTATTTCAATCAAGTACCGTGTTTTCTGTATTTTACTATGCTAAAACTTTAGATAAACATTTTAAAACTTCCTGACTCAGTGGTTATTTCATGATTAGGTACTATAATGAATGTCACTCATTTTAAACTTCCCAATTAGCAAAGGATTTATTGGTAAGTCATTACTCTTCAATCAGAAGGTAATTGGTAGCAGGGACTTTGATAAAAGAGTACATCTGACACCCAGCGTAAGTATTAGTGTAGTGTGAATGTATGGGCCCAAGTGAGTATATGGTGTATGAATGTTGTTGGCTAATATTGCGCTGGATCAGTTTTCTGGTAAGCAGAGGACGGTTTTTGTTACTCTTTGTTAATTGGGTAATGAGATTTTTATTTGTATTTTTATGAAATAACATCCGCTTATTTTTGAGTTTTGTTACATGTTGTCCAGAATACCCCGGGGTAGGAAAAAAGAATAGTGGGTGGCAAGTGGAAGCCATACTGCAGTGAGGTTATCTGTCAGGCAGAAATAGTACTGAGAAGTTAAGCAGGACTTTCAGTACTCGTTAGGGACTCTATGCATGTGAGTAATAGCAAAAAGGGTACGCTGATAAAAATTTGATGTTATATCACCTAGTAAGGGTAACATTGGAGAAGTAACAGGTACTTCTGGAGCTTGTGTGAAGAGTAGACGGAAGTGTTTTTACTCGTAGTGTATGTATTAGTAAACGGAAAGGTTTTACTAAAGTGTGGAAGAAACTGTCCTTTTCAAAATTAGTGGAAACTGGCACGATAGCGAATGTTTTATGTTGTTACTGAAATTTAATTAAGATTTATAGAGAAATAAGTTTGCGTAAAGTTTTGTAAAGGGAGGGTCAGTTGCCGGAGAGGGAGCTGACGTCACAAAACGCCGCGCTGTGATAGGTTGAAACAGCGGGTGTGGAGAGACACTTGTAAAGGAGGGGTCAGTAGTCAGGAGTAGTGCTGACGTCACAGGTGCCGCGCTGGGTTTGGTTAAACCAGCGAGGACAGAAAAGAGCAGATTGTAAAGGAGGGGTTGACAGAGAAACGTCACCAAAAGGCCGCGCAAGGATTGGCTCGGAAATAAAAGATAGCAGACATTTGATTGGTCGAAAGTATAAAAGAAAAATTCTTAGTGGATAAGGATTGCATGTTAAAATGTGATCCGACTTTAATAGGAACTCGTCCGGATAGGAGATTCCTAGGTTTTGCAGAATATAATTTTGTACACAGAAGATTAGATAGAATGTACGGAGAAAGGAGAAAAATGTCATTCTTACAAAAGATTAAGAATTATTTTAAAAAGGACAAACCAATCAAAACTAGAGAAGGAATTATTATTCCACCAGCTAAAACGCCAGCATCATTTATGATGATGGAGAGAGGTTATCATACCTGTGTATGGATGGAAAATTGGATAGAATACACCAAAAATGATGGAATATTAGCATTTCCCCAGAATGGTACCTTCAATGGAAGAATTCTTCAAAACTTGAGATTGAGGATGAATGATTTAGAACCCAGACCTAGATTAACCCAGTACGAAGCTCTAGAAGAATGGGAAACCAAGGCATTTGAGCGGGATAGATCTAGGAGTAATAGGAGTTACCCAGGATTTTACCCCAGATATTTACGTGAGTCAAGAGAGGGTCAGATGAAACAATGGAGAAGGGCAATGATTACAGAGGGACTGTATCCATTATTCACAGAAGGAGAGAAATCAGGAGGCAAATGTACAGAAAAGACAAAACATTTAATGAGAAATGAGGAGTCTGAAGACGAATTTATGGAAGAAATGTTAAGAAATCCCCCACCATATCAGGAAGGGACAAGTGGATGCACCCCAAGTGCACCACCAAAAACTCCATTAGTGCCACAGGTAATGCATGAGTTCACCCCGACTAGAATACTTCATGACAAAGAAAAAGAAGCCCTAGAAAAGACCAGAACAGAATTAATACAGAAAATAACTCAGATAAAAGTACATCCTGATTCGTTGACCATACCTGTAACAATTGGTCCAGTAGTTCCGTTATATGGTACTCAGGGAAATTGTCCTCAACCGATACTTACACCTACTCCTGTGAGTAACCCCAAACCTGAAGCTCCAGTTATAATTGAGGATCAATTTAGTGACTGTGAATCCACAATATCACTCATGGATTTACCTATTCGAGGTTCTGTAAATAGTACTCCCAGAAAAGAGGTACCTGGAGGTTCAAAAGATGTAAGTTTAGTAACTTCATCAGGAACAAAAAGTGCTACCATAGTAACACCTGAAGATCTAGAAAGATGGGTACAAGGGTCAGTTAAACAGTGCACACCTCCAAAAGTACTGGATATCCATAAATTAAAAGTTGAATTAGAAGAAATAATAGCAGGAAATGTAGGAGTAGAACGCTTGAATACCTATGATGAAGAAGAATTATTATTCTTGTGCAGGAGTATCACTAGAAATGTAAAGATATTCCATGAAAAATTGTCCAATTTAGCACTACAGATGGGCATAGAAATAGGGAGATCAAAGGTATTACAGAAACCCTATAGAGCAGAATTTTCAGACAAAGATTTAGAAAATATGATTCTGGAAGAAGACTGCAAATAAGAGAATTAATGTTAGTTTTACAAAAATGGGGAGATCTAGATAAATGGAGATCTAGGTGGGCCAAGAAAAAGGAAGAAGCACGAACAAATAGAACAGCATCTGAATATGTGATGAAGGAAGCAGGAAAAGCAGATCAAATGTATCCAATGCGAGAAGTTGCAGGAGGAGGATATGTACATGTCCCATGGAGCAGACAGGATATTTTATCATTTACGAATGATTTTCCAAAGCTGAGGGAAAAGCCAATTGAATGGTACAAGCAGGTTGAAAGGTTTGTGAAGGTGTCAAAGGTATTGTTGAAGGATTTGGATGGTCTTTTTGACATAGTGGTACCTGCCGATTTGTGGACAGATTGTAAATTTACAGTCGATTGGCCTAGTGATGAATATCCCAGAGATCCGAAAACAGGTGCCCCGTCAAATGATGTGATGAAAAAGTATCAGCAGGTGATAACTTACCTGAAAGGGAAAATACCACCGAAAGAAACAGATTGGGTGAAAATAGATCGAACCACCCAAGAAGCCAGTGAAACAGTACATTCCTATTATGAGCGTCTATTGTAGGTATTTAAACAGTATAGTGGATTTGAGGACATTGGAGACAAAAACATGAGTCAGTTTGTGTATCGATTTGTTTACGGTCTGAAGCCAGAGATTTGCCAGATGATTAAACAACACATGCTGTGTTGGCAGGGAAAGCCCATAGATGAGATTCTGAAGTATGCAAAATATTGTGGAGACGATATTGAGGATAGACACAAGAAATTACAAGAAAAGGTGATGTGGGCACAGGTGAAAATGGCAGAAAAACAGGGAATTAATTTGGAAAATCCGAGTGAAAATCAAGGAAAAGATTCTGGAATGAGTGGTGATACGGGAAATGGTGGAAAATTTAGAGGACGAATGAGTAGAGAAGTAGCTAAAAAGAAATTTCCTTGTCATGGATGCGGAAAATTGGGGCATTGGAAGGACGAATGTAAAAAGATTCGGAATAATAATGGCCCAAATCAAAACTTAAATCCACAGACACAGAATGACTCACAGCAGGGTGTAAATCCCCAGAGTCAATTACCACCTCCACCTGTTCAGGGTAATGTAAGCAGAGCAAAGCATGGTACAGACATTGGATACCCAGGAGGGAGTGGTAAGAATGATTATATGACATCACAATTTCTTTTGCAGGACAATTACTGTGAATTCAACTCATGACGGTGCCTAGGAGAGGGGAAGAAGGAGTGCGTACTTGGCGCATCCTTACAGGTAGATCAGTCTGGTCCATATGTTGAAGGAAATGTGAAAGGTAATGATATTACTTTCCTTTTAGACACTGGTGCTACCAGGTCTACGGTGAGATCAGCAGACATCCCAGACCTTCCTCTCTCTGGTGAAGATATCCAAGTAGTAGGGGTAGCTAATCAAAGAATTAGAACACCTCTTACAGAACCAATGGAAGTCAAAATAGGAAACTTCAGAGAAATGCACCAATTTGTAGTGTGCGATTCTAGCCCAGTGAATTTATTAGGTAGGGATTTATTGTGCAAAATGAACTGTACAATTTTCTGCACGCCGGATGGTGTGGCAGTTCAGACACCAGATGAGGACCATGTATATAAAATTATGGTTGCAAAACAAGGTACAGAAATAGACGAAATGTTTTCGTTAATAACAAGAGATGAGTTACCAGAAGAATTAAAAGTTACAGTAAACCCAATAGTATGGGATTTCTCCGGAAAAGAAGTAGGACTTATGGCAAAAATAGATCCAGTTCAAATTACGGTAAAAGAAGGTGCAATTTTCCCAAATACCAGACAGTACAAAATGAGTGCAGAAGTAAAGGCAGGAGTCATTGAAGGAATAAAACGAATGGTAGAACAAAACATCCTAAAAGAAGTAATGAGTAGCCCATGTAATTCACCAATCATGGGACTAAAGAAACCTAGTGGAAAATATAGGATTGTTCAGGACCTGCGTAAAATAAACAAGATTGTGGAACCATGTTGTCCCATAGTACCAAATCCTGCAGTAATTCTATACCAGATCCCTTGGAATGCAGGATGGTTCACAGTAATTGATTTGTGTCAAGCATTCTTTTCAATACCATTGCATCCAGAGAGCCAGTATCTTTTCTCATTTAAATTTGAGAACAAGGTCTATGTGTGGAATCGTGTTCCTCAGGGGTACACAGAAAGTCCTTCCATCTTCAACCAGATACTGAAAAAGTGTCTGGAAAAACTAGTGATGCCAGGAAGCTCAGTCCTAGTCCAATATATAGACGACTTATTGGTGGCGTCGACCACCAGAGAAGACTGTGTTGTTGATTCAATAGCATTATTAAATCTTTTGGCTGAGGAAGGGCATAAAGTCTCACCTGAAAAGTTACAGTTTTGCAGGACAGCAGTTAAATATCTGGGACATCAAATTGAGAGGGGAAAAAGAAGAATAACCTCTGAAAGAGTAGAATTAATAAAGAGAATGCAAATGCCTGTAACCCAAAGACAAGTGCGGATGTTCCTAGGAATAGTAGGCTACTGTCGACAATGGATACCAAATTTTTCCATGTTAGCTAAGCCCTTAATTAACATGACGAAAAAGAAAGCAAAAGACCCTGTGGAGTGGGAGGATGAAAGTGTAGAAGCTTTTGTAAAATTGAGAAACGCACTTTGTTCAGCACCTGCCCTAGGCATGCCTGATTATAAAAGAGAATTCGCATTATTCTGTCAAGAGAGAGAAAATTGTGCACTTTCTGTCCTAACTCAGAGACATGGACTAGACAGACGTCCTATAGCGTATTTTTCTGCTACATTGGACCCAGTAGCAGCTGCGTTGCCAGGATGTTTAAAAGCAGTAGCAGCAACTTGTTTGAGCATTGAACAAAGTGAGTCAATTGTGATGGGACATCCTGTAAAAGTATATGTTCCACATGCAGTTGTCATTCTGTTGACAAGAACCCGAACTCAGCATCTTACTCCTAGTCGGCTGACTAAATATGAGAGAATAATAATGGGTGCTGAAAATGTGACCATGGTAAGGTGTACAATAATAAATCCAGCAACTTTATTGCCGGACCCATATCATGAAACAAATAAAGATGACGAAGAAGATGAACATGATTGTGTATAAATTACAGAATTATGTACAAAACCACGCCCAGACATAGAGGAACAGCCTCTTAAAAAGCCAGACAGGGAGCTATTTGTTGATGGTTCATGTCAAAGACATGAAGATGGTAAACTAACTGCTGCCTATGCGGTATGTGAATTAACTGGAATAGTCGAAGCATCCTATTTACCAGGAGTAAAATCTGCACAAGTAGCTGAATTGATTGCTTTGATAAAAGCTTGCAAAATTGGGAGGAATCAGAGAGTGACCATATTTACAGATAGTCAATATGGTTACGGGGTCGTGCATGATTTTGGCCAACTGTGGATGCAGAGGGATTTCATGACTTCTTCAGGATCCCCCATTAAAAATGGACAATTTGTAAGAGAATTGCTAGAAGCAATACAATCACCAAAAGATTTGGCTGTGGTGAAATGTGCCGCACACCAGTCAGGAGATGACTGGGTGGTAGTCGGCAACAGATATGCAGACCTGGTGGCTCAACATTGTGCCAAAACCAGAACGTCAGTCAATAAGAGGGTGGAAAGAATGGGAATCAGCTGCCAACTTATGCTGTATATGCCACCTGAAACTTGGAATGAGGTGAAGAAATTGCAAGATGAGGTTGATGAAAGTGAGAAAAATTTGTGGATCAAAGTGGGTTGCTCCCAAAGAGGAGAAGATGAAGTGTGGATCAGTGCAGATGGCAGACCAGTCATGCCAGACTGTTTACTCTCACAAATGGCCAGAATGCATCATGGAGACACACACATAGGGAGAGATGCAATGATTAGGCTGTTCAGACAAAATTGGTACAATCCCAAATTCAGGGCTGTTGCAGAGAGTCTTTGCCAAAGATGTCTAACTTGCCAAATGCATAATCCAGGCAGGAAAACAATAATTGGGTTTGGAAAGATTGGAAAAGCAGAGGGCCCATTTATAAGACTGCAGTTTGACTTCATACAGTTACCACCATGTAGAGGGCTGAAATACGTACTAGTCATAGTGTGCCTGTTTTCAAAGTGGGTGGAGGCTTACCCTACTAGGAGAAATGACAGTATTACAGTTGCAAAACTGTTGTTACGTGAGCTCATACCTAGGTTTGGTTTCCCAGTATCTTTGGAATCAGATAGAGGAAAACACTTTAACAGTGAAGTAATCAAACTAATTTGTGAAGCATTTCAAATTAAACAGAAATTGCACTGTGCATATCGCCCAGAGGCTTCTGGAGTGGTTGAACAATTGAATGGCACTATAAAGTCAAGATTGGGAAAATGTGTGCATCAACGTCATTAGAGTGGCCAGACGCATTGCCACTTGTCTTGATGGGAATCAGAAGCATACCTGACAGAACAACAGGATTGAGCCCCCATGAAATAATGATGGGAAGAGCAATGAGACAAACACATGTTCCCACAAACAAATTAGTAAATATATCTGATGATATGGTTCTGGATTATTGCAAAGGATTGGCTGACCTAGTGCGTTCTGTCTCTCATCAGGTTGGAGAAAACGCAGTTTCCAGGCAGCCTGAACTAGAACATGATCTGAATCCTGGTGATTGGGTGGTAGTGAAGAATCACACCAGAGAAACGTGTCTATCACCCAGGTGGAGCAGACCTTGTCAAGTTATATTGACCACCAATACAGCAGTGAAGTGTGCAAGATTTCCTAATTGGATTCACGTAAGCCACACAAAGAGAGTACCAGAACCCGAAGAAGAGAATCCACAGACAACACCAATCACTGAAGAAGCTGAAGGTTGCCCAGCTGAGGAATCTCAGGCTAGAGGTTCGAGAGAAGCTGACGGAGAACAACCGAGCACAAGTCAGGATTGGATACCAGTGGTAGAAGTTCCTGAAGTATATTACAGAACGAGAAATCAAACAAAATTGGAGGAAATTGAAGAAGATCAGATAGGTGAAGAAGAAACAGTTCGGGATCAAGAAGACAAGACAGTAAAAGATCCTGAACTAAATCAGATAGGGAAAGAAAATTGGCCTAAAAACAGTGAAGATTTAATAAACTTTGAAGAGGGACAGACAGGTTTAGAAGAATCAGGTCAGGCTGCAGAAGTTCACAGTGCAATAAGCCCTGATCAGAAGCAGTTAGATCAAGAAGAATTCACTAAAGAAAAAGGGGTTGATACAAATGACCATAAAGAAATAAAAAAGGAACAAAGCCAACATCTTGAAAGTCATTGTGGAGCTACTGAAGAGAAACCAATCAGACCTGAAAAAGAACAAACAAAAGAGGCAGTAATCAAAGAAAACAAAACAGTATTGAGCAGTGAAAATAACGAGATCTTTGAAGACGTAAACAGAGAAACAGTGCCAACAAAGAAAACAAGAAAAGGAGATCATTGGCCAAGTGTCATTAAAAGAGTAAAATACCACATAACAACCAGAAGTGAAGATCCAGAACAAGTACCTGAAGTGAAAAGTCAAACTGAACAAGAGAAAAAGTCAGGAAAAAGAAAAAGTAAAAGACTGAGACTTGTGAATAACAAATTCAAGGGTCCTGACTGGACTTATATCATTCTTGAAGATTTTGAAAGCTCACAGTCAAGTGACAGTGGTGGCGAAGGAACAAGTGCAGAACTAACATACGAAGAAGAAACAAGACCACCCTGACTAAACAAAAGAATCATCTAAAGAAAAGAAGAAGAGATAAGAAGAGCAATCTTCCTTGTCGAAAAATGCCTGATGATAGAGTTACTGGGAGACCAAAACGAAATTGTTGTAGGAGATGCTGTGCAATCTGCATATGTAGTCTAGTATTGGTGCTTATAGTATGGTTAGTCCTGATTGTAGCAGTTCCTTACCTTATGATAATAGATAAGAAGATAAATAATGAAACTAAAGGGAGGACAGCAAACATGAAGGGCAATAGAGTAGAATTAATGGCAGAAGATGAGGCAGAAATTCATCATGAAATAGCTGATAACGACACTAGTTTAAATGTTTTCACAAAGTTATTGTTTCAGTATGTAGACACAATGGAAGTTAGTAATTGTTATGTCTGTATGAAGTTACCTGAATCAGTAGCGGAAGGATTAACATACCATCATTTACCACTGACATATGGCATCTCATGTAGTGTATTAACAAGTTTATTTTATAGAACAGGTAGGCTACAGTATTATTATTCAAACTTAGATGTGATATTTTCTGAGGTTCCGATTCGCAAGAGTATGAACCCAGTGCTTAGTAGTCAAGACGCACAGTTTATGGGAGAGTTTTTCTTAACAATGAAATCGATAGACATAACACATGCACATAGACACAATCTAACATGTTCTTTACTAGAAGAAGAAAAGATATTTTTGAATTTAGTAGAAGATAGAAGACATGATTTTCAAAAGAAAGCATCAGAGCATAAGGCTCAGTTGCCACCTTGGGCGGAGAAGGAAGGGAGTTATACACCTAGTAAAGCTCAAGCTGCAATGGCTCTGGATTTCGTAAAGAAAGGGAAAATTTGTCTTCATAGGTTAAAGACTGATTATAACAATGTTTTCATCGGTACCAGTGAATGTGAACACAATTTTTTAATTCTGGGAGGTTGGGGACTCAAAGGAGGAACAGATTCCGTTTTTCCTGGAATCTATTATGTATGTGGGAATAAGGCTTACTTTAGGCTTCCTACACGGTGGTATGGAAGTTGTTATTTTGGAATAGTTTTTCCAAAGATATACCACGTAAAAAGAAACACTGGAAGCAATGAAAACAATAATGAATTAATACGTAGTAAAAGAGCTAGTTTTTCAGAAATTGTAGGTGATATATTTGGTGCATTGATACCTTCAGTGGGAATAATTCTGAACTCAAGGAAAATATGTAAATTGTCTACAGTAGTTGATCGTTTATCAACGGATACTGCTGGAGGTTTTCTAATGATTAATACGGAGATGGTTGCGATTAGATCTATGGTAATGCAAAATCGACTTGCTCTTGACATTCTATTGGCAAAAGAGGGAGGAGTCTGTAAATTATTGAAGACGAAACATTGTTGCACTTAGATTCCTGATAAGAGTTCAGAAATTGGAACGTATATTCAGAACATAACTAAACTTGAGAAAGAACTTAAACCACTGGAAGTTGATAGTGTATGGGAAAGATTGACAAATAGTATCTCGTCAATTGGAACCTGGTTTGCTAATATAGGGAAAGGACTTATAGGTCAAATATTAGTACCCTTAGCAGGGATAACAATATTAATTTTAGCAATAACAATATGGTGCAAATGCTGTAGAAAGAATGGAACATATAAAGTGACAGGAAAAGGAAAGAAGAGAAAACTAGATGAAATCGAACTAGAAGAATGGAGAAGTGATTTATACAAGAAATTAAAAGGAGACTGTAAGAATAGAAAAAGTAAAAATGAGAATGAAACGATTTGCTAGAAGTTGGCATCTGATTGAGGGTAGTATTGTGATGGCTCAGAAACGCCATCAGAGAGGGTATTGATGGAGCAAGGTTTCAAAAATGAAACTTGCTTGTATGCAATCCTCCTCATAGTATTAATTTATTAAACTTGTACTGTCAATACTAATCTTTGCATTCACAAACACAAAAGGGATAGACGCTTGCCTATGTGTTTTACTAATGAATAACGTTTGTCTATAAACCAAGATGGCCGCTAAAAGCGCGGGACTTCATTGCGCATGTCGCAACCTGATCACATGGTGTGACGTCTTTCTTTGCTTGGTGGGAAACTTCTGCTTCTGCGCAGTGTGCATTAAAATGGCCGCTAAATGTTTTCACATGCTTCAGCTTGCTCTCATGTCATTATTAAATTGTCGTTTTCTTAACGCTACTAATGCAGGATAGTATTATGATTAAATGGGAATAGAGTAGGGAAAGTGGGTATACAGTGAAACTTTTTATTTGTGATTTTAATATTTTCTTCTTACACTTTTAGTAATTCGTAAACTTGGGCCTGGGTTGGTGTCTTGAAACTCGAGAGACAGAGGGTTCTGCGCATGTGTCCTGTATGCCTGCCAAGTGAAGTCAACTTGGACGTCTCCCAAGGCCACGACCTATTGGCCGAAGATGATGTACTCAATGTTTCCGGCTGACAAATTGTTACTTTTCTCCTGTAAAATGTATAACATTTGTCGTGAGACGGGTGGGAAATAAAGTGAATGTATTAATTTGAAGGGGCGGGAAGCTAAAAACAATAGGCTTCACAATTTAGGCCAAAATTGATATGGTGCGAGAATCCACCCCCTGTCCCTGTCCAATCAGAAGTAGTGGTCCCATAATGTTAGCAACATTAAGGGGAGGTACATGGGCGTAGAAGGGTATAATAGAATATATCATTAGTAAATTAGTCAGAGCATGCGTTCACGAAGACAGGCGTCCATACTGCTAGAGCGCTCTCAACTCCAGACTGCCCAGCTGATCGGTTGCTGACTGAATTCCTGTCTGGAAGAGGTCCTGAGGAGGGGGCGGCGGAGTCCATTAGAAGGAAGGCACGGGAGAATCGAGAGAAGTTGAGTATCAGAGAGGGGAACGGCGCAGGCGTCGTTGTAGAGAGGTCACTGGTCCTGTCCTGATCCTGGAAGAAGTCTTTGCTCTTCATCCTTCCTGGGTCCTATCTTTTCCAACTCCTTGGCCAAGGGGCTTGGTTCTCGCATTTAGGTAACTATACTGCAACCTTTAGTTGCGCTGCTGTCTCTATCTTCTCCTTTTCCTTAAACACCGTCATTTATTAGCAAAATCATTTCTATGCTTTTTCTTGGGTATTTCAATCAAGTACCGTGTTTTCTGTATTTTACACTGCTAAAACTTTAGATAAACATTTTAAAACTTCCTGACTCAGTGGTTATTTCAGGATTAGGTACTATAATGAATGTCACTCATTTTAAACTTCCCAATTAGCAAAGGATCCATTGGTAAGTCATTACTCTTCAATCAGAAGGTAATTGGTAGCAGGGACTTTGATAAAAGAGTACATCTGACACCCAGCGTAAGTATTAGTGTAGTGTGAATGTATGGGCCCAAGTGAGTATATGGTGTATGAATGTTGTTGGCTAATATTGCGCTGGATCACAATCATGGAAAGCAGTAGTGTCACTCTGAACCTGTTCAACAAAAGAGACAAGAATCTGGATGTCATCAGCATAGATCATCAGTCTAAAACCAGCCAAAGGGATCAGTTTAATGAGAGGACAAACCTATACTATAACAAGGGTCAGGCTTTGGGACAAACATTGAGGAACACCATGGATAAAGGATTTGAAATTGGATTGATAAGGAGAAAGATAAACTGCTTTAGAGCAGTTGGACACAGAGGAATTATTCCTGTCCAAAGCAGTTTTGTTAATGCCAACTTGTAAAAAATGGTTAATAAGAATATTGTAGGCCACTGTATAAAAGATCTCTTTGTTTCTTTGTTCACCACTCTTTCCAGAATCTTTATGGAGAAAGGTAGCAACGAAATTGGACAAACAATGCTCAAAACTGTCAGATGAGCATAGAGGATACGTTGTAGCAGTACTAAAACATTTTTCCAAGCTTGAGGGCCCAAAGAAGAGGCAAGAGATTTGTTACAGACGGCCAGAAAGATGGTGGCCACATGAGTTCGACAAGCATCAAGGTGGGATCATGAAGAAATAGTGGCCAGACAATAAAGTCAAGTGGTAGAAGTTCAAAAGCAGTCAAGGATGAAATATTGCCTATCACGATATGCAGTGCCTCAAATTGGCCAATTTCAAGAGATGGAGAAGATGATTTTAATGAGTTACAAATAGAAGAAATTTTGTTGATAAAAGAATCTGAAAAATTGTCACAGAGGGCTTGAGAAGAGATCAGGGTGGACATAAAACAATCAGGTTAAGAAAGCAAACAAGCAACCCTGAAAATATCTTTGGTCACATTACGAGTGTACAATTTTGTCTTCATAATACTAGGACCTCACCTTCTACAGAAGCATTTCCAAGAGCATAGAACTATATATAATTCATGATTCAAGTTTTTTAATTGATTTTGACCTCTCCTGAGGTCTACAATCATCAGCATATTAAACAGATTAAAAATCCACATCTCAGTATTATAAATAATCGAAATACATAAAATATCCCTTATCACTCATAAATCCATATAATATTTCTTCCATTTATTAAACTGATAAAAAACATTTTAAAAATGTGTACACCTTGAAACACACAAATGTATTTGGAAGATTTTGTAGCAAGTCTATCAAAGAGTCGGATTTAAATCTTTTTTATTAAAAGGAGGAAACATTTATTTCTAGCCTATTTCAATGCTTGACATAGGTGCAAACCATGAAACATATTTTGATCTCCATTATAGCAGAGGTTGCAAATGGGATATATTTGTGAATTCGTATTCCTTCATGCCAAAAACTATTCAGATGGATATTTCCTATATGTTGACATACAATAAAACGTCTAATACCATGGGGGATTCGGAAATAAAGGTGGGCTGTGTCTGTCCCTGGAAAATGTCTGTACACAATGTTTTATACATTTTTAGGGAAGCACAATACTCCAAGTGTATAACTTAATCGAGAAGATTGGGCTCTGAGAAAGAGTTATAGCTGCCCTTGCGACCAACCCCTCAATAAAGCAGCATTACACTCAAAGTACTAAAATGATTTATGAAAATGCCTCCCAAAATCTGTATAGGCAGAGGAATCTTGCTTCATTTCTATCATCATGAGGGATCTCAGAAAAGAAGTATCAACATGCAGTCGTTTATAACCCCCACCTAATTAAGTTCGCAAGAGACTGTACAAATGTGCTCACAATTCCAAGCTCAAATCATATCAATTGTATAGGCAAAGATGAGCTTATTGAGAAAAAGTTTCATAGAGTCTTCCCCTTGCTCTTATTTAAGAATAACCATGATTTAAGCGGTGTGTGCTCTAAGGCATAGGTTAGTGTAGTTGGAATTTTTACTTTGTAAATCTGAATTAGATGATCAACATATCTTTTCCCCATAGAACAATAAAATGTGTGTAGGTAATTTGCATGGACCATTACCTTAGTGCTCAGATTTGTAAAATGCTTTGGAAGCCTTCCTTTTCTATTACTCCATTTCGCCAGCTTTTTTAACATTTGACTGCTTCGACCAGTAGTTGCTCAAATGTGATATTAAAATTGCTTATATGTGCAGTCTTCAAAGGAATGGAGAGGGAGGCAATGTAATCTTTTCATCAAATTTAACCATGTTTTGAAGATGCCAACTCAATGTCCCATTTTCTATACAAATCTCAACTAATCCAACCTCAATGAGCATTCATTGACACTTCCCGGAGTGAACTGTAACCTAGAAAAAAGAATTGTGCAATGGCTAGGTGATGTTTCTAATGTGTAAAAATTAGATACTAAGGGGCCGATTCCGATCTCGGTCGGAGGCGCACCCAATACTATTCGGTCGGGAAAAAAGCCATGCGAAAGCCAGTTTCCCGACCGATCCGTACAGCACACCGAACGAGCAAGTACGATGCGCACAACAGCAAAAATCCCGGCCGAGCCGTACTCACCCAAACCAGGTCCTGTTCTCCTACCGAGGCGAATCCGGAAACGCCGAATCGAGTCGCACGGAAGGGAAAATGCAGCCCCGTCCGGCCGGACAAGTACGATGCGCTTTCCGTACGCGCCGAACCCGTCGCTACGCACGGCACGTCAAAGCATCCGGGAGAGGCGCACATAAGCTCCGAATCGCGCCACAACACGATCCACGGCTACGAGACGAACACAGCACAGACGAGGACGACGCGAAGCGACGAGGACGAAGCGAAGCGACGAGGACGAAGCCAAGCGACGAGGACGACGCGAAGCAACGAGAAGGACGAACGACACGAACCAACCATGAATCCCTTCGTCCCGATCATACCAATATTCTACATCTACTACCGGAACAGGCACGGACGCGTACGGCGCAGAAGGTAAGTCAGACACCAACCACAAAACACATACAACACGTACACGACACATCACACACATACACTGGGAATCTGAATATACTTACACCAGCAGCACCATAGGGGCGGGATGCCCATCACCAATGCCACATATGCACACAGGGGCCTGAATGCGCACCACCACCCCAACCCAGGGGGCTGGATGCCAACCACCACAACCACCCTTAGCCAGGGGGTGCCAGATGCCCACCACCACTACCACCCTTAGCCAGGGGGGCTGGATGCCTACCACTACTACCACCCTCACCCAGGGCGGGCTGGATGCCTATCACCACCCTTACCCAGGGGGCTGGATGCCCACCACTACTACCACCCTCACCCAGGGGGGCTGGATGCCCACCACTACTACCACCCTCACCCAGGGGGCAGGATGCCCACCACTACTACCACCCTCACCCAGGGGGGCAGGATGCCCACCACTACTACCACCCTTAGCCAGGGGGCAGGATGCCCACCACTACTACCACCCCCACCCAGGGGGCAGGATGCCTACCACTACTACCACCCTCACCCAGGGGGGCAGGATGCCCACCACTACTACCACCCTCACCCAGGGGGCTGGATGCCTACCACTACTACCACCCTTAGCCAGGGGGGCAGGATGCCCACCACTACTACCACCCTTAGCCAGGGGAGCAGGATGCCCACCACTACTACCACCCTCACCCAGGGGGCAGGATGCCCACCACTACTACCACCCTCACCCAGGGGGGCAGGATGCCCACCACTACTACCACCCTTAGCCAGGGGGGCAGGATGCCCACCACTACTACCACCCTTAGCCAGGGGAGCAGGATGCCCACCACTACTACCACCCTTACACAGGGGGCAGGATGCCCACCACTACTACCACCCTCACCCAGGGGGCAGGATGCCCACCACTACTACCACCCTTAGCCAGGGGGCAGGATGCCCACCACTACTACCACCCTCACCCAGGGGGCAGGATGCCCACCACTACTACCACCCTTAGCCAGGGGGCTGGATGCCTACCACTACGACCACCCTTAGCCAGGGGGGCTGGATGCCTACCACCACCCTTAGCCAGGGGGCTGGATGCCTACCACTACTACCACCCTTACACAGGGGGCAGGATGCCTACCACTACTACCACCCTCACCCAGGGGGGCAGGATGCCCACCACTACTACCACCCTCACCCAGGGGGGCAGGATGCCCACCACTACTACCACCCTCACCCAGGGGGGCAGGATGCCCACCACTACTACCACCCTTAGCCAGGGGGGCAGGATGCCCACCACTACTACCACCCTTAGCCAGGGGAGCAGGATGCCCACCACTACTACCACCCTCACCCAGGGGGCAGGATGCCCACCACTACTACCACCCTCACCCAGGGGGCAGGATGCCCACCACTACTACCACCCTCACCCAGGGGGCAGGATGCCCACCACTACTACCACCCTTAGCCAGGGGGCAGGATGCCCACCACTACTACCACCCCCACCCAGGGGGCAGGATGCCTACCACTACTACCACCCTCACCCAGGGGGGCAGGATGCCCACCACTACTACCACCCTCACCCAGGGGGGCTGGATGCCTACCACTACTACCACCCTTAGCCAGGGGGGCTGGATGCCTACCACCACCCTTAGCCAGGGGGGCAGGATGCCCACCACTACTACCACCCTCACCCAGGGGGCAGGATGCCCACCACTACTACCACCCTCACCCAGGGGGGCAGGATGCCCACCACTACTACCACCCTTAGCCAGGGGGCTGGATGCCTACCACTACTACCACCCCCACTCATAGGATGGACAATGCATGACACAACAAGCACACCACAACCTAGGGAATGCAAGATTAAGACATCCCCCACCACCATGACAAGCGTGTGAGCAGGCTGTGTCAAATGCCTACAACACCGAACATGACATTGAACATATAATGTGACCCCCTAGCACATGTGCCACACATATATGTGTGTGGCACCCACAATGCAAGCAGCCCATGACCATTGTGGCAATGGGGCCTAAACCCCCATCATCACAGTGACCAAAAGGCAAGTGTGGGGTCCATAGCTGAAGCACATTTTGACCATTGTGGCAATGGGGTCTAAACCCCCATCATCACAGTGACCAAAAGGCAAGTGTGGGGTCCATAGCTGAAGCACATTTTGACCATTGTGGCAATGGGGTCTAAACCCCCATCATCACAGTGACCAAAAGGCAAGTGTGGGGTCCATAGCTGAAGCACATTTTGACCATTGTGGCAATGGGGTCTACACCCTCATCATCACAGTGACCAAAAGGTAATTGTTGACAAAGAAAGAGCTGCAACTGCCAAACTGCATGGATCATTCCTGGTCACAGAACCAAAAACTCATCTGTGGCAAAGTAGTGTATGTGTCCCATTGCAACATAAATTGGGGGAGCCAAATACTGCAGTGCAAATGAAACATTCCTTTGGCCATGTGCAGACAAACAACACCCATGGGGGCTGAGACCGTCAACAGTCATCAATGACACAATGACAGAAGTGACCATCAGAATGCAGAACCACATATTTGCACCAATGGGCACACAAATGCAGATACCCTGTGGAGACAGCAGATGTGAGGTGAACAGATACCATACCATGGCAGCAATGGGACACACAAACCATGATCACTGTGCTGACCGATGACCTAGGAGTCCCAGGGACAGCAGGGGAAACACACCAAACAACATACAGCCAATGGCACACCCAAGATATGCCAATGCAGTGGTGCAGATGCACAAACACAAACAGGCAGACCAACACTGTCATCATACACAGCAGGTGAGGGGTGGGGGTGCCAGTGTCCCCAGGCAACAACACAACACATGAGGAGAGCTGAATACCAATCATACAGATGTGCATACACTGCCACACTAAGGTAACTCATGGATCCAAATCCCCTATGTGGGCAAGCAGGCATTGACAGGTGAGAGGGAGCACAAAACACACATGTCACACAGGCACGTAGGAACAACAACTGACACAGCAAGTCACAGACACACCACAGCACCACCCCCAGGGCCCCCACAATGTGGTGACCCTGGGCTGAAGAAAAATACCACTGTGATGACAAAGCTAAATGTCGTTCACACTGTGAACCACAGTCAGGTGTCCTGAGCAACTAACTACCATCACACCTACACAAGCACAAATCAATCAGCATGGCCAGTAAGCCAAGGCCAACATGGAGGCAGGGGACTAGCCGGGCAACAACTCTCATCTGCACACACTCAAGACCACACCCCTCGACCTCCAACAATGTGCAGCAGTGAAGTACACATGCACTGGTGACATTGCACATGCACCCATTACTATTCCAGGGTGGTGGGTGGGAACCAAGGTGTAGAAACACATCACACATGGACACTCAACAAGACTCCTGAATGTCTGACACACTGCACACTACGCTGTACATGGACATGACGGCAATACCACACCGACCAATGGGATCCCAGCCACAGTCACACACCAATGAAGAAGCCAAGGTCACCCACAAAGAACACACATAGACAACAACCAACATTGCAGCCCGGACCCTAAGGAGTGCCAGCAGTCACACACACAACGTGTCACAATCACTGAAAGATAACACAAACTGGAAATCACATGACAGGGGCAAACAACAAGTGCCAAAGGGAAACCTGACTGTGACCCATCTGCGTCTGCACACAAACTCTGCCCTGACAGCAAACACACCTATGGGTGACACCCTGATGACCAGTAATGTGCCATGCACCCACATCACAGAGAACACAGGGAGAAGACTTTGGGGGAACATAGCTCAAGTCAGCAAGCATCACAAACAGGTACAACACTAGGGATCACAGCATGCGCAGATGAATGGAAGTGAACACACAGACATGCACATACAACACACACCTTGGGCGCAGGCAATGTCACACGTGTACACACTGCCATGAGGGGACTCCACTCCTGTGTGAGGAAAGCTGTGCCATATGTTGCCTCAGTAGGGCCCCATCATGTCAGCTGAGCACTTGGTCACACAATCAACAATTAGCACCAAATGAGGGCTCCCATCACATCAGCCTGGTCATGGATGTGCCAACGGAATCATCAGCACAGATCCAACACACTTGTATAGCAATGTTGCACTGACTACACGGATGAGTCCCTCCCCATTGATGCCCAAACCTGCATGTCCACTGGAGATGGCAACACGGTCAGGGAAGTAGACAAATGCAACGATGGCAGGCACAACAGATGTGCAGGGGTGGAAGCCACAGATATGAAATTGCCAATGTAAGTAGGAAACCCATTGCCAAATACTGAACACATGACACCCTCAGATGCTGCTATTGATGACATGGATACACCACATGATAGGACACATTCCCCCTGGACCACATGGGTTCCTGCACAGTAACACTTCATAATCATGAGACCAGATATCACCATCACTGCAGCAAGGGCATGGTTAGCTGCACCAACAACATGTACATCTGAAGCATGAGCACTAGAGAAAAGAAAGTTGCTTTATTCAGCATATGTGTTGTTTGATAACGACGTCCAGAAGAAATTAGAGCAAAGGCCAATGGCCAGTCCATTGTCAAAGTTCAAACAGGGTGACACTGGCAGATGTCACCCTACGCATGCCTGCACAATACCAGGGACAATCCACTAGGAGGGGCAACTGGGGGGCAGGCCAGGCACCGCAGGGACAGGATCAGGGCTCACCAGGGGGAGTCAGGGAAGGGGTGGTGGGTGCTGGAGAGCCACTGACAACTGCAGTGGAGGTGTCTGACATGGTGTGTGCCGGCACAACTGGGGGCATGACACAGATGTCGTGGGTGCCGGCACAACTGCAGTGGACCCTGCAGATGGGGTGGACAGGTCCGCCACTGCAGTGCCCAAGTCAGACAGGGCGGTAGTGGACTCCACTGCAGTGCCTACCTCCAGGGGAGGAGAATGGGGAACAGGCAAGGTGGGTTGGACAGAGGGGGGACACCCTCACCACATCAGTGGCACAGACAAGCGCAGCGGGGGTGTGGTGCTGGGAGAGCAAGTTGCAGGGGAGAAGGCCGGAGCATCTTGGGGATGGTATATCTGTGGGTGGGGGAACCTGGGGCAGGGTGTGGTGGGGGCACCTGTGCAGTGGGGGCCTGAGGGATGGAGGACGGAGACCTTGTGCCTGAGCTGCAGGGCGGTGGCGGGGTCTTGCTCTTAGCACTCCGGGGGACTTGCGGGTGGGGGCCTCAGTCCGTCTGCGCCTGGGGGAGGGTGTCCGGGGGCGAGGGGCACTCTGCTCCGTGTGGGTGGGCTTCCTCTTCCCCGGGATGCTGGAGCAGCTTCATCGGTGGGGAAGAGGCCGAGGTCACAGAGGAAGAGCTGCTGTGACTTTGGGGTTGCAGGTGAGGCAAGGGAGGGTGCTTTGGAGGGAGAGGGAACTGAGGACTGCGCAGTGCATGTGGATGCGTGTGTGTGTGCCAGGGCCCCATCCCCTGTGAGTCTGGCTTCAGTCCCCTGAATGTGCGTGCGTGTGCGTTTTGTCATTGGCGTGTGTGTCAGTGTGCTGGATGTGTGTGTGCTGGTGTGTGCCAGTGTGTGTGTGCCTGGGATGGGTAAGGTGCTGGGGAGTGTGGATGGAGCAGAGGCAGGAGGGGTGAGGGACCGTTTGAGGAGGGACACTGCTGCCGTCAGGGAGGAGTCCATGGACCTATTGCCCCTCTGTAGGTCAGACATGCCAGATGAGATGCCCTCCATGAACGACACCAGCTGAGTCAACAGCGCGGTGTGCGCATGGAGGACACTCAGCATGGCTGTCTGCCCTACATGGAGCTGGCGAAGGAGGTACACAGACTCCTCACTCAGGGCAGCAGGGGACACAGGGGCAGGGGTGCGGTGCCTGGCCCAAAGGAGACACGCTCCCGGACATGGGAGCCTCCACGGACCTGGGGAATGGGAGCCGATGGGAGGGCGGTGGTGGTGCTGGTGGTGGCGGGGACAGCAACACTAGCTGGGGTGTGGTGGCTGCTGACACCCGCCTCCACAAGGGAGTCATCCTCCGAGTTGCTCTGGTCCTCAGCTGAGGTGGATGCTGCTGAGGACTCCTCGGTGTGGCTCCCTCGCCCTCCGTGCCACTGGGTCCCTCCGACCACTCCTCGGCTGCTGACCCAGTCTGGCTCTCCGGCTCCTCCTGGTCCGTGGAGCTGTCCCCTTCCGTGGCCGTGGATGTATCTGCAAAAAATGGGGAAACAGACAGACATCAGTCACCTGCACATAACGCACACACCACTGTGAGCACAGCACATCACAGAGCAAGCCCTGGCATCATTAGTTGTGCATTGCTAAAAGTGCACTAATTGAACAGGAGAAGTCAATTGTCAGTCTGATGCCAAGCATGGCACTCACATCCCACATGGCCTTGCACCCATCTGTCTGGTGTCTGTTGGATTGCAACACCCCAGTGTTGACACATGCACCAAGTACACAGTAGTTGGACAGTGCAGAGGACACGGTGTGGACACATCACAGCTCTTGCCACTGAGTCAGTACAGGTTTACGGATGTAAGGGATGCCCAGAGTCAGATAGGAAATGCATGTGATGCATACCAGCGACAGACACCATGATGCACCCATGTCCTGATAGCCAGCGCCACTATGGTGTGCATGTAGCACATGTCACTCCCCTGCAGGATCACCAATCAGTAGACACATGCCATGGCGGAGGCATGACTGCAAAGTCATACATCACTGTCTCAGTGATGTATGACTTTGCAGCCAGACAACAACACTCTGCACTGTGTCACAATAGTAGGTCATGGGGAATGCAAGTCCTGGAGCTGCACAAGTGCACATGTACATCCCCCCACAACACATCCTCTTAACCCTCATCTGTCCAGGTCATACCTATTGGACATATGGGAGACCTGTGACACTACCCTCTGAACCTGAGCCCCTCACACTCTGCTGTGCATGGGGAACAGCTGCCTGAACTTCACATTTACATGCCCCAGTCTGCATGGGCAGCTGATCAGACACCTATGTGTCACACAAGTATCGTCTCCTATGGTCACATCTCCAGTGGCATGCTGAGCCCCTACCAAGAAACTCCACAGCAGTCCTGGCGACTAATCCACAGCACACTGACACAGAGGCAGACACCTGAGGGGCAAATCACTGTGCACAATGTGTCCTCTGATACACGGGAGTGGGAGTACAGAGTGTATTGTATGGCCTGGAGTAGGCATGACTGTCCAGCCCCACATGAATGAGGGATGAGCCCTGGACTGTAGGCAACTGGCTAAGTATGTGTGACACACGTCATATACATACTCCTGGGGCCCAAACATTGTTCCCACCCGCAGCATGGGTGTGTGCCAGGTACCCCAGCCACATGTGGTGGATCAGCTCAGCAATTGGACCACAGATCAAAGTAACACGCTGAATACATGTCAGAATACAGGCATTGTGTAAGCAATGGACCCACCCATGATGCCCACCACAGAGTCAGGGAAACAGATGCTGTCTCCCACCTTGAGTCAAGCAAACTGCAAGGACACAGTCCTAAGTGACAGAATTCCCTGCATGTAAGGGCCACACCTGGGTATCAGATGAGGAGTGGGCAGTGCACAATAGAGGGACATGGCTCCTGGACAACATGACTGCTGTACTGTGGCAGTTCAACCTGGCCCGAGGAGGGCACATAACATGTTAGACAGAGTACACAGTGCAGTCTTTGACTCACCCCTCCTTGCTGCTCTCTGGCCTTCAGCTGCCCATCCAGGTCTGGAAAGACCACCGCCAGGATCCTGAGCATGTGGGGGTCAGGGTCCGTGTTCCGCCCCTCCTGCGAGGAGGCGACAGCTTCAGCTGGACCCGTGCAATCCTCCGGGTCCAGCCCCGAAGGTCCTGCCACCTCTTTTGGCAGTTGCGGATCCGGCGCTTGTAGACCCCCACGGACCGGACAGCCCGGACGATGTCCTTCCAGATCTCATGCTTCCGATGGGCAGAAGCCTGTCAGGATGACAAAGTGATAAGGACATTACTACACATGCAACATATCCGTGCATGACACAGTTGCATATACATGTCGCAATCACAGGGGCACATGGTGTACCCAGGCAGTGCACGGCTGCCCATGGACAGTTTTCCAGAAGTCACTACATGGTATCATAGCATGGGGAGTAAAACCCTGTTCAGAAGCACTGTCACTGCACCATACCTGTCCAGTGCAAGTCACTACACACTATGGGGGGTGACAACTACTCAGTGAGCCTGCTAGCCAGTGGTGTGCTGACTCTCAGCCTTGCTAGTCAGACAAAATGCACATTCAGAAAGGCAGTGCACAGAACACTCACCTGCTCCCCTGGTGTCCCATACAGCTTGCTGTACTGTGGAAGTAGGCTGTCCAGCAGGGCCTGGTTCTCTTCAAGGCTGAAGGCTGGGGCTCTCTCCACAGTACGTGCCATTGCAGGGTCCAGAGGGGCAGAGACAGCAGCAGTGCAGTGGCAGATGTCGTCCTGGAGCATGTAGTGCAGGCAAGTGGGCTCTCAGGGGAACATGCAGCAATATATATGTGCTGGAGAGGCAGATACTGTCCCTTGTGTCCAAAGTGATAGGTCCAAGTCGTTTGCATCTTCTGAATATGGCCAATCCATGGAATAGCAGCACCAAAACACGCCCACAGCATCCTTCAAAATTTCAACTTCATGACATACATGATTTTGCAACATTGTTGTGGGTGACCAACTGATTTTCCAGCAACCGACTCGTTCGAATATTCGAAAACGCGTCCGTTGCCAGGCAAGCCCATTGTCAATGGGTGCGCACTCGATCGGTCCATTGAGGTACAACGCGCACAGGGGTACAACGCGTACCCGCACACATTGAAAGCAATGGGCCGGCCGGAGGCACCGATCGGTCCATTGCTGTTCAACGCGCACAGGGGTACAACGCGTACCCGCACACATTGAATGCAATGGGCCGGCCGGAGGCACCGATCGGTCCATTGCAGTACAACGCGCACAGGGGTACAACGCGTACCCGCACACATTGAATGCAATGGGCCGGCCGGAGGCACCGATCGGTCCATTGCAGTACAACGCGCACAGGGGTACAACGCGTACCCGCACACATTGAATGCAATGGGCGGCCGGAGGCACCGATCGGTCCATTGCAGTACAACGCGCACAGGGGTACAACGCGTACCCGCACACATTGAAAGCAATGGGCCGGCCGGAGGCACCGATCGGTCCATTGCAGTACAACGCGCACAGGGGTACAACGCGTACCCGCACACATTGAATGCAATGGGCCGGCGGCACCGATCGGTCCATTGCAGTACAACGCGCACAGGGGTACAACGCGTACCCGCACACATTGAATGCAATGGGCCGGCCGGAGGCACCGATCGGTCCATTGCAGTACAACGCGCACAGGGGTACAACGCGTGCCCGCACACATTGAAAGCAATGGGCCGGCCGGAGGCACCGATCGGTCCATTGCAGTACAACGCGCACAGGGGTACAACGCGTACCGCACACATTGAAAGCAATGGGCCGGCCGGAGGCACCGATCGGTCCATTGCAGTACAACGCGCACAGGGGTACAACGCGTACCCGCACACATTGAATGCAATGGGCCGGCCGGAGGCACCGATCGGTCCATTGCAGTACAACGCGCACAGGGGTACAACGCGTACCGCGCACATTGAATGCAATGGGCCGGCCGGAGGCACCGATCGGTCCATTGCAGTACAACGCATCACTGTACATGTGACTGGCATATGTCAGCATGCCTGTCTCAGATGGACATATGCCAGCCACAGATAGCTCCCAGGGAGTGAGGGGCACACCTACATCACGACAGCCTGTCCAAACCTTATCATAAGGCATGTAAGGCTGCATTTCCTATTGTGTGTATGTTGGTGTACATGTTGTCCTGTGGGTGTCACCTGTGGGCAGCCACCCCCAGGCTGTGCACGTGTTCATGGGGACAGGATCATGGGTGTTATGTGTACGTGACCACTGTGATGTGCAACTGTTCATATCTGTGCATGTGCCATGGTCACATTTCACAGTGGTGTTTGTGTATGTCATGTCACATACCCCGTGAGTCCCATGTGGGACGGTATGTTTGAGCCAGGGTGTCCCAGTGGCACAATAGTGATGGCCCTCCACAGTCTTTGTGCATGTAGTGTTTACAATGTCTCTGATTTCATGTGCACAATGGGAGACAGTCTCCACATCCACGTTGTGTGTGCATGGACTCTGATGTTGTGCGTGTGTGTCACAGACGTCCATGGCTCTCCTGCCATGGCAAGTGTGGCCACTACCTGTGGGGGTCATGTTTGTTTTGTTGTGGTGTACACATGATACTCCAGGTGATGCCAGTGTCCATGTGGCATTACAGGGTCCCTGGGAATGTGCCTGTCGTTGAGCTGTGGTGCCTGGGGCACATCTGTCCTCACATGTCACTGGGGGTGACTGTGACACAGCATCATGATATCCAATGGGCCAACTTGGGACAAATTG